>RXPK01000309.1:2534848-3134848 GCA_004143645.1 Protaetia brevitarsis
TTTATATCAAGTATTTTTCCTAAGGTATCCTTAGGTACCTACGGAGCTACCTTAAGATTTTCCTTATGTAAGGAACCTTAAGGAAAAAATGTGGTCTATGAAATAGAAATTTGTATGTCTAGCACTATGAATAGGGCGGTAAATGCGCTACGTACTCTGAACGCAGCCAATGTCATATCGATTGATGTCACACTGATTCGACGATTTTGATCGACATTGGCCGCGTTCAGAATACGTAGTTGCTCCCAAGCGGTTTGGGAACTGTTAACAATTCTCAAAAACACAGCATACACATCACAACATCGCTACATCAATACATACAAGGGCGCGTTCGTCCTTTTTGTGTAACGGAAACCGTTATTGATATGTATCATATTCATCTCTGAACGCGGCCATTGTTAATTTCAAATAAACAATTTCTGATGCGGCAACCTTTCGCAAACTAGTGCGCCGAACTCGAACGTCAAGATCTCGTCAGCCCACACAAAAACGTGATGGTGGTAGACCACATCATCATCATGCAGGTGTAGAAGAAGACATTTTTGAGATGGTAGATGATGCACCCTCTTTAAGTATTCGATAAATTTCGCGGGAGTTAGGGTGCCGCAGTAGAGATCTTGGCGAACTTTAAAAATGAATGGCTTACACCTCTATCATGTATAGAGGGTTTAAGGTTAGTGGCAACTGATTATCCTCCGCACTAACGATTGTATGAATGACTGCTTCAGCAGCATACCCGAAATCTTAGTTTCCCGATAGTGATATTAGTGACCGATCAATCGTGTTTTACCAGGGATGGCACATTAAATTTCCGAAACGCTATTCGTCAGAGTCGGTTTCAACAACGGTTTAGCATAAATCTATGTGTTGGCATTGTTAATAATACTCTAATAGGCCCATATGAAAGGGCTGCGCGTCCTAATGGACAATCCTACCTTTTTTTTTTCTACGGGATGTGCAACCAGAACTTCCAGAAGAGGTCCCTTTAAATTTGCGCCGAGATATGTGGTTTATGAGTGTCCTGCTTATTTTTATGGTCCAGGACGTAATTATTTTAGCGCCATATTTACGCAAAGATGGATAGGCGGGGGTGAACCAATTTCGTGGCCTCCACGCAGCCTTAATTTAAATTCGGTAGATTTTTCCTTTCGGGGCCACATCAAACAGGGCGTATGTACCACGGAAGTGAACAATGTAAATAAATTACATGAACGAATTAGCAGTGTTATAGAGGATCTACGCCTACAGTTTCCACTGTTATCCCAAAACTGGATTCGCCGTGCATAAATTTGTGTCTAAGTACGAGGTAGACATTTTGAATCTCTACTGTAGAAACGGTCTTATTAGCTGTTCTCAATAAGGTTTTCTTTTACTGTTACTTTTTTGTCTTTGAGATTTTCCTAAAAGTTTATAAATAGAACTTACTTCTTTAAGCCCCCTTGGTAAGCCATTTCAGTTAACTGCATAAGTTAACAGTCACCCTGTATTTTTAGGTACTGCAATACGGACCATATGTGCCGTTACAAATTATTTTTTTGTTTATCTGAATGTCCATAATTAGGTAGTTCGAATTGATCGAGCGATTACTGACAGTAATCGTTTTGACTGGCGACATCGGCCGGGCATTGAGATGCTGAGCCCCGTTTCAGACGAGGCGGTTTAATTGATTCAACTAAGTTGCCTGGTTTTCTCTCAATTAGTTGATTGTCATTGAAGACCTATTGAAGCCGCCGAAGCGGACTAGTTGACTTCGTATGAAAGGGTTCATTTCAGTATGCTCCATGACAACCGTCTTTTCAACTAGTGGAATCAACTAATTGCCTCATATGAAGAGGCCTTATTTTACAAAACCCGGCAAATTTATTTTCTATTAGTTCTAATGCTTTTTTAATGTTTTAACCATTGGCAATTATGAGATCATATAAATGCCTGACGAAGACATATCGTCGAAACTAGTAGCAAGAATTGTTATTAATATCATAGTATACAAATAAAAAATTAGGAAGTATCACCATTCTGTTCTCAATATCCAATGAATTAATTTGCTTACCTACACATATACATTCTGGCTATTTTATGTTTTAACTGTACCGTCGATTTTTGTCCACATGACAGAAATCGATAACTCTAAATGAAATTAAAATCGTATATGTAAACAGTTGCGCGTGTGTTTTGGCATATAACTGTCAGATTTAATACGACGCAATACCTACGTAGCCAGAAGGGGCTTGCCAGAGTTGAGCACTTGTAAAAAAAAAGTGGGGCAAATTGCCATTTAAAAATACTTTCCCTGTGAACGCCAAAAACAAATAAACGCATACCAGTACGTAATATAAAAAAATGGTTTAAAACAGAACGAAAAATTTAGTTTTCTCCACTTCAGTGTATTTTTTTTTTAATTTCCAGCGTTCTGTCGGGATGCCGTAACGATCGCGATGCAGCTGATGGTTGTTGATAGACGTGTCTGTTGTACCCTAGAGCAGCGTTATGGTTATTAGATATATTTAGATTAGATTATATTAGGATTGGGGTGGCCTATGGACCTGTTTCACCGCGACTTTTTCAGATCTATTGTGATCCCCTTTTTCCTAGAGGACGCTCTCTAATTTTGTCGTCTTAATTAAGCCTATCATCTTTAAGAGCGACTTCTTTGCATAGCTACTAGCTGTGAGGTTCTCCACGCCCATTACTGGAAAGCTTGTCCTCGCCAGGCCTTTACATTGGCACAGCACATGAACTGATGTTTCTTCCTCTTTTTGCAGAATCTGCAGGTTGCATCATCCAGACCTGTTGTACATATGCCTATTTAGTCCACAGTGGCAAGTCAGCAGACCTACTAACATTTTACAGTATTTCTGTCTTTATTCAGTAGATCCCTAGTAAATTCAGGCCTCTGTTCCTTTAGGAACTCTTTTGCCTGTCTTTGTCCCGGCGACTTTTGCCACCACTCTCTGGACTGATTATATATTCATTAATTGAAAGATTCTTTACTTTGCGATTTCATAGTGCCGAAAGAAGTGTGTGTGTAGTGCCAGCTCCAACGAATGACCTTGACGAACTTCGCCTGGCTAGCTCGTCCGCCGCCTCATTCCCTCTCACGCCAGGGACCCAGGCCAAGGTTAATTTCCTTTGGGTACCCACCACATTTAGGGCGCTTACACAGTCCCAAATCAGCCTAGAGTCCACTCTTATGGAACTAAGCGCTTTAAGTGTGGCCTGACTGTCAGCTTTTACCTGGCTCGGTGCATCTTTTATTTCTCGGACACAATGGTAATACACCAAAGAGACTTTTTCGGTTTCTTAGCGTATATTCCAGCTCCAACGCCGTAGTCCGTTTTAGAGCCATCTATATACCTCCCCCCCCCAACAATGGCATCACATGACATTCCTAAAAGGGGTGCCTCGTTGAGTTCATCTGACAGTTTTCTTATAGTCAGTGTCGTGCGATTTACTTATCGGTACATGACTATGTAAAAGTCTGTGTATTGGTGGCAGGTTTAGAATTACTTCCATTCCGGTGGTAGGAGCCGATCTCATCGCCCCGTGGCGCACCCAGCGTTTTGACCGCCCCACCTGCCGCAGCTTTGGCCATCATACTGTAGCTCCGTACCTTATCATGGGTCTAACTACCCTGGTGTAGAACCAGAGAGTCATCTTGAGGCTAAGTCCCCAATTCCTTCCATACAGCCTCCTGCATCTTCCTAGGCCGACAGTGGCTTTGATGGTTGTTTTCTGCGTCTATGTGGGTTCCGTGTATGCCTTTGATCAAACCATATCCCCAGGTATTTCGCCTCTTTGACGTATGGAATCCTTTCACCTCCTATCACTAGTGGCTGAAATCCTTTTCTTGCTTCCTTTTCTTGTGAACGTGACAACTTGTGTTTTTTTGGGCATTGGCTGATAATCTTGTTTACACCATATATCAACCGTATTTAAAACGGTTTGCATGCTTCTCACCAAAACATTTGGAAACCGCCCTCTAACGACTATTTTAAGATCGTCAGCAAGGGTTTTGAGTAGAAAGGAGGATAGGTTTATGGTGTGTAGGTATACTACCCTCCTCTTTTGCCATGCAGTTGGAACATATCCACAGGCTGTACATGTTCTGAAGATTTTAACGAGATGTGCCGTCAACAGCTATACATAATGATCGCCTGGAGACTAATTAGGGTTACGTTTATTATTTATTATTATATACAACTAGTAAATAGCAAAACGGTCGTTTAATTTAAGTGCAAAATATTAAATATAAGTTACGGTAAATATACAGTGCCTATCACGTAGAATTTAACAATCGCGAATAGTAATAATGGTTTTAACGGTAATTTACTTGATTAAACGTATACTAATGAAGGGGATCGGTAAATACGATATCGAGTATACAATGTACAGGGCGTATCCAAACAAATAACGTGAATTACCTTGAATTGCCGACACGGGGTGCGCGTTTCGATACCTACAACAACGGTTGGAGCTGGTTACCTCGTGTCACCCCTTATTACGACTACGACGCGTACCTGGGCAAAGAACGGAAAGTTAGATTATGCCACCCCTAAGGACGGCTACAACCTCTAACCAAACGAACAACGGAAGCTAGGCTGTGCCACCCAGAGGACGACTACAGTCTCTAGCCACGCGAAGAGAACCGGGAAGCTATAGCCGTGTCACTCAGAGGACGACTACGATCTAATAGCTAGGGAGACGCAGATATAGACTGCCAAGATCCCCACGCGAGGGGTGTTGGTGGGGAACCAAGCGTGCGTGAATTGAACGCGTGGCGCAGGAGGGGACGCGTTTAAATGAGCTCGGTAAAAATTAATGCGCGCGTTGGCAAAGCAAGGAATTAAATTAATTAAAAGCGGTGGTAATGTTACCGAAACATATAGGAAAAACAATTAATGGAAATTCAAATTTATTTAATATAAATTCTAAACTGAAATTGACTGCTAAAATGGATTTCCCTATAAACGGTACGTTACAATACAAAAGAAAAGTTGCGAACTTTAAATTTAGAGAGTCGCCAACATTAAGAGGTAAAATCGCCATAAGTTGGTCAACTATAGAAAGTTAAAAAGTAGCCGACAAGTCGCCTTTTATAAAACTTTTGATTCTCAAAGTCAGTATATTTATAGAAGACCTGGAATGAAAACATTGAATACGAACAAAAATAGCTAAATTAAATAAAATTTAAGTAGAAAGAAGTTGATCAGTAAAAACCTCGTCAATTTCCATCAAATCCTTCAAATGTCAAATATTTTTAAAGTCACACATGCTTTGATTGAATCGCGTGTACGGCTGATTTCTTTTTAATGAAATAAGGTATTTCACAACACACAAACGAACCCTATTTTTTCTTTTAATATTATAATAACTCGCACCTCGCGCTAAAAGATTTAAGAAGAATTCTGACGGTTTCTAGAAAATAATAATAAGCAATAATAATATGGGTAGGGATGGCTGCTCCGGATCGGACCTGTTCTTTTGGAACTGGTTCGCTGATCGGAGTTGGTGCACCAAGTTGGTGCACCCGTAAAAGAGCGGGTTTCGCACCAAGTTGGTGCACCTGTAAAAAAGCAGGTTTCGCACCAAGTTGGTGCACCCGTAAAAGAGCGGGTTTCGCACCAAGTTGGTGCACCCGTAAAAAAGCAGGTTTCGCACCAAGTTGTGTGCACCCGTAAAAAGCAGGTTTTGCACCAGTGCACTCGCTCCGCAACCGCAGTCGTTCTAAACCTTAATTAACAAACCTGTTCATATAGAAATCGTTTTTTTTTTAACTTCTTTCTCCAATGATGTGCCTAATGACAAAAGCTAATGACCTTTTTTTTTTTTTTTTAGACTTTTTTTTACAGAACCGACGACCTTTTTTTTTTTTTTTAGATATCACATACTATAATTTAAAGAAGACCTGTAGACCTGAACCTGATTTCTTGCACCAGGTTCAAAGCCGGAGTCGGAGCAGGTGCACCAGCTCCGGCATAAAGAGCAGGTCGTACCATCCCTAAATATGGGTAACATCAACTCGTAGCTATCTGGTACTGTACCGCTTTCATCTACGTAGTAATTTATTCCAAACCTTTCTTCTACATTTGTAAGCTGTTTGAAATTAGGTGCATGAAGTCTAGACGGTATTTCATTATTTTTAAAAAGTTTTGTTGCTAAGAAAGCGAGTGAATTTTTTTTCTATAAACGGTGCGTGGTTACAGCGTGATTATTCGCATTCGGTTACAAATTACTTGTCAGTGAATGTTGGATGCGGTATTTAGAAGCAAAGCGGTGTAATTATGTGCTTTGGCAAAGTGCCAATTAGAGAGCAGAACATATATGAGGCTGTCAAGTTGTCAATTTAATGGTAAAATGCCACTAGCATATACATGAAATGCTTTTAACAAAGAAAAGAGGTCTACATGTAATACATTTGAATACACACAGACATCAAAAGAAAATAGTAAAGGATATGCAGAATATTGGAGAAATATTTTATCGGCTATAAATTTGTAAACACATAGTTTATATTTTGACCAGACACGCCAAAACATTTATGCTTTACGACATGAAACTGTTAGGTGATTTTCTTTTAACGTTATGGAAACTGGTCAGAATTAATTAGCCAAGACAAGAAGTTATATCAAAATATTTATTTTAAAATCGAAAATTTTACAAAAATTCCAGTATTAAATAAGGAAATCAAACCTACATTGTGTTGCCTAAAGCATTAAATTTGCGTTCAACTCCCACCAAACCAGAAAATGAATACATTCAACTCATGAAAGACTTAGAGAAATCAGGATGGATAGCGAATACGATATTGGAACGGCGATTAAAACTCAAACACAACAAAGTCGTATTTAACTGAGGTAACATAAACCTGTAAACTAAAAATTGTGCTTTTAATTTTTAATGTAGATATGGACGCTCATACATTCGTAAGCAGACAAAATATATCTTATTAGGATAGTTGATTCGCTGTAATAAAGTCATTACATTACACGTCATTATATACTCACAATCAGTGAGATTAAAAGTTGTTTTAAGAACCAGTTTTGAAACCGATTTTAAAAACCAGACAGGTTTTATAAACCGAATTTTACTGAAAACCGAGTAACCAGTTTTAGTGAAAAAAAGCGACTTGCCATGAATCGATTGCTCTTATTATCGGTAAAAGTGTTCCAAGCAGCAATCTCTGAAATGATGTTTACTTCGTGAGAGCAGACTGTTAAATGCCGAGTCCGATCAAGTCGATCACTGTGAAGAGGGGCGACACGTCACGCTATTCCCTTAAAGATGATCAATATAATTTGACATCGTGTTCTAGAGGTATATATGGAAAGCCGCATTCAAAATGATACTGTTCTATACATGTACATATATCACAAACATAGTTTGAATAATATTGTATAATCGACAAGTATTTTTTGGTATAAATTATGATACCACTCGCAATATCAAAGGTTAAAATAAACAAATATTAAATTGTATTATTTTGAAAATTGAATAAACGTCCGAAACGTAAATATAGTTTAAGTTGATATAATATAGCGATGTTGTCAAAAAAATAACAGCTAAAAGTGAATTATATAAAAATTACGTAAACGACACGAAAAAGCACAAATATTGTGGAACAACAACATCGACACCAGTATATCACAAATGTAATTTATTAGATCTCACAAACAAAGTCACCCAACTGGTCACCTCCGATTTTAATAAAATTTAGGCATGTAGAGAGCAGTGAAAAATAATCGACCCGTATTTTAGCTGCTGATATTCACTTGTAGGGGAAATAACATAATAAGAAAAAAGTTTTTACGAACATTTTACGAAAAGAGCTCTCCTCAGATAACTTTCAGAAAAAAGTGGCACAAGCAAATAGAAGCTTGTACCAAAAATAGCAAAAATTGTGAATTTCAAAGATAATCGCTAGAGCTGTATTCCAAAATGTTTGAATTGTCAAGAAGAACATTTTCTTTTTTCGTTCAAGACGATATCTCTTTTGGTTCCAAAGATACGGTTGAAAATGTGTTTTAGGGGTGTAACTTTAAGGGTCTGTATCTCCCCTACAAATAAATATCAACAGCTAAAAAAAGTATGATTCGATTATTTTTCACTAGTCTACATGCCTGCAAAATTTTATCAAAATCGGAAGTGACGGAGTTGGGTGACATTGCTTGTTAGTGACATTTCATTCTATCCAACATGAATATGATTTGCTAAATAAAATATTCTTCATGTATGTAGCGTAATGCTACAAGGTAGCACACAGCTCGGATAAAAAAATATTTCTTTTATAATGCTTTATTAAACTAGTAAAATCCAATTTTGAATATGCTAGTATTATCTATTTCATTACTTTTAAATCATAAGTATGCCCTCTCAAATGCTGATGGCATGCGGGGGGGGGGGGGGGGAGAATTTCTGACTGCAACAGTCTAGCAGCTGCTTTGACATTAAACAAATTACGTATATTAAGATACTCCTTTATTCTTCAGTACGACCGGAAACGCTCTGGGAGGATGTTGCTCAATGCCTTCTACTCCAGTACTCAAAGTTAAAGTGCTTAGCTTAAGTGAAATTTGTGAGACAGAGACTCTTATATAACCAGTATCAAGGTTGTTGATTAACTTCGTAAGATAAAGAAAACGTTAAAGGTTAAAACACATAAGATTTTTATTTATAAAAAGTTCGAATTGTGAAACCGTGTAAAACAACATAAATAAGAATATAAATATCTCAGGTAAGTAAAATGAGTTCGCTTGTTAAATAATAATTACGTTTTTAGTTAGTAATTTCTTAGAAGTATATCAAAATTGAGATGCGAATTAAAATGAAACATCAGTTGTATAGGACGTGGAATAGGACGTCGAATGGGGCTCTGGTACTTTGAACTACGGAGAATGGTTCATGGGAAGGAACATATCTCGGGAATATCGTCGTTGGAGAAAATTACCCAACAATTATGTAGGTAAATTGTGGATAAAATACTAATATGATAAACTTTGTTTAAAATTAACCATCATTTTTGATTGGAATTTGGAATAAATAGAATTTTATCAAAATAGGCGTTAAAAATTATAAAAATTACTCGAGTCACGTCCGTCTTTCACGGAGGTTGGTTAATGAATACTTCGAATCACAAAAATCTAACCGACATAGCCTGCAATTGTCTTCACAAGGGCTGCAAACTGCCTCAGAAAAGCCCGTAAAATTCACCGATGTCAGGGGAATATAGGATATTTAACATATGAGAATGCCCATGTGACCAAATGGAACTATAAAATGTTTAACCTAAATTGAAATAAATAATTATTGTATTTATTATAAAATAAAGGCAGGTGCGTGTACATTAGGCCTAGTGTACATTATAAAAAAAATATTCTCAGAAATTTACTATACATACATATTACTACATTTAATTAACAATCTTAAAAATATCACAAAGAGTATGCAACCTCGCATACACATCAATTTTTGTCAAATCGAATTTCAACAATTTTCCGTCTTCCCGTTGACATATCAATGACGTTGGATTGCAAATACATATAAAATCATTATTAAACTAAATTAAACAAAATAAAACGCTGTAAAAAATATGTTCTTTCGAACTGAAACTTGATTTAACTTTGATCTGTCAAAATCTGTTGTAATATTTTAATATTGACGTTCTAATATTTGATTTCGATCTGTAGGTGTCTTTCTGCTGATCCTCTTTACTTTCTGAAGGGAAAATTCTAAAGGAACATGTCTCAAAGAACTTGCCAAATGCAGAGGCTTTCTAAATCACTTGGATCGTTTGACTGTTTACTGCGACATTTTGTGTCCTTTTTTTATTATATTCTGTTTATTATTTTAAAACAGATAACATTAAAACTAGTAACGTTACAATTAAATAATATCAATTTATTAAACCATGATAGTAGATTTGTTTTTTTTATTAGCCAATCCCAAGTGGCGATTTTTTCGCCTATCTAATTTACCGCTGCATTCTTGCAGTGAGTTGACAGTAATAGCAGATATCTATTTTTGCACTGCATACACTTTTTTAGAAATTGAATTTTCTTATCGCGCTGTCATTCACTTCAAGCAATACTTTTTTTATTAAATAAGAAATATTTCCGGAATTTTATTTTTCTCCACTTATTCTTGAAAATTTTGTTACGCTCATCTTTAAGATATCCTTGACAGAATCTGTCATAAATTGCAATTGTATGTGAAACATGGATAAAAGAAGTTTGTATACTCAAAATATCCTCGTGAGAAGCATATATTCTTGTGCTCCCAATAACGAGCTCAACTTACATGTATGCATTCCGTATCGTATTAACTCAAGCGCTATAACTTCTAAATCATTATAAATTTGCTATTCATACGCCTTTGCATATATTCAATATCTGTCACTTTGTATACCATCGACGTTGCCTTTACGTTTCCATAACTTTTTGATATTACTATGTATCTATTCCCCTATTCTCCTGTTGCCTTCTCCATTATTGATGCTCTTGACATAACTCGTTATAGATTGCATTGGTATATGAAGTATCGAAAAGAGGTTTATACACCCTAAAATACATTCGTGAAATCGTATTATTGTGCTGTCCTTAATGAGTCAATTTCTCTCAAGTGTAATATATTTATGAATGAATTCCGTCTACCTATAAACTAAAGGGCTATAACTTCTAAATTATTGTAAATTTACCAGTCATACCTCTTATATGAATAATGTATATATATTATTATATTTATATGGTATCAATGTTCCCATCATAGATGCCAATAGAAATACATCTTCATATTTCAAATGGGCAATTATGTATTTATACATGTTATCTATAACAGGGACGCTCCTAATTAGGACTAAGTAGAGTGTCTAAGCTCTGCATGGAAAGCAGAACTTGCGTAATAGCTTTTGCCTGTCAAACTTTCAAATGAAATAATGAATTACACTGACATAATCGTCTGAATCCATGAAAGTCTCATATTGTAATTAGTTATGCTAAAAAAAGAATATAAATAGTTTACAAAAGGAACAATTCATCAACATTGTTACACGTTAAATCGCTTTCCTACAAAACATTCATTTCAAACGTATTTTAGCGTATACTTCTCCTATATTATATCGCTTAGTTAACGAACCAATATTTATTTCGCTTTAGTTTTGCTTAAATTCCGAAAATCTAAATATTGCACCCGCTAATAGTTTCATAATGGTATAATCTTTCATTCTGTATTAGAAAAATTGGGTGACATTCATCAATTATTAAGAAAATCGTCAGTGAGTTGTTTCGCACAATTTCAAATTGGCATTCAAGGTTGTTTTTTGTCGCCATACATTTTTATTTTACGTATTTTTTCAAGTTTTTAAACCGTTTAATTGTTATATCCAATCTGCCGCTTCATCCTGTTAAATTTCTTCAAAATTCATCCAGATACAGTTTCGTAATTAATTATTTGAGTTTCATTTTGAACACAAGTTCGGTCTAATGCATCCAAAAATTGTAAACAAACAGATTATCGATCGCACGTGCACTCACACATGCACTCGCATTGTGAACGAAGACTTTGCAGCAATATTCAGCGGCCGTAGATCAACCACCATCCTGGCTGGCGATCTAAACGCAAAGAATACGCTGTGGAACTCTAGGCTCACCAACCGCCGCGATCGACTGCAACTCATTGTAAATACTGAAGCCCGGATATATTGGATATTGTCGTAATGAAGAACGTGACGATGACTCATCAGCTAACCACACTGAATGAGTTAACATCTGATCACAACCCGGTGTTTCTGCAACTGGGGAACGCCGCCAGACTGCCCTCCGAAGAGCCGCAACGGACATCGAAGGTGATCGCCTGGCCGGCCTACACGAAACATCTGGCCCAACAACTCCACATGTCAATCACAGCAATCAACTCTGTTGGACAGCTGGAGGAAGCAGTAAGTCTAATTACAACTCTGATTTCAGATTCCCTTGCCTACGCGACCAGTGAGACTCCAATTCGCGATACCAGATCCTACCTCCCACAGAGGATCGGGGACTTGATACGAGAGAAGAACCGGCTTCGACGTAGATGGCAACAGACATTGGATCCAGCCCGGAAGGCAGAGTACAACAAAGTAGCGACAGAGGCCAGGATAGCCATCGACAACTTCCGAGGCGCCAGATGGAGCCAATTCCTCCACGAGATGGAAGAGGATCCGGACAAACTTTGGAAAGCCACCAGGATCTTCAAATCCACAAACACGCTCATGCCGTTCATCCATGGGCTGCTGGGGGGCTTACACATCATAGGACAAGGCATTTGCCGACTCCCTGGAACGACAATCCAGTCCCAACTACGATAATGCAGATGTTAACCACATCAGCCGCATTCATCGTCAGCAGCTCACCCATCCGGCCCGTCACGCCGGAGGAAGGAAGTCGGTCCTGAAGAGGCTTCAACGTCGGAAGGTTCCTGGCTCCAACAAGATACCGAATCAGGCCCTAAGAAGTCTGCCTAGGAAGGCAATCGTCTTCATCACCAACATCTTTGACGCGATGCTTCGCTTATGCCACTTCCCCTCCTCCTGGAAAATGGCTGATGTCATCGTGATAAAGAAAAAGGCCCACCCGACCATCTGGATAGACGACTACAGACCTATCAGTCTACTTCCCAGCCTAGGAAAGGTAGCCGAAAAACTCATCCTGAATCGGCTACGAGACGAGATAGAGGAAGGGCACATCATCCCGGACACCTACTTCAGGTTTCGCTCACAGCACTCCACCACGCTGCAAGTACTACGCCTTGTTGAAAAGTCAAAAGACGGATTCAACAAGGGTCTATACACAGGCGGAGTCTTCCTGGATATCACAAAAGCGTTTGACAAGGTTTAGCATTAGGACTTACTTTACAAAATGCTCAGTCAGGGAATCTCCAAGAGATTGGTACTGCTGATCCGTTCGTTCCTTTCCCAGAGGACGTTTCGGGTGAAGCTGCGGAACACCTACTCTACCATAAGTACAATAACAGCGGGCGTGCCTCAAGGGTCGACACTCTCGCCGCTACTCTACAACGTCTACTCCGCCGACATACCGACCGTCCCACAAGTCAACCTGGCGATGTATGCGGATGATGTATGTCTATACACACAATCAACAGGTACATACCTGATTAATAGACGACCGTCTCCAGCAAGGGTTGAACTTGCTGGAGCAATGGTACAAGCGATGGAGGATCGCAGTTCATCCGGAGAGAAGCGCGGTAGTGCTATTCTCACGGTCCGGAATGGGAAGGCACAAACATGGATACCCAATCGAACTGACCATTCAACAAATACCTGGAGGTTGGTTAGTGAATCCTTCCGAATTGAAAAATTTTAACCGACTTGACTGCGATTGTCTTCGACAAGGGGAACAACTGTCTCAGACAGTCCGTAAATTTCACCGAAGTGAGGGTAATATAAGATGTTTAATACATGTGGATGCCCATGTGACCGACTGTCGAATGTTTACACAAAATTAAAATTAATAATTATTGCAAAATTCTGGAATCACCTTACAATTAAAATATAATAAACGTAGGTGTCTCAAGATCGTGAGAAAATATATTTAAAAATTTTCAACACTTATTACTATGTAAAATTAACAATCTTAAAATTAATTACTCTACAAAGAGTATGCAATCCCGCATACATGTCAATTCTTAACCAAACCGAATCCAGCAATTTTCCATGTCTTTCTGTTGACATATCAATGCAATTGGAATGCCAATGCATATAAAAACATTATTAGACTAAGTTTAAATAAAATAAGTACACTGTAAAAAAAATAAAAATGTTCATTTGAATTGAACTTGGATCCAACTTTGATCTGTCAATATCTATTGTTAAAATATACTATTCAAATTCTAATATTCGATTTCGATGTGTAAGTATATCACTGCTGATTATCTATACTTCCTGAAGGGAACATTCTGAAGGAAAATGCGTTGAAGGACTTGCCAAATGCAGAGATTTCCTACATCACCTGGACATCGTCTGGCTGTTTGCTGCTACATTTTATATCCTTTTCTTGTTATATCAAATTAGTTTTAAAATATAAATAAGTAAAACTAGTAACTTTACACTTAAATAATATCAAGTACACATTCCATGACAATACATATTTTTAAACTTTTAATTCTTGTATGTTATTTAAACATTCTCAATTTTTTTTTATTTCATGCTTTAAAAATCAATCTCAAAATTATATCACTAAACTAAATTAATCAATCGCAAGTACCATTTCCTTTCTTTCCCTACTGGTTATTGGTAATTCTGGATTATAATCGAAGAACTAGGCGACCTCGACGGATGAGGTAAAGCTACACATTAAAAGAGAAATCCAGTGGCGTCCAAACATAACATCTATGAGCTCTGATCCTTTACCGGCCTGCAATCATGCAAGCATGAAATCCCTCCCTCCCCCTGGTACATTGCAAGGTCATTCTTTTCTTTTTAATTTTTTTTTTTGTTTATTTATTTAGGAATAATAATAATTTTTAATAATAATATTTTGAATCTCATGTTTGAAGCTTGTTACATCTCACTGAGAAAGACAAAAGCGCAACAAAATATACTGGAAAATGTGCTATACTGTGAAACTCTATTGTTTCATCTATTTTCTGCGGTAATTTAATTTGAAATCTTATCATTTTTATTCCTAGTATATCAATTTACTTTATATTTCCTTAAGCCTAAAAGCAGCATTTCGCACTTTATTATCTATAGCAGTATCTGTAGAAGTGTGTAAGTTTTTGGAAAAATATTCGAGAAATTTTCGAATGGTGCGTTTTGAATAGTACAGTGTATTATCAGCAGTCAATTATTTTCTGTATTATATGGTAATTAGTGTTAGTGTGGTTCGAAAATTCCTTCAATTCATTAATATGTATGCTCATCTACCTACATACATATTTGTAATAGGCATATATCGTCTCTAGTTTAATATAGTGCTACAGGGTAAGACAGGAAGTTATATTCATTTTAGAATGAACAAAGTGATGTTTTAATGAAGCCTTATTATTTCATAGTTAACATGCGGATGAACATACTATCATATTTCATAGGCATAATATTTATTGTATTTATAGTCTATTCGTACCTTAGAAAACAGCGTACGTCTTATGGATTATTGTCATCTGTTTTTGCCGCAAACTTGTTGCGGCTTAAACTGAATGGATACCCTTATTTGAAAACTAATAATAATAAATCAAGGTCGTCAAAACATCTTTCATAGACAATTTACCAAATAAATAGCGGACAATCAATTATTTTCTGTATTATATGGTAATTAGTGTTAGTGTGGTTCGAAAATTCCTTCAATTCATTAATATGTATGCTCATCTACCTACATACATATTTGTAATATGCATATATTGTCTCTAGTTTAATATAGTGCTACAGGTTAAGACAGGAAATTATATTCATTTTAGAATCAACAAAGTGATGTTTTAATGAAGCCTTATTATTTTATAGTTAACATGCGGATGAACATACTATCATATTTCATAGGCATAATATTTATTGTATTTATAGTCTATTCGTACCTTAGAAAACAGCGTACGTCTTATGGATTATTGTCATCTGTTTTTGCCGCAAACTTGTTGCGGCTTAAACTGAATGGATACCCTTATTTGAAAACTAATAATAATAAATCAAGGTCGTCAAAACATCTTTCATAGACAATTTACCAAATAAATAGCGGACAATCAATTATTTTCTGTATTATATGGTAATTAGTGTTAGTGTGGTTCGAAAATTCCTTCAATTCATTAATATGTATGCTCATCTACCTACATACATATTTGTAATATGCATATATTGTCTCTAGTTTAATATAGTGCTACAGGGTAAGACAGGAAATTATATTCATTTTAGAATCAACAAAGTGATGTTTTAATGAACCTTATTATTTTTATAGTTAACATGCGGATGAACATACTATCATATTTCATAGGCATAATATTTATTGTATTTATAGTCTATTCGTACCTTAGAAAACAGCGTACGTCTTATGGATTATTGTCATCTGTTTTTGCCGCAAACTTGTTGCGGCTTAAACTGAATGGATACCCTTATTGAAAACTAATAATAATAAATCAAGGTCGTCAAAACATCTTTCATAGACAATTTACAAATAAATAGCGGACAATCAATTATTTTCTGTATTATAATGGTAATTAGTGTTAGTGTGGTTCGAAAATTCCTTCAATTCATTAATATGTATGCTCATCTACCTACATACATATTTGTAATATGCATATATTGTCTCTAGTTTAATATAGTGCTACAGGGTAAGACAGGAAATTATATTCATTTTAGAATCAACAAAGTGATGTTTTAATGAAGCCTATTATTTTATAGTAACATGCGGATGAACATACTATCATATTTCATAGGCATAATATTTATTGTATTTATAGTCTATTCGTACCTTAGAAAACAGCGTACGTCTTATGGATTATTGTCATCTGTTTTTGCCGCAAACTTGTTGCGGCTTAAACTGAATGGATACCCTTATTTGAAAACTAATAATAATAAATCAAGGTCGTCAAAACATCTTTCATAGACAATTTACCAAATAAATAACGGACAATCAATTATTTTCTGTATTATATGGTAATTAGTGTTAGTGTGGTTCGAAAATTCCTTCAATTCATTAATATGTATGCTCATCTACCTACATACATATTTGTAATATGCATATATTGTCTCTAGTTTAATATAGTGCTACAGGGTAAGACAGGAAATTATATTCATTTTAGAATCAACAAAGTGATGTTTTAATGAAGTCTTATTATTTTATAGTTAACATGCGGGTGAACATACTATCATATTTCATAGGCATAATATTTATTGTATTTATAGTCTATTCGTACCTTAGAAAACAGCGTACGTCTTATGGATTATTGTCATCTGTTTTTGCCGCAAACTTGTTGCGCCTTAAACTGAATGGATACCCTTATTTGAAAACTAATAATAATAAATCAAGGTCGTCAAAACATCTTTCATAGACAATTTACCAAATAAATAACGGACAATCAATTATTTTCTGTATTATATGGTAATTAGTGTTAGTGTGGTTCGAAAATTCCTTCAATTCATTAATATGTATGCTCATCTACCTACATACATATTTGTAATATGCATATATTGTCTCTAGTTTAATATAGTGCTACAGGGTAAGACAGGAAATTATATTCATTTTAGAATCAACAAAGTGATGTTTTAATGAAGTCTTATTATTTTATAGTTAACATGCGGGTGAACATACTATCATATTTCATAGCATAATATTTATTGTATTTATAGTCTATTCGTACCTTAGAAAACAGCGTACGTCTTATGGATTATTGTCATCTGTTTTTGCCGCAAACTTGTTGCGCCTTAAACTGAATGGATACCCTTATTTGAAAACTAATAATAATAAATCAAGGTCGTCAAAACATCTTTCATAGACAATTTACCAAATAAATAACGGACAATCAATTATTTTCTGTATTATATGGTAATTAGTGTTAGTGTGGTTCGAAAATTCCTTCAATTCATTAATATGTATGCTCATCTACCTACATACATATTTGTAATATGCATATATTGTCTCTAGTTTAATATAGTGCTACAGGTTAAGACAGGAAATTATATTCATTTTAGAATCAACAAAGTGATGTTTTAATGAAGTCTTATTATTTTATAGTTAACATGCGGATGAACATACTATCATATTTCATAAGCATAATATTTATTGTATTTATAGTCTATTCGTACCTTAGAAAACAGCGTACGTCTTATGGATTATTGTCATCTGTTTTTGCCGCAAACTTGTTGCGGCTTAAACTGAATGGATACCCTTATTTGAAAACTAATAATAATAAATCAAGGTCGTCAAAACATCTTTCATAGACAATTTACCAAATAAATAGCGGACAATCAATTATTTTCTGTATTATATGGTAATTAGTGTTAGTGAGGTTCGAAAATTCCTTCAATTCATTAATATGTATGCTCATCTACCTACATACATATTTGTAATATGCATATATTGTCTCTAGTTTAATATAGTGCTATAGGGTAAGACAGGAAATTATATTCATTTTAGAATCAACAAAGTGATGTTTTAATGAAGCCTTATTATTTTATAGTTAACATGCGGATGAACATACTATCATATTTCATAGGCATAATATTTATTGTATTTATAGTCTATTCGTACCTTAGAAAACAGCGTACGTCTTATGGATTATTGTCATCTGTTTTTGCCGCAAACTTGTTGCGTCTTAAACTGAATGGATACCCTTATTTGAAAACTAATAATAATGAATCAAGGTCGTCAAAACATCTTTCATAGACAATTTACCAAATAAATAGCGGACATAAAATACGAATTTATCAAATACGAGTAAATATTACGTATTTGGGCTACTCTTCGGCTGGCATGAATAAAATTACCTCCAATAAACACAGTTGTATGTATAGTTTAACCTGAGAATATACAATCAAAAGCGCGATTCAGATTGTTAACCTTTTTGTGGGAGGAGCTGCACATGTCATTCAAGGGTGGTCTATCAGGGTAATTATAGAAAAAAAATATTGCACAAGGTGATATTGCTCTTGCATCAGTTCAGAATTGTAATTTTTTGTTGTCTGTAATGTACATTTTAAAAATAAAAATTAATAGAAACTAATATCTGATATTATCAAATTTTATTTGTTTATTATTAATGTCGGAATCGATAACTGGCGCAATTAAATTGTTATTGATTTGTTTTATCAAAGATTGCTTCGTATCGTATATTGTACAATTGCCTGTAATGCATTGACTAGTCCCTTTTAAAACTGAGCACAAGGAAATGCTGACATTATACGTTTAGAATTATAAAAAAAGTTAATGGTATATTAAGTAAAAGGGGAAACAAAATTAGGGAGTTTAGTGATAAAGTTTGTTTTTCTATTGCACACCCTACATAACGGCTACTTGATAAATGAGTAATATTGACGCAAAATGCTTTTGTAGGACTCGTCCTTTGTTACGTGGCAATTATTTCAGAATCCTCGAGCCCATATAAATACTTAATTCGCAAGATAACTAAGATGGTGAGGTCGAGCAATTACAAACGTTGCAAAGCCCAATAGTACAAAGGAAGAATTGAGGACGGAGGTTACGACTGGAGACACATATCAATTTTGTTCTTCAATCCCGATGGGAAACCTTAGCAAAAATATCAAATCAGCAAGCACGGTATTATAGCTAAATAATTTATTGCAGGAAAGCTTTTTCTTGTGTAAAGCTTGGGGCAAACAGAATGGAATTCCTTCTTAAAGCTAAATTAAGTTGTGTGTACCATTAGTTAAACTATAAGGATTGGATATTTAACTTTTTGATTAATAATTTTTGGTACGTAAGTGATAATTAGCAGTCGGATAGAAGTACCGGCTATCCTTGTTAGGGATTTCAAGAAAATATTATTGGGTATGCAGCCAATAGAACAATGAATGAAATTTCTTGCTGTCCGTCTAAGCTTTCGCAGTCAATTTATTGCTTCTTCAGAGACAATTACTACAATAGTAAGATGAAAATTACAACATTACTGAAGAAATATATATGAAAAGACTTTAACGCCTAATTAAGTAAAAATCTTAAACAAGCTAAAATGCACATTAAAATTGAGAAACATCCTCAATAGAACTATACATTACAATGTAAAATCAAAATCCTAACAGAACCACGTGGATAGATGGTGAAATTAGGTCTGATTTAAAAACCGCGAAATTGAATAATGACAGACAAAAATGCAATGTGGCCAACTAACTAACAATAAAAGGTTGGAAGCCAATGACAAAATCACTGTTGTTATTGAAAGTGTTAAGTTTCAGTTTTTTATTTAACACTTTCAGCAACAACAGTGATTTTTGTCGCTGGCTTCTAACCTTTTATTATTAGTAAGTTGGTCAGATTGCATCTTTGCCTGACATTCCTAAACTTCGCGGATTTTATATCTGTCCCAGAGGGGGTATGACTGCTTTATTAGACGATGACACCCTATTAAGACGCCTCCTGTCTCTGGTTCCTGTACTAATATAGCTCCATTTCAATTTTTCTGTATGATTATCTCTTTCTGCCAGGTTATTCATCTCCACAGATCACTCAAGGTCCGTATACATAAGGTTACCTCGTAAGTTGTAGGTGAGGCCCGGGGAAAGGAAAGGGTGGATACATGATGACGCTGTGATGACGCGCCTCGCGATCATTCTCGTGCTTGTTTACGTTAAAAGGTTAGTATTCAGGTATTCTGTTATAATGAAAAGAACTTGAAAGTACATTGCAAGACACGTTCTTGTTGACAAAACATTAATTGAAAAATTTTTTAAATTAAGATTTTTTTTTTTAAAAAATAAATATTTAAACTTAAAACAAACAAAAAATCACTGAAAAGAGCGAAGTTAAATCTGAAGGACACAAATTTGCCAAGAAAAAAAGAAAAAAAACATTACATAAATCTGTATTTCTAAATTTTTTGTTTTCTGAGTTTTTAAATTAATGTTATTTCGTTAGCTTAATTTACTTGTTGTTTATGATTACCTATATTACAATAAGAAAATGTTTTCTTTTATTAAGAAGATAAATATTTAGTTTGATAATATGTAATCGTTATCTTTTTACCATTTTACTTTAATTTTTCCTAGTTTCTAGTTTAATGAAATACTCTATGTGTGTAATTCTGTACAATGTTTTGTGTTATATTTATATAATATTTTTTACTTGATTTACTTGTGTTTAGTATTACATAATAGTGGAAATTCGTTTTTTTCGTATACAAAATAAATATTTTTTTTACATATATGCACCACTTTATTTATTAAACACTGCATACGTGACGATGCGTTCGCGCTCCTTCTCTTGATTGGCTGAAAAGTTACGAGGTAATCTTGTATATACGGACCTTGCAGATCACTCACATTTGTGCGCATTAGAGATGGTAAATATCAGTATTTTACGATAACAGGTACGAAATGTTCTTGTTCTCAGATCATACCTTTTATTAGTACCTGTTACCAATGCCTGTTACTGGCCTTCGAGTCTCGATACGGGTAAAATTGATATCGTATGTGTTAATACGCACCGAGTATATGTTTTATAGTAACAAGTACGGATCTATCTAAGTCAGTATCAGTATCCTTTACATAGCTGTTTGTTACCAGACAATTGCCAGACAACTAACGTAGTATTTTACTGGCAAAATATCAGTATGCGTACGCGTACTCATACTCGTTTCGAAAGACAATTTGTTGCACTTGGCCATTAGAACGGTAGAAGTATGAGTTAGTAGGTATATATTAAATCGTCTACCTGTTCTAAGCTATTCTGTATTCATACCTGTTACCAAATATCTGTTATAAGTATTTTGTACTATCTCTAGTGGGCATATTTTGTGTTTTGTTTATGGACGCCATTTCGACATTTTCATGCACTTTGTTAGCGTCGTTTGGCGTTGCGATTTTGTGCACGTTTTATAAATATTTTAAACGTTTTATAACTGTGAAAAGCATATTATAACATTTAAAATGCCAGGTAATATACTGATCGAACATTAATAATAACGTATATAGACGTAGAATTAAGATTCATTTAAGGTTATGTGCGAAGAAGATGCATTATGGATGTATTATATACTTTTAGAGAACTCTTTTGGAGGAATTACAATACACAGGAAGCGAATATATGAATAGCTCTCGGATTTGTTCTGTAAGTTATGAATATTTACATGCACATATCGTAATATAAGCATAATTTAAATCGGCGTAATTATATATAAAAATAATTGGCTTTCATAGTTATTAAAATATTACAAGTAAATGGTCACATATTCCTCCATCTGTGAGAAACCAGACGTAGTTGTTTTCTTTACCATTTACAGTTATGTACTCACACAGAGTCACAACGGATTATATTTGAAAATTATTACGGTGCCTACGAAAGCGTACGGACGTGTGCTTGCATTCGCTGTGTTAATATTACAATTATTAAAAATATTTAGGTAATTACATTGTATACCGCCTAAATATGGCGCCGAGTTTACGATCTGTTGGTGAGAAGAGTGATGAAAGTGATTAACTTTCTCAAAAGTAGTGAATTTACGGAATTGATCAGCGACATTGTTAATAAAGAGGTGAATCAATTGCATCAACAAATTTCCGAATTAAAATCTGAAATAGATGTATTGAAACAGACAAACATTGATCTAATTCGATTATTCTCTAACAAGCCTACTAATATAACACTTAAGCCAAATAATACGGACCACGTAGCAACAGAGATCTATCCAAAGAAACGGACGGAAATATTCGCCGAAAAACCGAAGGCCACTGAAAAAACCTGAGGTGGCGCGAAATAATACGGCACCGCACATTTTAAAATCAACAACAACTAATTTAGGCGATACCAATAATGACACATGGACGACAGTAACGAGGAAGAATAGAAAATTAAATACTGTATACGGCTCTTTGGAAAATTCTACGCTTAAGGGAGCAACACAATATTCTCACTTTCACGTAACTGGTTTGGAACCTGACGTCACTGAAATAGAAATACTAAGTCATCTAAAAAATAAGGGAATAGACAATGTAAAGTGTGGAAAAATTAATGCTAAGCGTCCGGAAGAGTATTCTTCTTTTAAGTTATCAGTGCCGGTGATATACAAGGACCTGGTAAAAAGTTCTGAGACATGGCCGTTATATGTTCGCGTTAATCCTTTTTTGTTCAGACTTCTGAAGAAAGAAGAACGCAAGTAAATGATACTACGCAATTTATTACAACCTCTCACAAGCCAGCGCGCAATTCGGACCGTTTGCGTGTTATGCATCAGAACATCAGATGTCTGAGTAGAAAAGTGAATCAACTTGAGGTCATTTTAAAATCACATTATATTGACATTTTGTTACTATCTGAACACTGGCAAAGTGAGGAACAACTTAAGGCAATCTCAGTGAATAATTATAAGTTAGTTTCATCTGCTTGTCGATCTTTAAATAGACATGGCGGCGTTGCGATATATGCCCTTGGTTCTATTGTAGTTAAACTAGAAATGATATTACAAACTTATCTCTATTAAACGTTATTGAAATATGTAGTATCGAAATAGTTTCTCACATTAATATAGTAATTATTGCTTTGTATAGAGTACCATCCTCGGATTCAAAAGTATTTATGAATACAATGGCTGCGCTACTCGAATTAATTGCTGGGGAGGAAAAGCACATTGTTATGGGTGGCGATTTTAACATCGACTTCACTGTGGATTCCCCTCTACAGCGGGCTTTTCTTGACCTACTGCATTGTTTTAATTTAAGTACTACTATTGATGTGCCGACTCGAGTATGCAGTTCTACAACTTCATGTATAGACAATTTTTTAGTTAACCTGCCAATTGACTCTTACAGTAGTTGCTGTTTAGACTTTCATTTATCTGACCATTTCGGTCAACTTCTTACTATCCACATTAAAACCAATATCTCTCAATATGTGTACCATCATAAGCGTAAATACTGCATGAATTCTTTAAACTTATTTAATAATAATTTAAGTAACGAAACTTGGTTATCGGTATATGAAATTGATTGTCCTGATAAAGCATTTTCTAAATTTGTAGATATTTTCAGTTATTATATGGATAAATGTTTTCCTTTGGTAAAGTGTCAGCAGAACTTAACACGTACCAATTGGGTAACACCCGATTTAATTCAATTAAAAAATAACCTTTTATTCATGCGTAGTCTCAGTAGAAAATATCCTATTTTTAAACCTGAATTTTTAAGATATGAGAAATTTTATAAGCACGCCATTGATACACGAAAAAAGGATTACAATGATAATTATATATTGTCTAGCAATAATATGTCAAAAGCTGTTTGGAACGTAATAAGATATAATTCACCTAATTTTGCAAGTAATAAAAAATTGCCTGAAACAAAAAACTTCCCTCATCTTTGTAATGCCTTCAATGATAAATTCATTTCAACTTCACAATTAAGCAGTAATCCTAATAGCGACGTCGGTATAAATCATATAAGTATTTCCCATTGTTTTTTTATTGCCCCTGTGACTGAAAATGACGTATTGAGAGTTATTAATAAATTAAGTACCTCCCAATCTGCCGGACATGATTCCATTCCCTCATTTTTAATCAAGAAATGTGCACCTAATATTCTAGCACCTTTATCTTATTTAATAAATTATTCTTTCCAGAGAGGCATATTTCCTTCAATACTAAAACTTGCAGATATAATTCCTATTTACAAAAAGGGCGATCCAAATTGTCTTGACAACTACCGCCCTATCAGTATTTTACCTACTTTTTCTAAACTATACGAGTCGTTAATGAATGTTACTATCTTATTTTAATAAATTTTGTCTTTTTACTGGTTACCAGCATGGTTTCCTTCCTAATCGTTCTGTTAACACTGCCTTGTATAAGTTTATTAACCAAATTTCCCGCGATATTGATTCAAATCATCCGTGTCTTGCTATGTTTATTGATTTATCTCGTGCTTTCGATAATGTTGATCATACTATCTTACTTCAAAAATTAAATACTTACGGTATTAGAGGCAATTCTTTACGTTGGTTTGAAAGCTATTTATCAAATCGTAAACAAAAAGTAGTGATTGATGAATACTCATCTAATATACACACTGTAGATAGAGGAGTACCGCAAGGCTCTGTTATGGGTCCCTCACTTTTCCTGAATATATATAAATGATTTACCTTTATCTTTAAACTTAGCTACAAACATTGCGCTTTATGCTGACGACATTAATATTTTAATCAGCTCAATTGATGTTTCACGTGCTTTTGAATTGGCAGGTTCTTTGTATACGAGAGTTTGTGAGTGGCTCTCTACCAATAACTTAGAAATTAATAATGACAAGACTAAATGTATTTTGTTCCGTAATAAACATAAATATAACGTTCCTAACTTTAAACGGTAAACTGATAGAATTGAATGTATCTTCTAGATTACTTGGAGTTATTATTGACGAAGATCTCAAATGGAATATCCATATTGATAAGCTTTGCTGCGACTTGTCACAAATATGTTACGCTTTTTTAATTTAAAAAGATCTTGCAATACGTATACCTTAAAACTTATTACTTCTCCTCACTTTCACTCAAAATGACTTTCGGATCATTCACTGGGCTCTGGTATAGGCGTAGATCGTATCTTTTTACTGCAAAAGAGGGCAGTTCGCATTATTTTGATTTGTCAATCATCGAATCCTGCAGGGACACTTTCAAAACACAGAAAATTTTAACCCTATTTGATGCATACATTCTTGAAGTGTTATTGTTTTGTCTTCAATATAAGTCGGAATTTTATACTGACACTGCGCATGATTATAATGTACGACAGACAAATTATTCTGCTGGCCGGTGCACCGGACAACCCTTTTCAAAAAAAATTTAACTTTCTTGGGGTGTAAACTATTTAATAACTTGCCAAATGATATCAAGATATGTAATAATTTTAAAAGTTTCAAACTAAAAGTTAAAAGACATTTACTTGCACTTCTTGTTATTCGTTAAACGATTACCTACTTATTATTTCAATAGTTCTGAGCTGTATATATATATATTTTTTCTGATGTATTCTTTGTATTTTCCTCGATCTTTGTAAATTGACGTTATTTTGTATGGGTTTTTGCCATAGTTTGAAATAAAGATTATTATTATTATTATTATATACAGGTGTCCACTATAATCCTATATAATCAGTTCCTTAACTTTAGCCCACGATAACTTGATTTTTTTAAATAGCACCCTATATCTTTGCTTATGTTAAATCAACCCTTACACAAAACCCTTTTAATTGATACTAAACATTTATGGTATCTCATGCCGAATTTTGTAGATAATTAATGATTTTAAATAAATCTACCGAATTTCCAATTCATTTTCTTGTCGGCTTAGTATATAAATTTTATATAATTGTATAAAGCCTCGAATTAGTAAATATGTGTTAAGTATTAGATAATAAAATATAAAACCCATGATATATTTTCTGAAAAAAGAATGATATTTAATGATAAATAGCAGAAATAGTAATAGCTATTTTTGATAAGGCAGGCCATTATTTTACTAGCATAATAGTTAAACGTCAAATCTGTCAACAAATAATCTTTTTTTTTATTTTGTTTGTAAAATTTTGTCCTTCTTACATGTCAATGATTGTTTATTTGTTTTATTATATGTTTACATAGTTACTTAAATAGTATGTATTTTATTCATAAACCATTAAATAAACACTTAATGAAAAACAAATGAACATTAAACCACAACAAAACACATCCTTAATTAAAAGTATTTACACGTAGTAATCATTTTCAATTATCAAAATTTATAGCAGATGTTCAAAAGTATATCCTTTTTCTGTTAAGCACATTTCTATCTTTTTGCATTTTTTGGGAAAGTTTTTTCAACAATTCTGCGAAATGGATAGAAATGCCTCCCTCATTCTATTCTTCCTATTTTCCTATGTGGATGGCTCTTTCTTAAACACAAGAAACAAATAGTGATTTAGGTAAGACATTTCTTCCTTATGAAAAATCTTGAACATAATCGATATCAATTGCACATTGCCATTTGATTCGCAAAAATCAAGGGCGCGTATGCAATGGGAAATTGTTTTGATAAGCGTTCCTAAGAAATATTTATCTGCCAAGTGATAAACATTTGATTGTTATGAATGCCATCATGTACAAAATTTATATCAAGTATGGAAAGCGTAGTGAAATAGGAGAACCACCATCTTCACTGCAATTTCTTACTCGTAGAATAAGTTTAACCTGTTTGCTACTACAGGCCAGAAAACTAATCACCTTATAACATAAATGAAATATTGTACCTATCAGTAAAGGCCGTTTTACACCTTCACAACCACACTAACGGGTTTAATCTGTGTTATACACGTAACAATTTTAAATTGGCCAATAAATTGCACAATAAATAGCTAGGTGTAAAACGGCCTTAACAATAATTTAAAATAAAATTTTACTAACTTTAAATGTAACAGGACATTGATAACATCTCTCCAATTCCGCCATGAGATTGGACTATGCTCAGCTGTTGCTTATGCTTACATATGCTATACATATACTTAATACCAGTTTATCCGTTTTAGTGTACTTTTTTAACACGTGTCCTGGTAAAACATTTACTAATTTCTAGTGTTTAATTATTTTTCGCCTTGCTAATAATCCTGCTTGCATAGTTTATTACAGCACGCAATGCATCCCAAGGTGTAACAAATAATATAAACGAAATATTCCTTTTCATGATATTACCGTCTGTGATTTTTGTCCAGTAAAATACTAGATGCCGCTCAGCGTAGTGATTTGAGTGGTTTCACATGCAGTGTTATTTTAATTCTGTATTTATCTTTAACTAAAACAGCTGTTCTGCTAATCTCGGAAAACTTTCCGAGATTGTAAAGACAAAAAGATTCCAGTTAAATGGGTATATTTAAATTGATCATTAAAACCCAAATGAGTTCTTTCCAAATGCTGATAATATTCAAGCCTCTATCGTGTATTTCTGGGGTCATCTCTTTTCGGTTTACATATTTCTTGTAAATAACAGCAGTTGATTATTTTATTAACATAATGATGGTTCTCATTAACTAACAATAAGATATAAAAAACTTTATTTGCTCCTGTTGACTAACAATAAATTAAATGTTATTCAAGCTAGCGCCTCTGCCAAAACTATAATTTGTTGTTAATTATTGTAATTAATTGGAATTCGGATTCGTGATATTTTGTTCTGAAATGATCTAATTTCGGTTATTTATACTTATGAATGAGTTGAAGTTTTGAATTTTCTTCTTAAACTAATATATTTTATCTATACTTAATTACTTAATATTTAAAAACGAATACTGGATGAGTATAAGCGAGAGGATTATTAACAGAAATCCTTTTTAAAAATGGAATTTACTTGTCTTGAAATGTCTAAAATGACTAGCGTTTAGCTTTTCTAGTTCTTTTCGAAAATGCTTATTATTATTTTTATATAAAACAGAAAATTTTGCAGGTCTTTGTTGCGTTCCTCACTTGCATTTTAGAGGAATATCTTGGAGTCGGCTGGATCTGGAATCTGTCTAGCACGACATCGGAATTGGTGGCCCTTTTAGGGATTGGAATGAGTCTGGTTTGGTTGTAAAATCTTTCTCGAGTTTTACGGGCTCTCGGTAGAATATTTTGCTCTCCAATTACGGTAAAATACAGCGGTCTTCTTCCATCGGAAGTGAATTTGAAGTTTATTTTCCTTTTTACTTGGGCAGGCTTTTTCTTATCAGAAAAAAAAAACATATTTTTCAGATTTGGTAATAAAATCTGAGGAACGATCGGAAATAGGTTTTGCCTTGTTGATGATTTGATTTCTGTTTCAATATTTTCAGCACAATGTCTACTATTTCAATTTCAACGCCTTGCAAGAGTTTGGATCCATCAATCAGTTGTCAAGTCTGTGTCACGAGGCCCGTCAAGTGAAAATTCAAAACGAAAATTATTTATAGATAAATATTGGAAAATAGATAATTTTAACTATAAGTAATTTTATCTATAGAACTACAAACAATTTCAACTATAGATAATTTTAACTGCAACTGTGTTCCTCTATAATTGATAATTTTATTCCAAATAGGGCATATCCATCGCTTACCGCTAAGTACGAGACTCGATGCAGGAATATGTACGCCAGATGTTTGCTTGTTTTCTTTTTGAAGGTGATGATGATAAATATCTACCGATATATTCCTTTTTTTACCAGATTTTTCAAAATTTATGTATTGGCGATTTATTTTATTTTCTCCATATTTAGATAGCTATAAAAATATATCGAGCAGATTTTACTTAATATGTAGACATAACAGTGAGAGTTTCCAAACGATTAACAAAGAATTAGCGTTGACCCAAAATACTCTAATGTCGCTTTTCTCACTTTTGGAATTATTATTAAATAACTGTGACCAAAAATACACAAGTTTCTACATTCAAACTACACCTGGTTTAGTGTACGAAAGTGCCTATTATTATGTTTTACTTTTCCTTAATGAAAACTTACAAACATTAAGTTCTTATAAAATTTATTGGTCACTGATAATTAACTATAGACAGAAAACATAAAAATAAAAGAGACTTCTATCTATAGCTTCCGAATAAAGATGATAGTTAATTTATCTTTAAGTTATCTTTATATTTTAGTTTATCTAAATACATTTTTGCTCAACTCTGATTCGGATGATGTTTTCAAATTGTCGCAAAAAGAAACCTTTTAATTTTGATCTTTTTGCCAATATCCTTTTTTACATTTTGTTCATTACATTCTAGTTAAAAATTTTAATTAAATTAGTGAAGTTTGATAACTGTACATTTGTTTTTTGTTCATGACTATACGTGGTGTGGATGATTGTTCGTAGGTGTAGCTTTTTGACATTCGTGTATTTTAAATTAATTTATTTTTTTATTATTGTCATTGATTTTGACTTTCTTTGGTGTTCTTTTTGCAATTTTGTGAATTTAACTCCGATCCTTTGTTATTTATTTCTGCAACGTTTCATTGTTTTTTTAATAACTTCTGCAAGGCAATTACAATGAGCCATCTATAATGAAGAACCAATAAAATTAAACTTTATAAAAATAGAAAATTTTTAATTTTATCTTGTTGAGTTTTAACTTATATTTTTGTTGTCAATTAGTAATTTGCAAAATATAAAACATTTTGAAACGTCAATAAATACTTAAATAAAATACAGCGAACAATTGAAATCGTGACCTGTGTTACAGACGAGCTGTGGTACTGCAGATGAATTCGCGTTTTTGGTTTTTTGACCGGAGGCCTTTTGAAACATCTTCAAAAGACCTCCGGCGGCCCGTATCGCGGGGGTGTGTCGGATTCCTACCGACTAAAAAACCCCTCTCTTTGAGGCACTGTGGATTCCCCTCCCCCCCCCCGGAACCACGTTAGTACTACTTCAGGGGGAATAGCTCATTTAGTTGGTCAGTCGGGCTTCCTCATTATTCACTGGGTCGTCTGCGCCTGCTGTCCTTCTCTCTCATGATCTCCCGTGCCATCCTGTCGACTGCGTTCCAGTTGTTCTCGTCGCTGATCATCTGCGATACTATGGTATCCGGGTTAATTGTTTCGATCGTTTCTCTCGCTCTGGATCTTTGTAAATTCAATTTTGGGCATTCAAAGAAGGTATGCTCAGGTGTGTCTATGCATCCGCAGTATAGGCAGGCATCCGACTGTTCCAGTCCAAAACGTTTCAAGTATTGCTGGAAACATCCATGTCCCGTAAGGAATTGCGTCAGGAAGAAATTTACTTCCCCATGGGCTCTTGTGCACCAAGTTTCTGGTTTTTTATAAGCCTTCGGGTTCACAACTCAGTGTCATCTTCAATTTCCCCAATCTTGCATGCCACTTGCTCATAATCTCCTCACGTGCCTTGTTATCAGGCCTTGTTTGACCTTCCATTGTCGCCCGGTACTCCACAAGTAGGTCTATTGGTGGCATTCTTGCAACAACCAGTAATGCCCTCGTTGATACCGTTCGGTACGCACTGACGATGCGGATGGCGGTCCTACGCTGGATGCCTCTTAACGCTTTCCGATTTACCTCCTTGGATAGGGCGTTTCCCCAGATGGAGGCGTCATATAACGTTATTGACTGTCCTTCTTCAGGCGCGCTACTAGGAGTTGCTCCAAAAGTTTTCCCAGTTCGTTTAATACGCATATCGGCCTATAAGCCTTGGTTTGATGATCGGCTTTATTCTCTTTCGGGATTAGTACTAGTCTTGCAGTAGACACCACCGGTTGCGATTTCATTTTCTTGGTTACTATCTGGTATCCTCTACCCTAGATGTCGATGCCTACTTCTTCTAGTAGGTTTTCCCAGGCCCTTTTCTTTGCTTTCCGGATCGCTTTCTTTAGCAAGCACCGGCTCTGAGAGTAAGCCGCATAACATTGTTACTTTTTGTTCTCATCCGTTCCTTTATTGCTCCTTACAAGTGCCCTTTTGTGTTTTAAGCACTGTCTTCTTGCTACAGCCACTTCGTCGGACCACCAAAAGGGGGTTCTACCATTTGGCGTCCTTTTCGCAAAAACCTTATTACAGTCTGCCTCTATAACTCTAGAGAGGTGTTCTGGATCCAAGCACTCCTCTTCGCCCATTGGCAACAGTCTTCCTACTTCTTTTGTTAAGTTATCCATATTTTTTAGCTTGATCTTCCATCCCGTATTCACTATAAGACTATTAGGTTTTCTCGAGTTGCTCGGACAGTCTTGCTTTTGAGTGAAGTATTCAAAAAGAATGTGCTGATGGCAGCTTAAAGTTTCCTCCTCTAGCACTTGTCAGTTTGTTATCTGTCGGGCTATTCTATTGTACTGAAAGTTATGTCTATGTGTGACTGACTACTACCCCTAGGGAAGGTGGGGACTTCTCCCTGGTTGTGCACAACCAGATCTTCTTCGGCCATCCACTCGGTTAGTATCTCTCCCCTTATGTCCTCCCTCTTAGAACCCCAGAGAGGAGACTTGGCGTTAAAATCGCCTCCCACAATGATTTCTTTACGGTGCTGTTTCATATCTTGCCTGAGAGCTCGTAAAAACTCGATAAAGAGAGTAATTTCAACGTTTGGCGAGATGTAGTAGCTATATATTACGGCCACGTCAGTTTCAACCCATCCAAAACCATTGCCCTTGCCTTGTTTAAATATTTTACAGTTATTATTGCGGACTTGGATAGCAACGTCTGTTCTATTGTCGACCAGCCAGCGGTCGGTTGTCATCCTTTTCCATGTGGGCTCTGCCATAATCACAATATCGGCGTTTTTCTCTTCAGTGGTTTTGTAGATGAGATCCATTGCCGCGTTGCCTCTGTCGATATTACATTGGAAGATTCTAATTGTACGGTTACGCGCCATCACCCTACCCCTGTCCTCTACTTGTTGGTGGTTAGCTATTTATATGACCTTTCCCACCGTAACTACTCCTTTTTTGGTCTGGGATTTTCAATTTGGCCTGCTCGCTAATCAGCTGCCGAAATTTCGGGCATTTGGTGGTATCTGCCCGGTGCTCTTCCGTTTGATATTTTGAACAATAATGTGTGTTCTTACAATCTTTCGCCATATGTCCAGATTGATTGCAGTTTACGCATACATTCGATCGATCCGTCCCTTGCATTCCACAGCTCAATGACCAAATTCAAGGCATCTAAAGCACCTCGTAATCTTCATCCTTTCTTTCAGCCTGCAGTTCACCCATCCTATCTTTATGACTTTCGGTTCCAGCAGGACTTTGGCTACGGTCTTTGGCGCGTGCACCGTTGCGATCTGGTTTCCGTCTCGGGTGGGTCGTAAGGCCTTTACCCTAATCAGCCCAGCGTTTCTATGCCCCACCGTCTTCCTGATTGCAAGCTCCACTTCACTTACCGATGTGGTACCGTCGATGTCAAAGATATGTAGTATCGCCTCATTATTTGTCATTTGGACTTTTTTATCTACTTCCCCCTTAATAGCGTCCTTAAGCTCACTGGCCTTGACTTGGCCTCCCTCAACCTCCAACAGCAGGTCTCCCTTAGCAGTTTTTCGGAGGGATTTTATTTGTACTCCCATTTCTTGAATAGTTACTTTTTCTTTGACGTCCTTTATTAACTCTGCGTAGGTACTTTCCCCACGTTTAACTACTACCTTTCCCGCTCGCGGCTTTATTGTTGTCTTGTTCCTTGTGATTTACGAGGTCGTATCTGGGATATATTAGCGTAACTTCCAAGGCCATATCGTGAAAGATATACTCTGCAATTTTCCTCAGATAGCTACAATTCACTCGATCATTCACTAACACATTGATTTTGTGGGTAGGGTGCACTTCCATGGTTGTTCTAAGCATCTTGACCGCTTCATATAAATTTTGAGTGTGCTTTTGTGAATCTTTAATTATTGTTGCGGTTACAGGGCGGTTGTCTTTTCCGTGCTCTCTCTATTTTTACCTCTGGTTGCCACAGTGCTGATTAAATAATTGACCTGTCCGTCACCTTCTTGTATTAACTCATGAATCTCTGGATGTCTTAGAGTTATGTGTTCCAGATGAGTACCTCTACCAGGTTCAGCCGGGTCTACCATGACAACATAGTCTTCATTCCAGTTATGTTTTCTAGATTCCAGGCTTGTTGTTCGGGTGTTCTTAAAGCTTTCCTCTGGCCACTCTTCGTCGAGTATATTTATAATACTATCCAGGCCAGTCTCCTCTTCTAAGGCGTGTTCAATTTTCTGACGCAATTGGTTGTTTGCGTCGCTAGTTCTGTTCTTCAGGTCAGTCTGGGTGCCAAGGCTGGCGAACGCTATGGCGTCGGTCTGCGTGCTTATGCTCACTAGGCTCGCCGCTGGCTCTAGTTTCTTTCTGGTATTTGGTCCTTGGAGAAGAGTTACTTGGTATCTCTTGATTTCCTTGTATAATCCTTCCACTAACTCGTTCACTTCGCCCTTTTAATTTCCACATTAGTTTTCGTACTCCGCAGTACAAGCTTCCTCATTTTCTCTGACCTTTTCTGCAGCTTAGCCATGATTATGTTGATTTGTCTCATGTCACTACTACCTCCTGGTCTAGCCTCTTTTACCTCTCGCGGGGATTTTAACCGCTTCCTTTTGCTCTGCCGTGAGTGGAGCTCTCTTCTTTCCTCTTGTTCTTCCTTGTCACCATATAATGTTGAATCAGCAACTGAACTAGACCCTAAGCTCTCTTTTTGGCACTTGTCCCCTACAGCTGCTTCTGTTATCGTCTGTTGTCCTCCACTCGCCTCTTCGGGGGAGTCACTAGTCGGCGCAGAGAAGCTTCTAAATCGTTTCACCCCAGGTGGTGTCTTCTTCAACGACTCCCTCCGACTGAATATCGCTGCCTCTTCCACAAGCACATCCACTTTCTTTGCCTCCGATTGCTTATCCATAATCATTTCCTGTCCGTCTTCATGTTTCCCATCCTGCTTTGTTGTAGGTTTGCTATTTCTATCCATCTGAATCAAACGAGTAGCTGGGGACTAAACGGTCACTCGCGGCAGAGCCCCGCATTCACCGCGAGAAGGCTTCCTTAAACCGGAGGTCGCCCAGTATCCGGAGTTCAGCATAGTAGCGACTAGGCTCCCCCCCAGCCATGCAATCCTCGGCCTATTGCTGTGCCACCTTGATTTGGGTTGTCGTCTGTCTGTGTCCGCGGGCCAGCCGATTAAGGCAAGCCCTCTGGGGATCCGAGCCTTCTGCCCTCTCCTAAGGCTAGGGTCGGAAGGGGACGCCTCGTCAGTGTTCCCCATTTCAGCATAGATATGCTGCCCATACCGAGGCTATTTCCAGGATAAATTCTGCCGATGGGGTCGCCACCTCCCAATGAAAGCGTTTTTGGTTTTACTGCTATATTTATGAGCATATTCTTCTTTTTTTAATATTGTTCGGTTTGTCCTATGTATGTACTATCACATTTATTGCAATCTATTTTGCAAATCGTACGTGTTTTATTCAAATAATTTCATTAATTTTTTTTTGACAATGATTTGATTTTATCTAAATTTTTATTTAGATTTATGTATTCGGAGAAGGCATGACAGCGATCTACTGCTATTGATAACACCAATTTTGTATTTGATTGGGGTGATGGAGTTAAAATTTAAATATCTTTTTGAGTGAGTAACTTTAAAGTACCAATCGGTGTTGACATAATCTGGTTCTTCCTTATTAATTTGATATCTAAAAGGCTCATTCCACCTTCCAATGCTAATTCAGTAGATATATTCGTATATAATGATATTACATCAAAACTAATTAAATGATGGTTTTTGGGTATTACGGAATTCGTTTTTATAAATTTAATGAAATCCCAAGAATCTTTTACGTGGGCTATATTTTCGATTATGTTTGTGAGAAATTTAGATAAATTGTATGTTGGACTCAGAAACAATAGGTCTTAGCAGAATTTCTTTCCTATGGATTTTTGGTAACCTGTAAATTCTTGGTGCGTGGCTATTTATTTTTAATACGTTACTGTTTCTTCTTTTGTTAGTAATTTTTTATTTTTCCATTCCTTAATTATATTGTTGTTTTGTGTTTGACTTTTTTTCTGTTGGGTCATTATTTAATTTGGTGTAAGTATTCTCATCATCCAACATTTTGTTCATTTCTTTTTAGATATTGTTTTTGATACGTTATAGTCTTTCTGGATTTATCAGCATTAAGAATATATAGTTCGGGGTGGCTTTTAAGGAATATTGTAGTTTCTTTGATCATTTTGTTTGAAACGTTATGATTATACATTTTCAGAAATTTTTACTAGTTTTATAATTAGTTAATACATTCGCTATTTTTCATCTAATCTGTTTTTTTTATAACGACGTTAGTGAATAAGAATTAGCAAACAATGCGGCTCGCGAATCGACGAAACCTCGAACAATAGATTTTATGCAATCTAATCTTGTTTACGTGAAGCTTAAGGGCATCAAGGTTAGTTCGATAGAAGAAGGATCAGGTGAAGGAAGAGTGAAGAGGAAAAAGGATACAGATCTGGCAAGTATGTTGGTTACTAGAAGGCGACATTAGCAGCAGCATCTCAGAATTCTACTCCAGACTCCAATCGGGAGTTTGTGCGACAGGCACATTTATCATCATCAATGCACAGACAGTCGTAGTCGACTCTTGTCTTACAATACATAAACGTATTGTATAGGCATCCTATATAGTGTCAGATAATAAGAAGTGATAGCACAAAATGGATGTATTATTTAATTTTCCTTATATATTACTAATACGACGTCTGTTTTAATTCACTTTACATATATCGGTATTTTACTAAATTTAATGATAGAAAAATAAAAGGGTAGATGTGTTTTAGCAAGTTTCTATTTAATAAACGAACTTGATTCTATTTTTAAGCTATAATACTAAATTTATGCACCTATTATTTTATGTATATGGGCCAAGAAGACTACGTCACCTAAAGGCAGGCGTTCACTATTAAGTATCGTACGGATGGCACGCATCGCACGGATCGCATTTTACTATTAGTTGTATTGTTTTTAATGGAACTGCGTCCATCTATCCGCATCGTACGCATCGCATTTCGGTAATATATAACAAATAAATCCGATTCGTACGATGCGTGCCGTCCGTACGATACTTAATAGTGAACGCCTGCCTCAACGGTCTTCTTTTTTAAATGGTATCCTTTTCGCTGATTTTACTGCCCCTTATATAGAATCAACTTTAAATCATTGTTTTTTTTTTTATAGAAATGTGAAGAAATAAGAAAGAAAGCTTGTCTGTTTGACATTTCTTTTCAGTTTAAGATTTGATTAGTTTCAGTATTGAACCGACACGTAGACTGTCCATACTATACTTGACTTCCAGGCTGGAACCGCGTCCTAAATCTTCTCTTTTCCGATGTTTTGTCCATAGTTCAATGTGTTGCTACTGCTGTGTAGTTTCAGGTCAACAGCAGTAGGAACACCCCTGAAAGTGTCCCTTGCGATTGTGGACGAAACGTCGGCCAGAAGAAGATCCAGGACGTGATTCTAGCCGAAAAGTCAAGTAGAGCGTAATATAGTTTCAGTATTACTTGAAATAATTGTTTTTTTCTAAAAATAAATTCCAAAGTAGACATTTCTTATTTTCAGTGGATATTTTATTCCTGAATTATGCGCTAGTTTTTGTACGCATATAAAATTTTCAATAATTTATAATGTGTATATGCGGATTTTTTGCGAATTTATAATGATGTAGTATCTGCAGTACCTGGGCTTAATAGGTAGAATTTCAAGCATAATTGCGCAACAAACAAAGCAGATTAATGTAGGAGAGGTGCGTATATACGCATATTCTAAGCACTAGTTGCAGTGTTGGTTAACCAATAAGGAAGTTATTAAATGTTGTACGCTTCCACTGGTTTTACGTGCATTTGAATATGCAAATACAGTAATTTCAGTATAAAAAAGGTACACCTAATATAGAAAAGAGTTAAACCGAAGGAAAAGGTTAATTAATCTTCATCAACATTACATTTCTTGCTTGTCAATTCTAAATTGAAAATATTATTGCAAATCGAAAGTACACAGTTTAAATGCAAGTTGGCTTTACTTAAAAGAGAACTTGAAAGCAAATTATAAATAAACTAACTTGTATAATCGTAATCATTAAAATGCTTCTATGTTAAAGCATGAATCGGGCAAAGTGGAAGTATTGATAAAACTTTGATATTAAAAGACAACAATTTTTTTATAAGTAATAAGTGTAGTAAGGTAACACTGCGTAGGCTTTCACGGCCGGCGTATGAACAGTTCAGTTATCCTGAAGAAGCTATCAGTATGAACAGCGAAACGTCGAGCGAAAGTTTTGACACACGGCGAAACCCGCAAGAATCTGTTAGTTATAGTAAGGTAAGTTATTGTTCGGTATCCGTTACTGACGTTGTGTTCACTATGGCACAATTACCAAATACCTGGTTCAGTAAATATCAATGACATATTAAACCTTATCATATTTCCGAAAATGTACAAGCCTATGTATTATTGACCGGAACATATACTTGCACTTCTTCACAAATAGAATGGTAAGCCACTGCTTTTCTCAGAATTGTCCTCATGACACCAACAAAACCCTGGTCGAAACGTTGGATTCGAACAACCCTAGTACAGACGATGGAAAAAGCCCAATCACTAACTTGTAAATTAACCCTTCATTATCGAGTTAATAAAATTTTAATATTTATACGTCTTATCCCAAAACATTTGTAAAATTTATTATTTTTAGTTAGAGTTAAATTTGGTAATGAAATATCCGGAGGATTTTGTAAAAGACGGTCAAAGTTTCTAAATGAAACTGGTACAGCAAGAGAAAAAAGTTTCCGCGGAGGTTGATAGTAAAGAACTAACATCCGGCGGTATCTATTGCCACCAGCAAAAAAAAATACCTAAATTCTTTTCATTTATTTTATTCAATAAAGCTCGATATTTACAATATATCTAGCAAAAATTGTGTTCACGTCATATTTTTCTTTACTACCAAGCTACGAGAAAACTTTTTTTCTCTTGCTGTACAAAGAAAGAATCTGTTTTTAGCGTTCAAACTTAAAATTTTGTTCTTCCTCATATCAGATTTTAGGCGTTTATTTTACTTGTTACGATATCCATCTCTTTCTTGTTATCACAATACTTTGTTTTCTAGAAGATTTATAAAATTTTACTCCGGCTGTTAGTCTCTTCTGCATTTTTTCTTGGTATATTTTCCATTTATTTTTACTTTTTTTTACCATTTTGTTTAGAAGTGTTAAGCTGTGTTATTTTTTGCTTTTGTTGCAGTTTGCTAATACTTAATTTACCTGCACCAGTGATCAGCCTCCATTAAGTTAAATATTACATGCATTGGAACAACACGTGATAGCAATTGCCGCATACTTGTGACAAAATATAATTTTCACCAATAATTAAAATTCAATGCAAATTTTGCAGTTAACAAGTTATAATAGGTATTAAGACCCGGTTTATCAAAGCACAATAAAAAGTACATGTTAATTTACTTGGTGTCAGCGGTTGGATTAATCAAATATTTCTAGGACTTCAGTTAGCTGACTTGCTGATGAGGAAGCGTTGGTATAAATTGAGCGTTTTCATTAGTCGACCTCGACTTGAATAAAATTGTGATGATGGTATCATATCCAGCATTATCTGTTGTTTGCTATGGAAGAAAGTTTATTTATAAACTGTTGTCATATACGTTAAATCATGCCAAAACTACTTTCAAGTTGTATTGTTTGTATAAATATACCTATTTTTGTAAATCCAGTATATTACTCCAATACACTCAGAGAAGTTGCTGTGTCGAATTAACAAAATGCTCTTTGTTGAATTTTTTTGGTTATTATGATCAAAATCCGAATTAAACGAAAGCAATTTCGCGGGTTCTATAAAGAAAGAATTTAGTTTGAATCTGTTTAGTTAAATTCAAGTTTCAACTTGTTCTAATTAGCAATGAAAATGGTTCCTTCAATATTACTAGAAAGTTGACGCGTGTTTTTTCATTAAACTAAAATGCCGTTCGATTGACAAATCTGAAGCATTAACTCAAATTACGTTTCCGATTGTAGAAAGTAAAGAATATCAGTACATAGTAGCATATCTATTTTGTAGTAGTTTTCTTCCTATATAGTGCAACAAATATGTTAAATACTTATATGTAATACAGAAATTGTTCCATAGAGGGGGCTTCTCCTATATCATTCCAGTAAAGAAACATATTTAGCAGAAATAGCAAGGTAAATACGATTATAAAATATTAATTTGGTATATTTACCAGATAAATATCTATCAGGAGCCGTTATTGTTGAAAGGGCGACTCCCTTAACTGCATACTACGGTGGCGTAATCATCCTTGCGATCAACCCCCAACGCGCACGACAAACACTTGGCGTGTTTACTACAATGTCAACTCCATGTCCCTCCATATTATTTACTCAAGTAAGTGCGTTATTAAAACAAGAATAAAGATTATAATAGTTCATTCAATTAAATATTTATTTAAACAGTATATTTTTTGAGAACAAATGCACGGAATTTAAAATTTTAATTCTCAAATTCAATAAAATATGATATTATAACCATTTTCATATATAATTCGATTTAATATTCAAAATTTCAATTATTTTTTTTTCAATAAAAATAAATACGGCAATTTACTTCATCTCGCGATCTCTTTGATATTGTGAGTATCGTGATCAGTGACCCTCTATCTGTTAGATGGCACAATACACTTGTGGGAGCACCAAATTAGCTGTCAAATTAGCTTTTCAGCCGCTTGCTAAGAAATAAGCAGCTTAAGAGGACGCCCTCAAAGCCCCTCCTCGGATTGTTTAAAATTGGAAAAATGTAATTATCATATATCGTTGTAAAAATCACACGAATGGAGCAATAAAACACGGTTTTACAACAATACAAATCTGCCTCTTTATTTAAATAACAAATAATGATATACAGTTATTGAAAGTTTTGATTGGTGGTGAAATTAGTAATTAAAATAACAAATAAGTGAATTCACTTTAAACATTGTACAAAACCGAATACTAAATTTACCTAGTCCGTTTTCAAACACATCACGCTCTTCACATATTTTAAAATAATTTTAACGTGTTTTTAGTTTCCATTGTGCATTGTCCTTGATTTATTTTATTTAAAATTTTAATTTATTAATGTTTAATAAATACTACAACTTCGAATGACGTAGCTCTTAGTTTCCTCTTAGGCGTGTTGTCCAGACGATGGCGAAAAGCCGAAACCGGTAGACACAGAGAAATTTAAAATAAATGATTGGATAGAACATATAATTATTATTACTAAATAATGATATGTTTTATTAATTTAGATACTCTCTGATTACAAGTGCGTATGTTGGAATCATATACTATATAAAACAAAATTTATTTAACTCAAATTACGTATCTACGTAACACTTTAATAAATTAGGTGAAAGAAATGTTAAAAATATTCGGTAAATATTAGAAAATCAGAGTCATCTATCAGTAAATGGCCAAACGAAATTTACAAGGAAACTATAATATTCAAATATCCGTGTTATCCATAAATATAAAAATGTCTATTATAAATAGATCATCTGTGTAAATTTTTATGACAACCTTGAAATATTAAATCACTAGAAATAATGGCGGTGCATAAAATCTTACCTCCAAAATTATCGTATCGTTAATAAATGAAAAAAAATCTAATTTACTGGTTAAAATTGAATTGAAACAATTAATTATTTTCTCTTTTTGATGGGGTTTACTTGATGAAATATCTTGGATGCAAATATGGACAGCTGAAAATACAGGTGTGGGCAGATAATTCTCTGGGTCAAGTTGGACATTCGATTCGACAAATCTTGAAATGATATTCAGGCTTCTTCTCAGGAAATTTCAATGGAAATTCTCGAAGGTCATTCAGGTAATTATATGGATTTATATTATATAGGTGATATATTGATACTTTTTAGGTAAACTTTTGTGCAACTTGGATATTTATAAACGTGTAGCGCAAAAATTGTTATAGGAGTTCGCAAACCGTCGCGTCGTCTCTCGTGGCCATAAGAGGAAAGCTAATTTAAACTCAAATTATCAGCAATCTGCTTTCGGTTGTTATCGCTATCAGGTAATCCAATATAGAACTCAAATAGACAACCAGTAACTGACATTAAGATACCGTTGTTTACTCGAGATGGAGGACAATACAGCAATTACAATTTATAGAGTTATTAATACTGCAGAAGATATTTGGATGATTTTGCTGATTGGTGTTCTATCAAGTCGCTTAGGATTAATGTGAGCAAGTGAAACGTTTTTTTTTTACTTCCTCGTATACGATCACTCTCGAAAAGCTTGATCAAGTCAAAGATTTAGGTATATTATTTGCTAAATGTCTCTTTTTTTCTCCTTACATTGACAACCTTTATGCGCGCTCCTTAAGAAGTCTTGACTTTGTCATGCGATTGTCTCGCTATTTCTTCAATTGCTCGACCATTAAAGTACTAAGTTTGGTCACCCTATAATGATGTTGTTCGTGGTTTTGAATTTTTTTGAATTTTCTTTTGCGTGAATTATGCTGCTTTTAATTATTTATTAAGCTGTTTACCTTGCTCTTTGCTTACTTAGTTGCCTATACAAGCGGTGATCCTGCGTAGTTCCTAGTGGCGTCGCTGGTATCGGCGGCTGTCAGATGTTCGCGCTAAAATTTTTTATGATCGCGTACGTCAACGTCGTATAATAAATGATTTAAAATCTACCCTAATTGAAGTAGCTTCAGTTCGTGAGTGAATGTCCCGGGTTCTAATATTATTTGTACGCGACAATGTGAAGTGAATCAATGAAACAAATAAGTGGTTTTTCTGTGTTATTCCACTAACAACAGTGACACAGAAGAAAGAGATGCACATGCCAAAACACAGGTGAGTATTTACAATTTACAATTGCTATCAAAGCAATGGTTTTAACGGTAAAATTATCAAATATATATCGATGAAGGGGCGGCAAATACGATATCAAGTATACAATGTACAGGGTGTATCAAAAATAAATATAACTCGAATTACCTTGAATTGCCGACACGGGGTGCATGCCTCGATACCTGCAACAACGGCTCGGGGTTGGTTACCTCGTGTCACCCCTTAGGACGACTACGACACGTAACCGAGCGAAGAATGGAAAGTTAGGCTGTGCCACCCCTAAGAACGGCTACAATCTCTAACCAAATGAACAACGGAAGGCCATATCATGTCACCCAGGGGACGACTACGATCTATGACCCACAGTCAGCGGAAGCTAGGCTGTGTCACCCAGAGGACGACTACAATCTCTAGCCACGCGGAGAAAGACGGAAAGCTACCGCCGTGTCACCCAGAGAACGACTACGATCTAATAGCTATGGAGGCGAGGATCTGCCTGGATCACCTCAAACGGTCGCTCTTATATAGGCTGCCGAGACCACCACGTGAGCGGCGTTGGTGGGGAACCAAGCGTGCGTGCATTGGAGGCGTGACGCGGGAGGGCACACCATGAAATAAACTCGGTAAAAATTAATGCGCAAGTCGGCAAAGCAATGAATTAAATAAAAGAATTAATTTCATTCAATTCAAAGCTGTAATGCTACCGAAACATACAGGAAAATTAATTAACGGAAAGATTTTCCTATAAACGGTACGTTACAACCCTACTATCTTTGCCATTAATTAGCTATTGAGAGAATACAAAGCAAGTTCTTGAAATTTCTATCGTTTAAAATTGATGGCATGTGGTTACCTAAATCTCTTTCTGAGTGTCGTTCAGTCCATAGCGCATGATTTGTGCACAAAGTGGTTCATGACTTAGTTGACTCACCTCTTCCTTTGTCACGTTTTAATTTTCATGTTCGGCTGCTCGTTTTTTCAGCTACCTTTGCCCATCCTACAGCTACAACAAATGTTTATAAAAATGCAGCTGTTAATCGTATGCTTAGTATTGCAAATTCATACTTCCCCGATATTTTTCCCCCGCCTTGTTTCAATATTTTCAAGTTTTGTATTATTTCTAATTACTGTTTAACTTATTAGTTGTAAGTTGTATAGTACCACACTAGACGTGCTATAGTTACTTTAAATTTTTTGCTTTGTAATTGTGTATCGTTGAGTAAACATACGCTGTTATTACTATTATTATTTATTATTAACATATATAAATAGGAAATACATTAAAAACCGAAATGGTAAAATAAATTCCAGGAATAGTAATTTGTCTTTGGAAGCTTTGAATTTACCGTAATATGTGTTTTGGTTTAGTATGGTTTATCATATTGGTTGTAACAATTTATATTTGACAATGACAAGTAGATTATTACCAGGCATGCACGCTGTTATGGATAAAATTCCAATAACATTTTCTATGCTTCAGAACTGATGTTTTAAATATATTTAGATTACACTAACATCAAAAAATAAATAACTATGTGAAAATATCTAGACGTTTATTTTCTCAAAAATATCAAAAATAGGTATATAATAATAATAATTTATGCCTTGGCATCCCCCAACAGCTTTCACCAATTACAGGGGACATCGGCCCAACCATGAGTTATTATTATACCTGCACTTGTAAAGCGACTTAAGATGTTGCAGTGCTGGAATAAGCTAAAAATATTATGCCTCTATAGTAATGGAAATCATCAAAATAAAAGTGTTACTGCTACTTCGTAAACATAATATCGGAAGTGTTGGAAAATTGCGATGAATAATTTCCTTTGGTTTGTTTGCTTTATGTAAACTTCTAGGTATATGGTTTTCACCCGATATGCATAAATAATTGCATATTCAAGCATGTTTTAACAAGTCGCTCACACGTAACTAAGAACTTCTTTTAAAGTTTCAACACTATCATCGTACAGCAGGCTTTAAGCTGTGATAACTCATCCAATAGTACCTGAAAAGTATTATTGTAAAATGACAATTAATATTTTGTAAGAAAATCTATTTATAAAGCAAGGCAGAGGTTATGTATGTTTATTATCATATTATAACATTGCCTGCATAATAAAATGCATCCATGATTCATTCTAAGCGACATCGACAGTTGAAAGCTCAATCGGTACCTGGAAGTGGAAGCTAAATAAATCTTCATTAATTAACAGCTAATCGTAACTGAAGATGGGTAAATACTTTTATGTTTTTAATTTTCAGTATTTCTTATTATTTAAAACTTTTCAATAAAAGATTGAGCGAAGATTTTTGAGAACGTACGTAAGTACGCGTAAATGCGCAATTCTATGTCTTTTTTTTGGCGTACTCGATTTTTAATGGTAGTTTGCTTCTGGCGCACTGAGGTATATAACGATTTCTATCGCGATAACAACAGTTTCACAGGCGCTCGGGGTTCTTCATGCGGGCTGTACAATTCAGTTGCGATAGCGGCCCGTTCTGTTAATGATCGGCCTGGGTTACTGGAGCTGCCATTGTCTATGCACCATACTGCTAATAACTAATGGATCCACCAACAGTCTGGTCTTGTTTTCAGAAACTTTTGCTTAGATTAATTACCCGCAAATAAAACGAGTAGACCACGGCGCCCTTATTGAAGGAAATATGGCGCCGGATAGAGCGGGTTGGAGTTCTTTCGTTGTTAGCATGTTTGTAATCGGTGCTTGTCATGACAGGATTACGCGCTGTGTGCATTTCTTTTGTCTGCATTTCTGGGAATATCCCGAATTCGATACCGAAAGCCCCATAAACGTAACTTTAGTAGCTTGTCGCTTATTTATACCGAATGATTCATATAGATGGTGAAGAATTAAGGAATTAAACACGTTCATGTCCGGCCTTACAAACCTCGATTGAAGGTAGTAAAACACTATTCTAGGATTAAAATCAGAGTAGCTTATATACAGCTGTGACAAAGCATTATATCTTCCTTGTATTACCTAATTTCAAAAAATGATTCTTGTAAAAATTATATGAGAATACGAGGACTACAATTTATAATTATTTTCAGTTGTACAGGATGTTTAATAAAAGTTAAAAAAATTATACGCTGGTTTATACTCTCCACTAAGGATTTATCTTCTTTGGTGTCAATTTTCGTTATTATATGTTGTAGTACATACGTTAATATCCGATCACTTCGCGTTACATTGTATTAATTTGGGACAGTTGTATCGGAAAAGCGTGGGCTCCCATTATCAACTAAAGATCGAATGTATTGTTATGACATAACTTGGTTTTTAATATTAAGCAGATCCACATGATCCTTATGAAGATTCAGATTGGGTTACAGTACAAATTTTATTCGGGATCAAATGTTTGTGCTTTTGGTAGAAAAAAAATTGGGGATAACAACGTAGACGGTTCTTTCGTAAGGTGGAGTCCATGATTTTTCTGCAACCTTTAGGAAACAGAATAACTGAGTGAGCTTTTTGACGGGAATATATATCAGGATTAGTTTTGACAATTTGATAACGACCAACGGAGATGTCTGTCAATTGTTTTTGTTTGAAATTGTGTTGGTTTGTCAATTAAAATGTCATGACATAAAATTTGTGCCAAAAAGAGATTGTAATCCGAGGCAGAAATTTTGCAATGGTAGTGATAAATGATAATATAGCCGTACGTATATACTTCGTATATACGATGTAGGTTGGAAGTTATGGCAGCATATAGGGTATCGTGTTCCTTTTTTCTAGTTTGGGCATTTTTTTGAATAAATTGGCCATGGCAAAATAATATCCAAAACTAATCATGGCGTCTTTTATTCATTCATTCGTTCGTTCATTCATTCATTAAAGTTAAGGTGGGCACTTAAAGTCCGGACACTTGAGCTAGGTGCTCATTGTACCATCCCTATTAATTCTCTTACTTCCACTCGAGCAGCTTGGTGTTCTCTATAAAGCTCAGTATCTTGCCCAGTGGGAACTTGAGGACCTTCGAGGGCTCCAATAGATCTCTCCCGAAATATTTCTGCCTGAGTACCTTCAGTTCCTCACATGTGCAGCTTACATGTAAACTCGTTTCCTCCTGTAGTTCGCATCTTCTACACCACGGTTCGTTTACACGGCCTGTGTTGTATAGATGCTTTTTCAGGGGACAGTGTCCAGTTACCAACCCAGTAATGGTTTTAACTTCTTTCTTACTGCGCGTGAGTAGGTTACCAGAGAAACTAACATCCCCATCCCCTATCAGCGCTTTGGTAGAGAGTTGACCTTCAGTCGACTCCCATTTCTTTGTACTTTTTTTATCTAACCAGGTCCAGATCTCCCTTCTTGCGCAATCCTTAGTAATCCTACATACGGGCTCTGGACCCATGAAGTGTCTCTTAGAGTCCTCCTTGGCTAGTTCGTCGGCTATTACATTGCCTTTTATATCCTTATGTCCCGGCACCCAAATCAGAGACACCGTGTAGTCTTCTGCCAGTGCATTGAGGGATTGTTTGCAGTCTCTAACTAGTTACGGGGTTCGAGACTGCCTTAATGACAGCCTGGCTGCCAATCATTATATTAATTTTCCTCCTCATGTGGCCCCTTTTTTGCACTCATTTCTGCACAGGCTGCAAGGGCGAATACCTCTATCTGGAAAACCGTTGTATGTTTCCCCAGGCTTATGGATATCCTTTGAATAGGACTGGGCTCACAAATACCGGCTCCTGTGCCCTGGCTGGATTTGGATTCGTCCGTGAACCAGTTATCATTAGTAGTGATCTCACTACGCGCCTGGTTTCTGTTCGGTATGGAGATTTTCACCTTTTCAGTGAAGATAATTTCGGGTGCCATGCTGTCCGTGGGCATTTGCAGCAATGGCCCGTCCAGCATCGTGCCCGTAGTATAAGTGTGCTCTCCCACCCTAAAGTTAGGATGCCACAGGTTGTTGGCTTTCAGTCTAAGGATCGCATTCATTGCCCCCGCTGTCACATAAAGCTCCAGCGGGGGGAGGCCCACAATGGTCTCCAAAGAGTCGGTCCCTGTGCTGTTAATTGCACCAGTGATACCCAGCAATGCCTGTCTCTGGACAGCGGTTAGCAGTTTCACTGTGGAGGACACTTCTGTCCTTCTCCACCAGACTACTGCCCTGTATGTTATCGCCGCTCTTATCGCGACAGTATATAGCCAATGGATCACCCTCGGCTTTAATCCTCAGGTTTTGACAGCAACTCTCCTGCAGCGCCAGAATAGTTGCGTAGCCCTGGTCGTTGTTTTGACTAAGTGATTTTTCCAGTTCAGTTTCGCATCGAGGGTAACACCCAGATACTTTACTTCCTTGGTTAATTGTTACTCCTGTCCAAATAGTCTAACGCCGCCGAGGTCATTGAGTTTCCTCATGTTGGTAAAGGCAACCAACTTTGTTTTTTTGTGGATTAACTGAGAGTCCTTGTGAAAGGCACCATTCCTCCACCATCCAGTGCATTACGCATGATGCCCGCCACCACGCCCGGGAACTTTCCTCTAGCTACGATGACAATATCATCAGCGTACCCCTGCGTCCATATTCCTTTGTCGTTTAATGATCTGACGAGATCATCCACGACCAAGCTCCACAGCAGTGGTGACAGCACTCCCCCTTGAGGACACCCCCTAGTGGTCCTCATGGCGATATTTTTATCTATCATCTTGACCTAGACCATTCTGCCTCTTAGCATGCAGTCAACCCATCGGCTAGTCGTGTGATCAATGTTCCGGTCCATTTAAGATCGGTTGATCGAGGGCGTTAATGTGTTATCAAAGGCTTTACACTTTTGGATTCATCAAGACACTGCCCATAATCTTCTCTTGAAAAGACGTTCAAATGTTTACAATAATGATGCAAAATAGCAAGTTTAATTCAATTATTCGATTCAATGTGTCCATTTTGAGTAGTAGTAAAACTACTTGCATTATTTATATTTTGCAGAAGCTAACTACCATTAGCAATTTCATAGCAGTTAATGACTAGGGCATGACTAGCTTAAATACTGAGAGTATCGAAAACCAAACTGTCTCTTTCAGGAACCGAGTATCCGCCCAATATTACCCGATTTCCGCTTACTCGGGTATTCAGTTCTAGTATCGACTATTACTAGAAATCAAGTGTTAACCGAAATCCGGTACAGGTGACATATGGAAAACGGATGATCTTCAAATGAAAGTAAATTCATCTAATATTGATGAAATATTTATTTTATGGTATAAAACGAAAGATCAATATCTACCATTTAATTTAAGTTTAATTATGAAAAATTAAGTGACCCATGTGACGACCATGTTCTTGAATACACATCTTCTGTAATGAAATCTTTCAACTCTATTAAAGAACGGGGTTTGTGAAGAAAACCACGTTCCTTTAAATACCGTCACAAGAAAAAATTACAGCTGGACAAGTCCGGTGATCTTGGGGGCCAGGTCACGTCACCAAAACGAGAAATGGCGCGTCCAGAGAACATGTTTCTCACTACTTCCATAGATGTCCTGGCAGTGTACGCTGTGACATCTTGTTGTAAATAAAACATTTTTATGTTTATTTGAGGTCTTTCAAAAAAACGTATTCAACATGCGAACGTAGTGATTATAGTTCACTGTTACCGTAACATCGTTCTCCTCAAAGAAATACGGTCCAATTACACTGAAAGTGGTAACTGCACACCAAACAACACGCCTAGTATGGAGTGGTTTTTCATGAATATTGCGAGGATTATGAGGGGTCCAATAGCGACATTCATTTTTAATTACTGAATCATTTAAATGGGAATAAGCTTCATTGCACATTATCATTTATGCATATTATATTCGAACGATTTCGGTGAAGCGTCTTAGCATCGAGCACTTGTGATCGGTTTGCGACGATTACGACTCTACTGCTCGGCAGACCAGTCATGCGATGGCGACCATTGGTGAGGATGTACGTATAGCACGGATTTCGTCAAAATTTAATAGAGGAACTTCAAAAGTATCCTCCAATTTGTAACTATAAAAATGAGAAGTATAAAAATTCTGCAGTAAATGAGGATGCATGGGATTCCCTATGTCATATTGGTTTATTATTATGTTTCTATTGCTTAGTTACCAACTACATAATGGCTTGGCTTAAATGGCCGCGCAGGCATAAAGGCACAAAAAATAGTTTTTGATTTTATTAATTACTTGTATTAATAAATGTAAATATCTACTTAACATTTAGTTAAATTCACATGAAATAAAATTTACGATTCTGGAAGGATCCAGTAGTGGTTAGACTGTGTGCAGCAAACGTTCATTTATGTTTCACTGTTGGGGTTTCGAGTGTCTACAAAGAAAAGTCAGATCCAAAAGATATGCTCCTCAGCGATTCTGTTCCATATCAGGTGAAACTCGATTTTGGGTAATAACCTGCTTTCGATTAATACTTCATTCCAGGAACAGTTAAGTCTAGAACCGAGTACTCAGATAACTGTAAGAGACCGAGTAGTGCATTAAGCGGGTACCCGGTTCTTGAAAAAGGTTTTTGATACTCTGAGAACCTATCTAAATACTTTGCGCCTCTAATATCGCGTAACGTTAGGTACTTACCCTTGTAACTTGTAGAAATTTAAATACTTTTATTTTAGCAAAATTCGTTTCGAGATTTCAATACGGTGATAGTAATTAATCAAATGCCCCATAGACATATTACTTAACTTAGCGCAAAAATGTGTAATATATCCTAGGAGTCGGGACGGTAGTTAGCGTTGTTATGGAAATGGTTACGGCAACGTCAAAAAGGGTTGTATTTATCAGTGTAGTAACGTGATTGTTAAATAAAAGTTCTTACAAAGTCAGAAGTGGGATAAGACCATAAAATACAGCGTAGGAGATGGGAAAGCGAAAAAGAAAACTCGTCGACTAGCAGCAGTAGCAGCAATGACTGTGCCACGTCAACGTCATCAGAGAGAGGAGAGAGATAGGGAGGTAAGAGAGAGGAGAAAGAAGTAAGAGATAGGAGAGAAAGTGAGGGAACGGGAGAGAGAAAGAGAGAGAGGGGGGGGAGATTTATGGATTTCCAATGAATGTTGAGAGAGATCAGCGGATCTCTGGTGAGTGTTGTGAGATCAACGGATCTCTGACGAAAGTTGAAAGAGATCAACAGATCTCTGATCAATGTTGAGAGAGACCGACGGATCTTTGGTGAGTGTTTTGAAATCGACGGATCTCTGATGAGTGTTGTGAGATCAACGGATCTCTGATGAAAGTTGATGGAGATCAACGGATCTCTGATCAATGTTGAGAGAGATCGACGGATCTCTGGTGAGTGTTGTGAGATCAACGGATCTCTGGCGAAAGTTGATAGAGATCAACGGATCTCTGATCAATGTTGAGAGAGATCGACGGATCTCTGACGAAAGTTGAGAGAGATCAACGGATCTCTGACGAAAGTCGATAGAGATCAACGGATCTCTGATCAATGGTGAGAGAGATCGACGGTCTCTGATTAAGGTTACGAGAGAGATTAACGGATCTCTGAAGAATGCTGAGGAAGAGAGATTACGATAAAGGTCAACGATGTAACGTAAACAAAGTGAATACATGTTTTCAGAAAATTTGTTTTAGATCTTTAGAAACCTGAGGACAGGCTTTTGGTCAGGATGGCCGAATGTAATATATCCTAGGAGTCGGGACGGTAGTTAGCGTTGTTATGGAGATGATTACGGCAACGTCAAAAAGGGTTGTTGTTGTATTTATCAGTGTAGTAACGTGATTGTTAAATAAAGGTTCTTACAAATGTTTACTCTTTTTTCGCTGGCAGTCGTTAAAGCGTTAATCTCGTTTCCGTACAATCTATGATACGCTTCACCTAAATAGAAAAAATGGAAATAAAAAATGAATAATAAATGAATAGAATAATTCTAAAACCTTGTTCCCACGGCCTGGCGCTCGAGGTGATTCGTGTGAACTTGTGGTAGAGCGAACTCTGACAGATGTCACCGTTCCCACCGCGCGTGGCTACGCAAATCTCGAGTAACCTCGAGCCAAATTGCCAAACGTTCCCTATCAGTTTTAAAACGTATGGCAAATTATAAGCGGTAACTGTCATTGCTGTCATTATAGAAATTCGGCGCGTACGTAATTGTGTATTTGTGTGTTTCTCTAAATTATAACGCGTTGTTTTACAGTTGATTTACAGTTCAATTTTGCTGATTATAGGGCACAGTATGTAATTGTAGATAACCCTAACAGCCACAAATATATCAGAGATATTTTTAAAAATATTTTTTATATTTTATCTAAATATAAGTAATAATAAGTATACACGTGAAATATCTACTCCATATTTTAAATCAATGTAAGTTTGATATTTTTTAATATGTTTGTAAAATATTATTTATATGAAAATGCAATTTTTATGCAATTAAACAAAATTATTTGTAGACAGTAACCTACATATCTTGGTGGTTTAGACTGTATAACATCGATAACAAAAAGCTATATGGGAAGTGTCTAAAAGGGAAGAACTTGTTTCTTCACACTCACCATACAAGTTAATAATCAATAATACCTCAAAAATATAATATAGTAAATAAAATATATAATTAAAATCAAAAAATATATTGAGAATTCATTTGCAATAAAATATAATTAATGCTACTTATGTAGCATATATATTATATACATACAGTATATATTTGTAAAACGTATTCCTAATATATTTTCTATAATATATTTTGTACATATTATGTTAATATAACCAATATTCAAGAAAGATTCAATATTTCTGAAAAATGAAATAAATATAGTTGGCTATTGGGGAAAGTACTAAATTTCCTAGAAACTAGTATGAATCTTATTATGTCATGTCAAATATAAAAAAGGAAATATAAATCTAAACAAAATCTTAATAATAGTTTGATTCTATTTTGTTAGAAATAATTAAAAAAAAAATTAATACTAATTAATTGATTAATAAAAATTAATTAAGGTTTTTCCTCATATAGATCCAGAGATTATATTATTATCATTTTATTGCTCCACTCCACACTCAAAGATCACGACATCAGGAAATACATTTGGCATTAACCGAAAAATTTATGAAAACCCTTCAAAATTTTTCCACAACAGAATGATAAAATATTTAGAACTTCTGTGTAAATACCCGCAAGCTATATAATAGGACGTGGGAACGAGGTTCGAGCCGTGCTAGAGCTTGTCATCCGACGAACCGCAAGTCTCTGATGTCCGAGCATTTACTGACATTTCACGGGAAAGACCGCGCCACCTCGATCCACCTCGAGCCATATCGAGTCTTTGCGTTCCCACGGCGGCGGGAAGTATGACAAACCTAAGGTATTTCGCCAAGCCATAGGCCGTGGTAACGGGGCTCAAGGTTTTTAAAAGAACGTGTGCATTGATTAGTAACATATATGTGTAGTACAAAAAATTACGTAGCTCCGAAAATAATAATAATAATTGAAAATAACAACAAATGAAAAATAATGTAATAAATGTTGGTTAAAAAATAGTTTGTGGTGCGAAATTAACAAATACAAGTTTAATTGTGTATAAGTATGTTCGTTGAAATATAAAATACCGCCTGTAGAAATATTATCCCGTCCCGTACGGGACGTGAAAAAAAATATTGTCTCAGTCGATATTTTTCTAGCTTTGTCCTCGTCCCGTCTCCGTTTCACCTCTGTCCCGTCCCCGTCATGACCCCTCAGAGCCAGCTATTATATACCTTTACATTCTAACATACAGGGTGTTCAAAACTGAGGAACAAAGTGACATATTTTCAAATGCAGAAAACTCAATTTTTTTAAATAGAACACCCTGTATTTTAATTCGAAATTAGGAAGTAAATATCATCCCCTATCGCTTTATATGAGCATTTCCTATACTTATCTTTAATAGATTTTGAGATATGAGCGACTTTTTGTTAAACAGACTAAGTATTTTTTTTTTTTTAAATAGAACACCTGTATTTTAATTCGGAATTAAGAAGTAAATATCATCCCCTATCACTCTATATCAGCATTCCCTATACCTATCTTTAATAGATTTTGAGATATGAACGACTTTTTGTTAAACAGACTAAGTAGCCATATCTTTGCGTGTTTGTAGCTGGCTCTGAATGGGATTAATGTCAAATTCATTGACTAACCAAAAGTGTTTATGTATATCATTGTAATTACACTTTCGTACAACGCAATATTAATAGAAATGATTATTCGAACAGACATTCTTGTATGGTTATTCAAAAATAATACATGAATTTGACGTGAATCCATTTCAGAGCCAGCTACAAACATTTAAGATAGGGCTACTTAGTCTGTTTAACGAAATGTCGCTCATATCTCAAAATCTATTAAAGATAGGTATAGGGAATGAAGTGATGAAGTGATAGGGGATGATATTTTTTACTTCTTAATTTCGAATTAAAATACAGGGTGTTCTATTTAAAAAAATGGGTTTTCTGCATTTGAAAATATGTCACTTTGTTCCTCAGCTTTGAACACTCTGTATGTTAGAATGTAAAGTGTGCGTACCGTTTCTTAGAGTTATATGTATATTCATAACATAACAAATTTTGGGTCTCTACTTGCAGTATTAACCGAGATATTAATTTCTCAATGATGCAATGATTATGACTAAAAAAAAAAAAGGAAAAACTTAAATAACTCAAAAACGGCAACATGCAGCTATAAGAAGTAATGAATACTGACGCATTTATGGTCGTAGAATCCAAAAATGAATAAAAAATTATATCATTTTATTTAAAATAACAAAGTTGACATCCATTTCCGGTCAACCGGAAGTGATAGTTTGGTTAAAGTATTTCACATTTAGTGCTAAAATCTCAATAAGTAAATAGTAGGTCATAAACTTTTAATGAACCACTTACTTGGAAGAACCCTATAATGCTAATGCATTCCATTAATAAATATACTTATTACGCCTTCACAGTAACTACCATAGTTTTGGTAATTCTTTTAACCGCTAAAAAATAAATTGCAATTATTTGCCAACTACCACAAAACCTGATGCAAAATGTCTTCATTTTACGATAGGTATTCTCATTTACCATCATCCGAATTATATTGGAAAACATTAGCGAAATAATGTATTTCTGCTAATTACTGTAATAATTTTAAGAGGAATTTTTCCCAAGAAAAAATTTCTCCTCACGCAGCATTCGAACCTACACACTCTCATTTACCGGACGAACGCTCTATCATTTGAGCTAACGAGGAGTGTAGGTCCGCATACGAATCGACACATGTAACTACAGATCTTAAAAAGGCCCGCAGTTCAGCCATTATCTGTAATTGATATGTTGGTTCGTGTACGGATCTACACTCATCGATAGCTCAAGTGGTAGAGTGTTCGTCCGGTAAACGAGAGTGTGTAGATTCGAATCCTGTGTGAGGGAATAACAACAATTTTCATGAAAAAATCCTCTTAAAATTTATTACGTAATTAGCAGAAATACATTAATTGGCTAATGATTTCATACTGTAAGAAGCTTGTATATTGCAGAAGTTATATAAATAATAGTACAAAGCACGACCTGCTTGATGACTTGGATAGTTTGAGCACAGTTTAATTATTCAAATCTACATTGAATTGAATGTTAGATACACTAGATTCCAGTAAGCAGCGATATCTGCATGACGTTTGAGAACATGAGAACTATCTTCTAGACACGTTAAAAGGATAGTAATGATAACAACTTGGCTTATATCAACAGTAAATAGTATAAAACTACTTACCAAACAATTATACAACTTCAATACAACTTCAAAAAACTTAATAGTTCGGTTTTTAAGAAGAGGCTTTAAAGAGTTGTTAAAGAAATTGTGAAAAAATTGATGGGGGCACTATAATCATTTTTATGCAATATTATTCCAAAAGATGTTGCCTTAAATTCTACAATAGCTGTAAATGTAGTACACTATGACGGATTCCACAATAGAAACACAGAGATCGCTGGAAGGAAACATGTTTTAAATAATATTTATTTTTTGATTCCATATACGATACAAAACAGCATCTAGTCCACTAAGCCAAGTAAGTAAAGAATCTGGCAACATTGGAAACAACCTTTGCTTATATACTGATTTCAAAGATTCAACAACAAAGGAAACTGTAATCTGACTATCAAGATAATTCGTCACAATCTATGTGAGGTTATAGCTAAACACGGCGGTAAGGAACATGTAACACGACTGTTTACAGATCCCTACTGATTTCCAAAAACAAAGCATTCTTGGGAATAGCTTCTGTTGAATTTGTTAACCGTTATTAAATAGAGTTATAATAGTATACTTAGCCATTGGACACTGATCACAGCTCAGAATTGTTTCTTATTACTGAAGGAAGCCAGTTAGTCAAATACCCGCAGATTATTACGTCCAAAATTTAAATAGATTATACACGTTGACAACGGAAGTACGCACAACTTTTTTATGCTTATTATCATGTAGAACCTGGATTCCTTCATGCAATAACTAGATACTTATCGGGCAAAGGAATTAAAATGTATCTAATTAAATCAATAATATCTAGATATACATTCAAAATGGTGGAATTAATTGAGGAACCCGTAATATCCCGTATGCTTACTTAATGGTTAGCGATAGAAAATTAACTTCAGTTCGTTGAAATCCTTCGTTGTTTTTCCATAATCTCTGCGCTCTTGCACACGTACTACGTATATATGAATTATATATATGCAGATGCAAGCGAAATACGTTCAAACTACGTATGTGAAAAACAAAAACGTCCTACTTTATGGGCGCAATTAAAAGTCAACTATCCTATCCACGTATTAATTAGACCGCTTATTTAATCCGATGGAATAACATTTGCCTGATTTTTTGCAAATTTTCATCAGAAAAACCAAGATAAAAATTGTCAATTAATGTTAGCCAAGTAAGCTTTATATGCAGGTCATCTACTAGGAAGTATGCGCGCGATTAACTACGTTAAAAACTTCTACCTGTCTATAATGACCAGTATGCTCTTTGCATACGTAATGTTTTAGAAAATCACCTTAATTGCATAACAATTCGTAAAAATATTCTACCTTAATTACTCGGATATTATTTATTGGACAGTAGCGATTTAATATAAGAAATAGCTTACTTTATTATTTTATTTGAATATATGCAAGCTGCTGTTTATTTAATAAATACATGCGATATACGTAGAAATCGCTTTAATTGCCATCGCTCTTTCTTTGTCCGTTTGCTTCTATGTTTCTCAACTGCAATGAATTTCCTGCAATAATTAAGGTTATATAAAGGCAGATACGCTTTTATGGCAAATTCTATATCTGTGGCGTATTCAATTAAGTTAGTATGGTACTGGAACTTGTGATGCTAGATTATTGGATTAATTTAATGGATTAACTAATACATGACTAAAAGATTTTAGTGGTTGATTTAGAAAATAACTTGGGTGACTAAATAATATTCCAAATTGTAACTGTGAAAAAGCAAAAACTAGAGCGGAGTACACGCCAGTGTGACTAAGGCACGATGGAAGTTGTATATAACCATGACTATCCTTATATTGACGGTTTATGTTTTACCTTGATGAGATACCTGTAACTTTAATTAAAGAATATAGTAATAAATTAACTGAATTTTTTGCGTGTGCTATCAATGAATCTGTGATGCAAGGTAAATTTCTAACTGCTCTCAAATCAGCGGCGGTCTCTCTATTACATAAAAAAGGTGATCCCACAAAATATTAATTATGGTCCAATTTCACTTCTAAGTGTATTTTCTAAAATTTTTGAGAAAATAATCTCTAACAGAATTTATTCTTATCTTGACAAATATCACTTAATTTCTGATGGTTATATGCCTGGGCATTCAAGAGAAACTATTATAAGTGACTGCATTCAACATATTTACGACCAAATGGATGTTGGTAGATTTGTAGTTTGTATTTTATTTGGTCTAACAAGAGCTTTTGACACAGTTAGATACTCTTTTGTGTCCGAAAGGTTGAACAAATTAGGTATTCGTAGGTGTTTTAAATCAATGTTCTCCCACATTATATCTCTGAAGGATTTTTTTTTTGTATTAAATTGCTATAAATTAGAAATATTCAAATATATCAGTCTTTCTCTGTGGTCTTTCTACTTCGCTACATTTGCTTCTGCATTTATGGTACCAGTGCAATAACAAAAGAGTAGAGTTTAGAAGAGGCCTGTAGACCTGTGAACCTGATTTCTTGCACCAGGTTCAGAGCCGGAGTCGGAGCTGGTGCACCCTCTCCGCATAAGGAGCAGGTCGTACCATCCCTACTCATAACAGTTAAATTGAGAGATAGAGAACTTTTGCTCAATTTGTCTTTGAATTATGTCTACAATTGCTAAAGCAAGAAAAGTATTATCGTTCCATTTAAATAAAAGAGATGCTATCAACTAAAATATAACTGGAAGTTAAGATTATTCTAAAATTATTCAAAGCTTGTTCCAATATATCGCGAGAAGAGATAGTGAGTAAATGATTGTATATTATTCGTATTTCTATAAACCTTAATTAAAAAAAAATAACAGAAAAGAAGTGACTTAAATGAATAAGTTACTTCTTAACTATTCATCGTATTTTCGTGTTAAACAGAGCCATCTTGAAAGCCAGTTAAGGTCGATATTTTTGCAGGGATGACGTTTCCATGCGGATCATTTTCCTACGTCAGAGCGCCACCGTTCGCTTTCAGAACGGCTAACTATTCCGCTCTCTTCCGGAGTTTACTATTTCTAAGCAGAACGATGTTGAAACATAATAATATCGAGGGATGATTACATGTGCGGAAATTACCGCAACAGGTCGCACATTCAACGGAAACTTTATAAACGTTCGCCGAAAGACAAGCTCGTTTTTCCTAACAAGAAGTAGATAGTTGCTGTTTACTTTACTGGTGGCGGAGGAAATGTAGAGGTAAATTTTGTAACTAAAGCTAAAGTTTACTGTACTGTTTACCATCGTAAAATTAGTATGAATTATTAGAAAGCAGAAAATAATAATAATTTTGGTAATTATTAGCTATTTCGGTCGAAAAAACTTTCTTTTGGATTTTCCATCTATGCATATTCACATTTATAGTACATCCAACACAAATTAATTCCCCGCTTAGAAATGCGCAAAGTAGATATAAAAATCTACGTCTGCGTCGTATAAGTGAATCTAGGCAATATAGGAAATTTCCCGTATGTAAATTTTATTGATAAAAAGGAAATATATTGTAATAATAAAAAATAAATAAACAACAATATTAAATAATAATAATACTAATTAATGAATTGATAAATGATCAATAATTTTTAATCTCAATAAATTTTTAAATCTCAGGGTCGTTAAGGATTCGAAATAATGAGATCTGATTATAATCACTTACCTTGACTGTATTCAAATTGTAACTTATTTGGCGCCTTTCAAATTGTGACTTTTCGACAGTGTGAGCACTGTGTAAACTGTGCAAATTCCTGTTTATTTGCTTAGAAGAGATAAGTATTTGCCGCCGAATCAAATAATGGTCGACATAAAAGCTAGGTGTAATAAAATACTCGATTATCAAGGAAAACATAGTTTCTCAGGCAAATTTTCAACTTGTATATTGTAAATCAAATAAATGTGGATTATTAAATACAAATTTAAATGGAAAAAGGAAAAGGTATTTTAACTTTTTTACAACATTATCTCTTCAATTTAACCTCTAAACTCTGTCCGAACTGTTTTAAAATTGTTTAAAGTGCTGATTAGATTATAAACTTTAGAACAATATACTCATTAAGATTCAAATTTAAATTAATCAGTAAACCATCGTTTCTTTTTATGAATTCTTTGAAATTAAGGTGATTCCTCCTAGCTTCTCTCTACGCTTCTTTCTTCCAGAATGATTTGAACTTGGATTTTCGTCCCAATATCCTCGGTAAGTTATATTCTTGATTTTAAATGTTCACGCTAATTGTTATAACAGTACTTTCATTGGAATAACTTTTTCTTTTTTTCTAAAGAAACCTTTTTTTCAGGTCACGGCTTTCCAAAATCTTCGTATTACATGAATATTACGGCATTTGTCGGCCGTCAGCATTCATAAACCGGTTGGCATTGAACCTTCCCAACTTCAATGCACTTCTCGGTATCAATATTTTGACATTTAATGTAAAAATTATATCTCCTTCAAATATCGGGTGTCTCTTTTACAATTTGTATGTGATTTGTATTGAAATCAAATCAAAAGATTCCATGAACTGTCAACTGATTATAGATTTCTTTTGAAGAGTTAAAATTAAAAACACGGTGCTGTCATGAAAGAGGAAACTTGTTGAATTTGGATCAATCGTCAGCGGCAAGGTTCTGAGAGACACAATGTTTCGACTCAACAGGAAGGCACAGCATTTAGTGCACGTGAATAAATAAATTTTCCTGGTTCAATTTATACTGCGCATCGCAGGAATAAAAATAATGACTTAAAGAATCGATGTGCAGCTAATAAAATATACTTGACGCCAGTTAACAAGTAGTAAAGATTGGAGTTCGCACAATATTTGAAGATAACGCAAATTTATGGGATAGTATGGTGTTTTCAGATGAAAAGTCATTTCAATCATATCACGACGGGCGCCTTCGTGCTTATAGAGTTAGTGGCACAAGATATGATGAACAATATGTGCGTATTCTAAGCAGAGCAGTGCATTTTTCTGTGAATGTTTGGGGTGGATGAGTAGTCCAGACCCAAGTGTGTGGGTGCGGTAGTGTATTGTCGAATTTTGAACGAAATTATGGCGCTCGCAGTTGTACCAGTATTTGAAATGATTTTATCTTTCAACATGTAAATATTAAGGTCATAATAATACGTTTTTATATATAATACCTACCTAAAATTTTAGGATAATTGTTCAGTTCACCGTGCTAGAATGGTTCAAAACTATGGCGAAGAACATAATATCAAAAGTTCTGAACTTAATCCATCGAAAACCTATGGGAAAATTGTCCAAAAGGTGTTTTTGTATAATTATTTGAAGAAATAAATTTACTGAAGCGCTACTTCTATTACAAAAAACTGTTTAAGGTTTACTTTTATAACAATTTCTCAATATTGATGTATAAAATAATTTATCAGACATAAATGTCAACTGGCAATTTACATTAAAAAAAAATTAGACAATATGGAAAAATCTTATACACTTTGGAAAAAGTGATTACCTTTATTAAAAAAAAAAATAGTTATTCTTTCTTAATGTTTTATTTCTATTGCTTTTTATGACGGCACAAAACGAACTACATTTATTGAAATTTTAATATAAAATGTAGATTAGATTTTTTGACTTTAAAACTTTGAGAATTATGATGCTGGACAAGAAGAAAAATTTTATACATGAAGCTGTTTTTGAAGAACTATTAGATATTGTAAAAAATGTGTAGTTATAATTATTGCTAGGGGTTTTTCTTCTGTAGAAAGCTTTGCTCCTCCAATTGAATGAGGAATCAGCAAGTAAACCACTCGTTTTTCAATATCATTACTTTTAACGCATATTGTAAATAACTAAACGAGCAAACTAGCATCTATATTTGTAAAGGTAAAAAAGATATGGAAAGATTGTGGTTATACAGTAGAAGCCACATTTAATACGAACAGCATTCGCTTCATACATATAACGATGTGTAAGTATAACTGTACGTATTTGGGATGACACGTGCAGTATACACCCTAATATAACTGAAATGAAAACAATTGAAATTAAAAGTACCTACAAAAATAAATCATTGTTTACATAACATTAATATAACGAACACAGGTTTTAATTTAGTAGTAGTAGTAGTAGTAGTAGTAGTAGTTTATTGTTATATAGACAAAATATATGTGTATAACAAGTCAAAAAAATCTACAATAATGAAACGAAAATATTAAATTAAATTAAATTAAACTCAACTGGATACCTAACTAAAAGCTAAATCACCGTAAATTAAAACTAAACTAAATAATTCAAAAAAAGCAAAGATGCATGAGTAATAAAAAAGACAAAATAGTAGTAAATTAAATGAACCGCAATAAAAGAAAATTAAAAGCTAAATACTACTTAAAATCTGAAGAAAAAAATTAAAGAAAAAAATTAACAAGTATAACTAAATTGGCAACTAAAAAGAATTTTCTAATCTAATTTGGAAAAAGAAAGCTAACCCCTAGATAATGAAGTGTAAAACTTGTAAATGTGATAACAACAATAATAATAATAGTAGTACAATAATAATAATAATAATAATAATAATAATAATAATATAATAATAATAATAATAATAATAATAATAATAATAATAGTGATAATAACAGTAATGGTAATGATATTAAATATGACAATAATAATAACAATTCGATCAAGAGCATTCAAAAAAATTTATAAATAGTAAAGACAGTAAAATAAGAAAAATCTTAGATTAAAAAAGCATTTAAGTAATTCTGAAATTTAAGAATTCCTGTAGAGAATAAAAGGCATTCACTACTAATAGATCACGCATAAACCGTTTAAAACGCTAACGTTTAGATCTTTCCAATGATTAGGAATTTTATTATATATTTTAATAGCAAGAAACCTGTGGGGACTGCTGATATAAGGTTAATCTAGACCTAGGTGTGGCTATGTCACTTCTATGTCTGGTGTTATAATCATGTTTATCTTTATTAAGTTGGAACTTATAAACATTGTCGTAAGCATAAAGAGCAAGCTCAAGAATAAGAATACACGGAAGAGTTAATAATTTATAACTGATATAAACTGGTCTGCAAGACTCAGTAGCTTTTAGGCCGGTTATGCAACGGACAATACGTTTCTGGCTGATGAAAATATCTTTAGCCATAGTTGAGTTTCCCCAAAATATAATTCCATAAGAAAGTCTGCTAAAAACATAAGCGTAATACACACCAATCATCTGCTGACGCGTTAAAATTGGCTTTAAATTTCTAAATAAAAAACAAAGTGAATTTAGTCTGGGTAGCAGACTCTCACAGTGGACTCTCCAATTGAGAGACCGATCTACCCACACTCCCAAAAATTTAGTATAGTCTGTATTAGAAAGCTGTCTGTCACTCAGTGACAGGTCTAAGTAAAAACCTGGCGCAGGCCGAAGCTGATAGGGATGAAAACGTAAATAACTGCTTTTATCTTCATTGACAAGAATCCTATTCATTGCAAACCATGTAGATGCATTGCTCAATAAATTATTACAATTGTCATTCAAAATCTGATCATCTTTATCTGTCACTACTAATGCAATGTCATCTGCATATAAAGTAACTGTAGCATTATCTAATTTCAAAGGAAAATCGTTAATATAAAGTAAAAAAAGTACAGGACCTAAAATCGATCCTTGTGGAACTCCAACATTCATGGGCAAAACTTCAGAAGAAAAATTTTTAAATGTAGAATTGTTGTTGTGTAAGATATTGACATATTGGGTTCTGTTTCGCAAAAAAGACTCAATCCAATTAAAAGCAATCCCTCTAATGCCATAGGCCTGTAATTTATTTAAAAGAAAATCATGGCAAACACAATCGAATGCTTTACTTAAATCCAAAAAAATACCCGCTGGATAGTTACCCTTTTCAACTGAAGCCATAATTTCATTAATAAAAGTATTTAAAGCGGTAGAAGTAGAGAGATTCTTTCTAAAGCCGTGTTGGCAATTTGTAATAATATTAAAGTGAGACAGAAATGCCCCCAGCCTATCTAAAAAACAATATTCAAATATTTTTGAAAAATAAGACGTAAGAGCTACAGGGCGGTAATTCTCTGGTAGTAACTTGTCGCCCTTTTTAAAAATAGAACCAATTTAGTATTTTTAATAAATTCGGAAACACACCTTGCTCGAAAGATAAATTAATTAAAAAAGTTAAAACTGGGACAATAGCTTTAAAAACAGCCTTTATAACATAAGATGGAATATCATCCGATCCTGCAGAAAACGAATTTTTTAGTTTCAAGTTTAAAAGATTAGCAAGTTCCGAAAAAGTAAAAGGTTTTAAAAATATAGTTTTGCTTACCAGAGTAGGAAGGTCATTAGTAAGTGAACTCCCAGTAAATTGATTAGAGATCTGTAGAGGCGCATTAGTAAAGAATTGATTAAACTGATTGGCTACTAATTTCGGATCAGATGTAAACTCATTACCAACACGCAGTTGTATATTATCTTTAACAGTTGTTGAATTCGATAATTCCTTGATTACTTTCCAGGCAGCTTTCATATGATTATCTGAAGAAATAATTTTAGATTGATAATAATTACGTTTAGTGTTCGCTACGAGTGAATTATGTTCTCTTTTAGCCTTGATGTAGAAATCACCCAATTCAGGATATTTCTTTTTCAATTGAAATAATGATTTTAAATTTTGCGATGATGAGATAACGTTGGAAGAAACCCAAGTTCTCTTACTATTTTTGATTTGTTTTTTCGTTAAGGGAAAATGTAGATTAAAGTAAAACAAAAAAATACCATAAAATTTTTCAAAACAATCTTGAAAACTGGGGTAAGCATAATAAACATCAAACCAGTCTTCGTTCATTAAGTCATTAAAAAACGAGTTTATATTATCATTACTATAATTTCTTCTATATGTAACAAGATTGGAATCAGAATTATGCAATGTAAGAGGAAAATGAATTAATATGGTTCTATGATCCGATATACAATTGTCAACAATTAAAACTTTGATATTTTCTATTTCATAGGAACTATAAAAGTGATCTAATATGAAATTATCACGCGTAGGAAAATGTACAGCATTGTTTAGATTGTAAGTTTGTAAGATATTATTTAGGATAAAAAATTGGTTATAATCCCTGTTAGGATCAATATTAAAATCGCCTAACAGAATAATTGGTGTGTTTACGCTAAAAAGAGTTTCAAGCAAGGTAGATAATTATCATAAAAAGTGAAAGATCAGAAACCGAATTATTAGGGGTCTATAACAAAGCAGAATTAAGAATGACAAATTATTAACCCTCCAATATAAACCACAGAATTCTACTTTACCTTCAACTGAAAATTCATCTAGGTCAATAGGGGTTGTAATGGAACCAATTCTGGCCCAGATAGCCACTCCCCCTCCTCTACCATTAGGTCTAGAGTAACTAGTACTGAGATTAAAGTTTTGAAAGTGAAGATATTGAAGTGAATCAGCAGATCCCACGTTTCTGTAAACAAAGAAAATTTAAAGCATAATTCAATAAATAACCTACAGATATTTCATTAACTTTCTCGATAGAGAGAGATTGACAGTTAAGTAAAGAAAATTAAAATCTAAAAAGTTGACGCATTATTGCTTACAAATAAAGAATTAGTGGTTTGTTTCTACCATGCAGAATATTTTTTGTTGGGTTATTTTTATCCCTGGGTTGCTTCTGTTTGACCTGACGTCTCCAAAAACTTAGATATATAGGCACCTGATGGCACTTAGCTGGATCAAACGCACTGTCGAAATTTACTTGATTAACGTGACTTTAAATGACTTGTAACATCAGGATGAGATGAGTTAAGATCTTCTACATCCACCTCAGGAAAATATTTATACAGTGTGATTGAGAGAGTCTTGTCCGTCCCTGGCTGGATCTTGAAACAAACAATGAAGTAGTTTTGGTATTGCCTTGATGTCATTAATATCTCCTTACCATAATTGATTTATTCCTGGAATTATGCTTCCTTCTTACTTCGGTCATTCACCAGTTTTGGACGGGTCTGTATTTTTGTTTGAGAATTGTAATCCTTTATATTGTTTGTGTATTCACTGCGTCTTTTTCGCTACGTCCGTAAAATCTCCCAAAGCGGCACATCCTTGTCACAAACAACTTTTGCTGTAAAGGTTTTTGTCCCTTGAACCGAACACTTGCTTTATCGGCGTAGGAAACAGTGGATTGTAGAATTTTATTATAATTAAAATCCATATTAATAAGCTTGCTATCCGCGAAGTTTTTGTTGGTCAACAATCTAACCATTTCGATGTTAGATTGTTTAAGCAATACTATCTCGCTCTTAAGATCCGCTATCTGGAGTTGCAGTTGTTTGGTTTCATTAATCACAGTTTTACTGATTATTTCACTAAACTCTTCACTTTTTAAAAAGTTGATGACATTAACATTGATTTCATCATTTTTATCTGGGTTAGATCTTGTACCCGGCATATTAAAAGTTTAAAAAAGTACCGAAAAATGATATATTTATATTAGCTAGCTCAAACACGTGCGCCTACTTCGACGACTGCACACGCACTGTATTTATGCCGGTCACTGTATAACGCAGGAACTATAAAACTAAATTTAATAACTAAAATATAAAAAAAAAATATGAACAGTTAATTGGAATAAAATTTTGACGTGAACAAGAGAATTACAAATTATAGTTCTTTGGCGGAAACTACAAAGGTCAAATTCTGCGAATGTAAATCGCTGCTGAAAAGGTGCGGCATCTTTGTGGCAAAACGTAAAGGTGTCTTTCGAGACGATAGTCCACTCCCTCACGGATTACGATAGCATTGCATTTAAAATAGATGTGTTAGAATTACGTTTATGAATTCGTTTTACGTACCTAGTCATAATTTTGGGTTGATTGTATTGGGTTAGCAAAAAATCGTGGGACACGGTGTTGCCTAACCACTTTCAAAATTCTAAAATTTACATATTAGTGTCCTCTGCTGTCATATGCTCAAGCCTATTAATGTTACATGATGCATAGGTATAGCAAAACTGTAGTCACATCCGTCATGTCACTTTAGTTAGTTCATAGGACTGTCTCCTTGGCGCTAAAATTGCCGTCACGTGTCGCCTACAGAAAACTGATCATCGAACCATGATACCTAAGGTAATAGTGTGGGATAACTAACCCAGTAGCCACAGTTGTTGACAATTCATAAATACAGAAAATTGACAATTATTATCGTCAATGTAGCGTAGTTGCGTAATTTGGTTTGAATATTTATTTGTTTCTGTTAAAAAACTAAAACCTTTTTACGTTCGTTTAATTGTTCCCTGCTATCTTTCTGCTCTAGGTAAGCATTGTCATGAAGATATAAAAAAAGGTTTAAAAAGCTTAAAAATGTGTCAAGCTGATAGACATATTTGAAAGATAAGGACAGCGCTTTAATTGAGCAAAATTGTAATTCGTACAGCATCAACGTATTACAGTCTAGCTCAATTAGCCGTCTTTACTTCCACCTTTATATGCATATGTCAAAAAATTTTGAAAGATTGTCAGTAAATCAAATTTCCCGCTCGTATTCTGATAATCATGAAAAAAAATAAAAACTCATTCAGGCGCATTCCTTACCAAATGAAATTAAAACGCAGTTTAATTACTTTAATGTCATAAAGTTACAATTATTCAGTCTCATTCCTTTGTATATCTTTAATACTTGGTCATAGTTTCATTCACTTCATTGCCCATCTGTAATCTCCGTAACATTGAGAAAATCAGTTGCTGGGTATGGTCTGGCGTAATTTGCTGCCATCCATCAGTAATTCGTTACTTAAACTGATTCACATTTTGTGGTCTAAAATCGTGCTTATATAATATAACAACAGTCTGATGATTAGTTTATACATTCATATTGAGAAAGTGTTATAAAATTGCAGGTTTTACTTTATAGTTTCCGTCGAGGGATTCAATGAAAAAAATAATTCTTAGAATCTGTACATACGCAATCGCTGAATAGATTAAAGGAAAATGTATCTTTCCTTATGGCTTATTTACCGTATGTCATGCCTTTTTGAGTCGAGTGTTCACAGAAAAGACGATTTTGTCGTTTTAAAGTAGTTTTTTAACATACATTTGGTTATAGTTATTAAATTATTAGTTGATTTAAATAATATCAAAAGATATTCTTGCATTTAATCAAATAAATAATTTGCTTATAAAGTTAACTAAATTTTTACATTAAATTTTATTCAATTAAAAATAAATATCGGATTGTACAGATAATAAAATAACTGATAGGATTTAGTTATTTTGAATAAAATTTTCCTCATATAGCTAAATTATTAGAACAAATTTAATTTATGTTATGAATTTAAAATAAATCATTATGAAAACGAATAATTTTATGGAATAGAATTAAATTTAATTGATGTAACCAAATCGTTTTTTTCGGGTATTCCATGTTTTTGTAATCGGGTAGTCAAAAAGTATCGAACACGGCATACGATAAAAATACTATGGATGTAAATAATAATTTATGTTCTTCTACACCTTATACAGGAATAAATATTCGCAAAAAAGGAGATGCTGTGCTACCATTAATCACTTCAATTCATGTTACATTGTGGACGTCAATTGCCGGGTGATTGATTTCCTTAGTCAAACGTTATACTAGCACCCTCGCACTCGCTATACCATTCGAACATATGCGGTTTGTGGGCGGTGAATAATTTGTCGATGTACAATGTTCGAGGAGTTTATGGTAATTTTTTGTACTAACTTTATTTAATAGATAACTTGATGCGCGTAAAATACTGCGTAAAGTAGCATTTCATGCAATAGCGCTTGTACTTTCTGAAGGATTCATTGTAATTCCTGGGGGGTTATTCTGTTATTCTCGAGGTATTTTGGACTGTTCACAGGCATTGTCGCTTTGGCACAGTTATGTGATAGACATAAACCACGATTGCACACGACATTACAAACATCAAAAGCAGCATCATTTTTCTCAAGCAATACCGCCGTAGTTTTCTTTTCCTTGTACGTTTTGGGTCTGGTGAGCTTCAAAACTAAAAAATAAAACTTATGGTTTTGATGAAATATTTATTATATATTTTAATTATAAAGATATCATCAATTATTGATCTGTTAGTTTACTTCATATCTTATTATACAGGTTAAATTTGATAGGAGTTTGATGTAAACACTGCTTGCTCTAAAACTTATTTAGTTTACTTCCGATTTTTAAAATCAAGCAGGCTTTTACAGTTGAGCGAATGCTATTTTCGTTTCAGGTGAACTAAATGTTATTAAATTATGCAAAATTTCAGAAGCAATCGCCTACTTTGATTTTGGTAATTTTGCCACAGGCAAAGTACTTTTTTTCCCAGCAGGGAGGAAGTGTCCACTTTGTACTTTACCTAGGAGGAAGTAAGTGACATTGACATGATGAAACTGCACATCTTATAATATGTGACATTATTGATAGATGACATTAGTACATCCCACCCAGTCTAAGCTCATTTATGAGATAATTGCTAAATTATTAGGTATTAAATTTCAATTAAACTATTATTAAACGCTTTTGAAACGACGCTAACTTGACAGTTCTCAAAAACTATTTGACAGATTAAGCCTACTATCTATCATGTCACTCACAGGTATGTCTATTATTTTTAGACATTTAGTTGAAATTGGACTGGCTGGGAAAAAATAAGTATTCAAACCACGTGAGGAAAGTGCTATTGCAGGCCTTGGACAATTATAATATTTGCCCGCGGCCTGCAATAGGGTACTTTCCTCCCTTGCATATTTGCATATTTTTCCACCTTAACTGTTTACTCGTCAAACACCTTTGATATTGTCATTGTGATAATTTCGTCTATAGCATCTCCCATTTTCGTTTTATAATTCAATATTATCATTAAAATTATCTGAATATTTTTTTTCTTTTAGATAAAAATCTGCAAGAGTCAAACCTGGTGACCTCTCTGGTCAATGGATTGTGTCTAGCATCAAGTATCAGTGTTATTCGAGTCTTGATGCGAGATAGTACAATTCTCCGTTAACGTTTTATGCAACTGTATTGTACACTTATGTTAAACGTTAATTTCACATATATGAAACTTAGTACTGACATGGCGCGCAGACGAAAGTTGACTACTCTATTTGTTACTGACAATAGTTTATATACCGACGAATTATACGGGTTTTATAATAGAAAGTCTACTGGTACCGTTCTCCTCTCCTTTTATGAGAAATTGATTGACGGTGCCGAGGTTGGAGACGTAGGCCGTGTAGGACTATAGGGATTTTTTGTGATCTCGGTGGAGCTTCCGACAACGTTGATCACTGGATTTTGCTTATTAAACACTATGATTACGATTTTAGAGTAGTGATTTACGTCTAGGTTTCGTCTTTTTTGCCAGACAAGACACAGTATATGATAGTAGGTTGAGCAACGCAGGAGTTCCGCACGGTACCGTTTTGGGCTCAATCCTTTTTTTCTTGGTGCAACTCTAATTTTTTTAAATTTAAATATATCAAAAACTGTTAGTCTGAGGTTTCATAACAGCTACTTTCCTGGGTCTACAAAGTGATCAATGTGTTTTTCTCTTAAAGAGCTCGATAAAGCCTAATTTATTGCTTGTCAGGCACCCCCGCAGACTCAAATCTTCCTCCTACCCATCATTACGGCGCCAGAAAAAAAGCAGTTACCGCAACTGACCAGAGCGAGACTCGAACTCGTGCCCTCTTGCAGTAGTCGACATCCCACGAGGCACTCGGCTAATGCAAGCGCTAAGTTTGAAGGTGCATTGCGAGAACTTTGTTTTAAAATTAAATTCTTTCTGCTTCTTCTTCAGAGGTTTGGCAAATGTACTAACTGCAGACCAAATGCAGTTAGTACATTTATGTGATGCTCAGGTTGATTCAATGCTTAGTATGGAGTTTGTTACTGGAGGTTGCCCACCTTGGCGCCGAGCGTCTTCGACATACTTGATGTTTTTTTTTTATAATCTAACCGAATATTTTAATGCAATGCAGCTGATCTTGTCTTATGATCATGCTTGGTACTGAGTTGCTAATGCAATGTGCACTTCTGTTTCTTGTCTTTAGTTTTTCTTTTTTTAAATATATTATGTGCTGTTTCCTCTTTCTAACAGTAACGTAAATGAGAATGGACAGCTAGCAAATTATAACTGCGCGTAATGGCCACCTTTTCCGAGTTCGTTTTAGCTTAGGCTATAAGAAGCCGAACTTCGACTCTTGTCAAAATAGTTCTTAGCAGTTATTTAAAAGTTTTAGAGATTTTTGTAATCTATGAAGCAGACATTCAGGCTTGTAACAGCTTTGATAAAGGAACATGTCAATTTGATAACAACACCTTTCGGCATGTCGAAAATAAATACATCGAAAGCCACACGATACCACTAAAATTTGCATTGTTGCACAGTTACAGAGTCAGAAAAGTATTATCGAAAATTTAACATTTCGTCACAACACTGTAAGAAGCGACCAAATAATTCCTTCTAGAATCACCCCTCAGGGACATTTTGCAATGTAAGGAAACTAAATTGTCAAACGTTATAATATAGGTATATCCGCTTTGACGGTACATAAATAGGCTGGATTAAAAATAAATTCACTTTTGTCAATTATAATTAAAATCCATTTTCATAATTTTAAACTTTTGTTAAAAGATTGGAAATGTTAGAAACTAGTACAAAGTGTCGCTTACATTAAATACATTCGAAAATGAAATTATTGTTGTTCCGACCTACATTCCCAAAAGAAAAAAAAATGAAGGAGATTACTAAAAAGTAAATCTGAACAAGAAGAAAAAGGAGTTACTACCATTCGCAGATAAGGATAAATATATAAAGAGAGCTAGGGAGCTTAAGGATGCGCAGCCTTCAGATCACATAAGGGGGGCGCCATGGATGTATGACAAATAATAAAACAATTTAAACATAAAACAAGGACGTAATGGTAATATTCTAAAATTAAAAAATTTTACCTATTTTTGTGCTCGTACTTCACTTTAATCCCACTGTTATACTATATACATAGAGGAAATCATATTTTTTACGACTGGAAGGGCATTACATCGATATTGTAACGAGCGCCAACTTTTCAACTGGCGGTTCCGATAGGCGTCCCTAGATGGCGCTAGCATAGCGGAAGAAGAACTACCACGACGAATAACAGAGGCACACCGGGTTCGAAGATTCGAGAATATTCTCCAAATCTTCGAGACATTCTAGAAGCCCCGAACAATCTGGAAGTTCGCGCCAGCTATAAATAACGCGTCGGGTTGGCCAGAGGCAGTCAATCGATACGAGTTCGATAGTGCGGTCGCGATTGAATTAGTACATGTAATATAAATATCGTTTACATAAATAAAGACATTAGTGGTTAAGTGATATAGTTAATAAGCATTTTTAATAGATTTTAATTACCGTAATAGTGTTAATAGAATAAGTGAATTTAAATATATCGCCTGTGTGTTTTTCTAAAACCCCGACAACGTTTTAAGAACCGAAAAACGTTACAATATTTAGTTCAAATGAATAGGCTAATACTGGAAATTTGAAGTTTTTAGGTCATTTAATATTTTTGGGGTGTAGTAAACACACACTATATTACATGACATTTTTTTATTGATGGCTAAACGATATAAGTTTTTTTTTTCTTTTTAATTCGTTTTACAGTTCTTGCGTTATGTTTTCACGACATTATAAAGCTGTATTTTAAAATAACACTCGATGATCGCTTGTGTTAATAAGATCGCATGTTCTTCAAGCATCTGTCTGCGATATGATGAAATATGAAATTACCAATATTCTTAATCTCTCGAACCAGTTGATACGTTGGTACTATTAATCTACCTGAAATAGAATGGATGTGATATCTATGTTTTGTGTCGAAAGTGCAGAAATACCTTTATTCTTTCGTTGCAACGGTTTATATTTATTTTCTCTTAGATTCTCTATAACTGTAGTAAGCACTCTCCACAATGTAGAATGCGATGAAGTTACACCACATACCAATAACAAATAGATTATAGTTGGCCCTTACTGATGGAAACTGATGTCACTACCAAGGATAACACTTAATCTACGAATGTATTTACTTCTCAGCAAGATATTATACAATATAAACGCTAATATACATTAGCGCATCTATAAGTTTACAATAATAACACCACAAACCTCACTAAATGCTCTCTTCACATTTGAGCTCTCTTAGCAAGTATTAAAAAGCAGTCCAACGAAACATTTTTTATATACAACTTATTATTCAAAATTTGAGTAACTTCAGATTAATAATGTATCATTTAATAAAAATTTTTATTCCAAATGACACTGTAAATATAAAACCTTACAGTATGACTACAAGAACGCAAGAATAACCTTAAAAACAACACGATTCATAAACTTCTCAAAACGAAATAATCTAAACGCTTCCTATTAGTATTATTCTTGTTTATGGTACCATCCGACGTGGTGACGCCTTGACGTCTGTATAATAGTAAATAAAGTAATTTATAAATAAATACAAAAAACACTCAAAAATATTTCAAATACAAAATATATTAGAAAAATTATTTCGAACATAAAATACAAAATGTAAGTATTTTGTATTTCAAATATTTGAATTTTATATGCGCTCAGCCCCTACCAGGGCTGAGTACATGTGCTACTATAGTTGTTCTTACATTCGCTGCATGGTAGGTAGGAATTTGTTGATTACTAAGCACTTATTACACTATTTCATAGGACCAATAATGATATATAGTTTAGATGAAACAAAATAATCAAAGAAAGTACCAGTCGTGATAAATAATACATTTTGAAGAAGAAACAGAGAAAATTCTTCATACCTATACATGCACGTAAAGGCACAAATACGCCGACTGGTGCACGTTTATTTTAATTCCACTGGAGCGTAATTATAGATCAAAGTAGTCACGAGCATGTAAAATATCGTACAAAACAGAATTGTACCAATTTACAAAACTGGTTCAAGCCGTTTTCTGGACATATACCTACATATGTAGTGCCAGTTGTAATGTTACACCGTTCTCGTACGTGCAGAAGGAGTACAGGAAACGGCAGTGCTTATTTAGTATCTATAATTTTAGATGTGTCTCGGCGGATAGATGGGCTCGAAACGGATGGTAAACGACGACGCGTTTAAATCAGGGCTGAGCCGCGGCAACAGAACAGAAGTAGAAGCTCCAAAAGGCAAAGGAACATCGACAGCATCCGGTGACGCGCTGAGACAATGGGAAGGGTCCTGCCGATGATGCTCCTCTTTCCTGCTTAATCATTATTTCCATGCACCTGCAATGAGCTCGGCACTTTTCACGTCTAACAACTTAAGACGAGAGATACTTAAGATAGATACCAAGTGTCCTATAAATACTTCACCTCGTGATTTAAAGGAATATTCACATTTTACTGCAACGTAATAGGTACAACGTTTAGCAAAAAAATTAGTTATTACTAAGGTTTAATACAGTTGATTTTATTTATTACAAGCTAGTGTTTAGTGGTTATTTATGATTATAGTTTATTATTTATAGTATATACAAAATATATTTAATAATTGTTATATGTATATAATTTAATACAGTTGGTATTATTAGGTAAGTTCAACTCTTTCATAAAATAACCTCATTTATTTCAGATCAACAACAAATAGTAAAGCAAAGTGGCTAATTTTAGATATACTCATTATAAACCACAATACACAATGTGTGACTTCATTCTGCTATAAACAATTACAAGTTTACTGTTTTTAAAAATGTTTTTTTTCACAATAAAAGTTTTAATTTGAATGATAAAATGACTTTGTATTTACAATAATGCCATGTGTCAACAGGTCGAACTTTCTTTTGGCTCAGACATGTCCAGGCCCGAGTAGTATATGTGCACCACAAACATAAAGGGCAAGAACGCGCTTTGACGAGTATGTTTCCTATTTTAGAGCGACGGACTAGTGACAGCCATTTTGAAGATTCATTGTCAGCCAATTGTCAGTAGATGCACGTGCTTGCTCAAGGGCTGTATTTTAGCAAGTAGTGTCATTACATTAAAGTTATGGGCACGTTGTATGTGTGTTCAATGCCCAAAGATGTAAACATAAAGGTGTTATGGACAAAATCGTATGTGTTTCTTGTTACGTATTTGACAATGAAAATGTCAGTTCTCCTTGAAGTCAACGAAGTGAACTATAAAACAACGGTTGGATGTCTTCGGCAAGGAATCAAATGCTTCCACACTTGGTTGCAAAACAAGCATTTGCTCAAAACATTTCAAAGAAGAAGCCTTTATTATAAAAGCAGACAATATTAAAAATAACTGCAGTATAACCAGCTGCAATTTTTGCTACAACCTAGCAATAGCAAAGACATCAACTTTACAATTACTATATTTTCCTTAGGGAATTCTGTGATTCTGCGAATAAGTTGAATCAGGGAACGTTGAATCATTAGAACATGAACAGCGTTCTTTAAAAAGAAAATAGAGAAATGTATTTTATTGTTTTCTTTTAGTTATTGTTTATCAATATCTGCATAGTAATGTAACATTTTTTATTACATGATTATTATCGAAACTCGTCTTTTTCAGTAGTCAGATACCCGTCCATGTACTACACCTTTTCGGATTACCCAGGTATCTGGTCCTACAATTGCGTATCGGGGATTAAGTATCACTCCAAATCGGGTATTACGTGAAATCAACCATCACCCGGAATTAGTGATGGCCTTAATCTCCTTCTTGGCGTATCCTGGAATTAACAGTAAAAATGTCTTCCGAACTTAAAGCAGTTAACTGCTGCTTTTCATCTCATTCGATTACGCATATTCCTATCCTCTTCTCTTCTCCATTATCACTAGGTAATATTCGGTTGAGTTTCTTTTGCTGGAGTCCTGGTAATATCACATTTCTTTTTTCGGTAATGTCGGATGAATTCCGGGTATCCGAAAGCGGGTAGAACCCGACAATTTCGGATGGCCAGGTATACATTTACCCGAAACCGGATATCCGGTTTCGAGTGACAGCCCTAATTTACTTTTTAGCGTAGGAAAGGAATTATTCTTCTCAACAGCACTGATAAGAAAGATTAAGTTCCATATATGTACAGGCTGGGGCAATTTCGATGGCATTATATGGAAAACTTCTTTATTTCAATAGATACATGAAAATAAGATGTTACGTGCTCTTTTTCGAACAACTAAATTTAGTGGTGACGAGAAGAATCAAACATTTTTCCGGAATATGACCGGAAGCTCAAAATTCCGGGTTTTCTTCTTTTCTTATAGTCTCTTTATTTTTAAACATACGAAATAATAGTGAAGGACCTTTTTATTAATATATTGAAGTAGATTTCTAAACACATTCTATAATGCCTCCTTCTTCATTTGTAGCTTATACGGAATGTAATTATCCAGAAATTGGAAATTGGTGATAATTTGAGAACGGCTGTAAACAGATCTATAAAAGTATAAATGTAGAAAATACGATACAATGGTCGGCTATTGGATAGACATCGGTGTTTCAGGCCTATATCACACATACATCTGTATGTTTTGCTTTTGAATTTATTTCTTTATTTTGAAGTTGTATGTTGTTGTTGAGTTTTGTGCTGACGTATAGTAAGGAACGTTATAATCATTTCACAATCTCGTTTGACAAATATGATGTTTCTCCCCACTCCAAATAATTGCTTGTGTTTGTATACAAATAACAATCACTCATCCACGTAGAGTGCGTACACCGCTTAAAGAGTACTAGCTCTTTAATGCATTCTCTAAAGATGCTGTTACGTTTGGGGCTAGCAGCACCCATAAGGGTCGTTTTTGTAGGACAAAGATTTTATTGACTTCCTTTGGGGAACCCGAAATTATAATGGGGTATATTGACACTATATGTGCGTGAAAAGACAATTCAACAACAGACTAAACTGCGTTTTGTAACAACGCTTATGACTAAGGTCGCCAAATACGTTACTAAGCCTACTACATAATTGTTGGATATGCCCCGTCCACGTGTGTGTATAACTCAAGTACATTTCCATTGCTTTTCAAATTTAAACAACTTACTGTCTAATCAAATATTTACTGGGATGCTGATATTTTTATGTATTTTAAAGAGTAGTTTCTTTTTTAATTTAATGCTAAACTGTTGTTGTCGAACCGCTGCTTTAGATTTCGTATCATCTGCAAATCATCTGAACTATTGCTTGATTTTCGCCAGTGTCGACAGTGAAGATATCATTCAAGTAGATTGCGAACAATAACGGACTGAGGACACTACCTTGTGGTACACCTATATTTGAGGTTATTACATCAGAACATATATCACCGTCTATAGCGCATATTTTAAACCATTTTTACGATGCCCTTGTAATTTCATATGTGTAACTTATCCAAAAGATGGTACTGACCTTAGGCGGATACTATACACTGTAAAAAAAGTTGCAGTAAAATTACATGTAAAATCGTTGGTAACAAAGTTGCCTACAATTTTACAGGTAAATTTGCTTCATAAGGTAAAATTTCTACCATCTAGTAAAATTTCACATGCTGATGTGTTTTTCAAAAGATTGTACTGTAAAATTCGTATGTAATATTTATATGAACTCTATATTTACACGAACACTGAAGTAATTTCATATGTATTTTGATAAAGAGAAGAACTACCTAATTCTTTTAAGCACCTAATAGGTCATACTGAATCGCTCACCAGGGATCAAGAATGAACACGCTTTACGCAGAACCTACGATTGTTTGTGACGCTTCACTATTACATTATCACGTGATATCATTGAGCCAATAATAAGTTCGACAAACGAGTAGAATTACCTACGCGCACAGATAAATAACCATAACCAATCAACATTGCGGCGTATGAATTCGTATTTTCCATGATATCTATGGTTTTACCACGAAATTCAAGTAAAAACAATAAATATAAAAGATCCTCATATTTTACAGCAAAATTAATAGCTTCACTAGTAAAATAACTTTTAAAGTGCACTAAATAACCCCAAAAAAAATGTTAAAATCTAATGTAATATATTAAGAGATAAATACAAAATTGTACATGTTTTTTCCTGTATTTTCTCTTTTGAATTTTGTTCATCTTAACTTACATGAAAAAGCCTAATAAATTTTACCGAAATTTCTTTTCCATTTAAATATCCTAGAAAAAACATGTAAAACAAAATTTGCATGATTTATTGTGGTAAATTCACAACGTTATTACATGTAATATTCCTGATTTACCATGACAAAATTACTGCAATTTTTTACAGTGTAATAGGTCATACCTACTGAATCGCTCAACCAGGGATCACGAATGAACACGCTTACGCGAAACCTACGATTGTTTGTGACGTACATGATATCATTTAGCCAAAAATAAGTTCGACAACGAATAGAATTAGCCTATGCGCACAGATAAAATAATTCAATAACCAATCACATTGCGGCGTATGAATTTCGTATTTTTCATTGATATCTATAGTTTTACCGAAAATTCAAGTAAAAACCAATAAATATAAAAGATCCTCATATTTTACAGCAAAAATTAATAGTTCACTAGTAAAATTACTTTTAAAGTGCACTAAATTACCCAAAAAAATGACAATTTTACACTTATAAGTAAATTTTGAGAGTAAATACAAAATTGTACATGTTTTTCCCTTTTGAATTTTTGTTACATCTTAAACTTTCACGAAAAAGCTATAAATTTTACCGAAATTTCTTTTTTCATGTTAAATATCCTAGAAAAAACATGTAAAACAAAATTTGCATGATTTATTGTGGTAAATTCACAACGTTATTACATGTAATATTCCTGATTTACCATGGCAAAATTACTGTAATTTTTTACAGGGTACTATGAAATTTCTTTGACAGCGATTGTTAAAAATATTTGACAAATAACTTTTATAGCGCAATGGGCTACCTTTTATGGGAGATGGTAGTCTTTTATAAAACTTTTATGAAAGTTCTTTCGAAGACCTTTGTCAAAGAGCTTTTGTAGTGTAATATCTGCTCTAAAGTAGAAAAGGGGATTCCTACACTACTGTATTATCGCGGCAACTTTTTGATTAATTGACTTCTAATAATCAATTAGTTAATCAAAAAGTAAATAGAAAATATTCGAATTTAAGCACCAACGATTTTTAATAATAAGAACCAATGCTTCCTGCTCTACGCTCATTGACGTATGCATAAAATATATTGGAGGTGATTGGGTAGTAATTTGAATCGAATTATATAAAAAGTAGCAGAACTCTCATGTGCAATTTGCCTTGATTTGGAACGATAATTCAAATTGAACGTTATTACATAGCGGGCAATGATTAAAAATCGGTTACCTAATGCATTCTAATTTTTGCTTCGGCATGATTTAATTGTCTCAACGTCAAATTACGACGAAATTATACGCCGCTCATCGTAATTATCGTGACGGTTATCGATTTCGTATTAAATTATGAAACGTCGTATCGAGATAATACCGCCACCATTGGCGATATACAACAAATATGGAGTTTTCTGGACTTTCAATTTTCCTTTTCTGAAAACCTTGTAATGCCCTTCAACGCCATACTCGCTTAAATTAGAATTAGATACACCTCGTATGTATGTATCTATGCATGCATGTACCTGTTCAAACAAGGAAGTTTGTTGACATTAGGTATATATACAAAGCCATCTATAATGCAATGCATATTTACCTATATAATCCAAATACGAAAGTTCTCCAGGAGTCGGATTTAATTTTTGTAAAATGGTGTAATAAAACCTGGAGTATGAATACGGTACGACAACAAAAAATTAAAGAGATCTGTGTTGCTTACCCCTGAAAAATGCTACAAAGATATGAATGTGATAATTTTAAGCAAAACAATATTTTATTTAAAAATGAATTGTCGCCGATAAAAATTCCGCTTGTGTATCCGAACATACACCACATACATACCAAGTTCCAACAAAAAAATTACACCCCGGAGAATCCTTCTTCCACGTTTAAAAATTAAAAAAAAAATAAACTAAGGTTCGGAAATTAATGAAAAAGCAGATGAAAAAATATGATGTGATTGTTTTCGTTAATAAGGAAAACACAGTATTGAAGTTTGTAGGAGAAAACAATCCAACGGTGTTCAGTTGTAAAGTAATGAAGAGTTATAAGCTAATTAAAAAAATAATAACTAAATTTGAACCTACAACAATCACGATTTAAAAATTGGTACATTACAGACACGTTAAAAACCTAGCACAAAGTCGGTCAAAATAAAAGATAACTGTATGTTGGCTGCAAAGCGCTCACGGAATCGAAGACGCCAAAAAGGGATACGAGGACACACATTTCTAATAGCAGACGAAAAAAAGGATGAAAGGAAGAAAGTTTAATTTAAAAGAAAATGCAAAAGAGATCGAAACGCTAGAAATTTATTTTGAAGTTTTGTAAAAGCAATTTGTATGGTTTAAGTGAAACGTTAGATTGATATTTGATATAGATTTATCTTGAATTTTATACATAGCTAGGTTTTCTAAAAAAAAGTCCTCTTATTGTAATTATTTTCTTAGAATAAAATTTTGAATTAATCGAAATTTACTTGGTGTTTCAGTTGATGTATGTGATTAGCCAATGCGCATCTCTTGGGTTTAAAGCACGCGCACATTAGCCCGTCACAGCACAATACCAAATGTTACACCAGTATACATATGATCAAAGAAATGTTCCACTGTCGCACTATAGATGACAAGTATTCTCTTATGGAAACTTATTACCATTACAAATAATTCACAACAATAGAAAATGCTGGTGGTGGCATCTATAGTGCGCCAGTGGAACATTTCTTTGACCATATGTATACTGGTATAATCTTTGACAATACGGTGCGTTCCGTAAAAGCGAATAGCATTAAAACAATGCATTGGGCTGGGGCGTGCTGTGCTGGAATAGTGAGCCCTTGTTCATTCATTTACATTGTTTTAATTCTATCTCGTACTATCTTTCGCTTTCTTGTGATGCTGGCAGAGGGATCTTAATTCGCGAGAATTTTTTTTACTGTAATGGCGTAATATCTTGCGATGCCCTTATCCACACACCTTGATTTTTGAAATCCTTGGCCTGAATAACGACAAAGGTATTGTTTTCACCGACACCGAAGACAAACCTAGGACGTGTATCTATGTATCGAAGAATATGACGGCCCATAAACCGCTTCAATTTATTTGTCAGTGGCAAGCCAACTACTTCTCGCCTTTTATTAAAATTGGTAGATCGCTGTGATAGAAATAATAAACATTGGTTGTGACTCCTATGCTTGCCATGTAGCGCGACATAATCATCCACTAACCTTGAAATATTCATCAAAGTTTGCGAATTTGCTTTTGTCACTTCACAATGCCAAACAGTACGTAATTGATATTACGCTGGTGTCGGTGGATTTCTCAAGCAACATATAATTGGTTGGCGGGTGGCTGATGAAGCATCAGTATCAGATCACAGATTTATCTGTTTTCCGATCGATAGCGCTCATGGGATAGCCTGCATTTGATGACATTTGCCAGCTGGCACTTGGGCACCGGATAGTGGTGAGGCTTGAGTACATTGTTCCATATAGAACTAACTCAGAAAGCTCTTTAATAGAGTCAAATATGCCACCTCTGTGGAGCGCTTGGATACTTATAAAACTCCTTGCAGACATTACAAGAAGGAGATCTATTGCGGGTAGAGTGAGCCCAGAGAAACTACTGTGACTCCATCGAATTAACCAATACGGCCGCTCACATAAAGAAAACCTTAATCAAAGACACCGGCCATTAACTGGCACTTTTAATTGAGAGGATGGTACCTCGACCTCTCTAGAAAGAACCGATATACTCAGCAACCTCCAGTGTGGTTTACAACACACTTGCATAGGAGGATCCTCTTGGCCCGCCCCCAACGAAAGAGGTCTGGGCGGTAGCGGAAAAAAGTGGTAGAGGAACCCCGTATTCTTTGGAAAATTAACAGTTTCCAACCCTTGAAGTCTCTACGTCTGGACAGCGTATTGGATGGATTTCCTATTCGGCTTACCAGTGAGACTGTTCAAGGGCTACATCGCTTCAGAGTACGCACCTGAGGATTGGAGCGAAATAAGGGTAGTTTTGAAAAAACTTTGGAATGGCTGTGCAACTGCTATATAAGAAACGACTTTACCGTTGCAGTTCAGAGATGAGATAAGACCAGAAGTGAAACTTGTCATTTTTGACAGCCATTTTGAGTTGAAATAATACTTCTCTCTCACAACATGCTCTTTATGATTGGTGTAAAGTCTCTGTAATCTGTCGTTCTGTAAGATATTGCTTGTAACTCTCTCGTAGCAATCTGCGTCGAGCTGTAAAACTATTGATTGACCACTGCAAGTTAAAAAAATACATGCACACTGGGGGAGTTCATATTTACACGCAGAATTCGAGATGGTTGTCAACACTATGCTCTACTGCTCCGGTGGAACCGCGTCTGATCTCTCTGGCTAGAAGAGCAATGTAATAATGTAATACAAGCACAACTTTCTTTTGTGAATGAATTGAATAATTGTTAAATAAAACAATAGCTGCTCATGGCGCTGCGGTTAGCCGTGTGCGAAATCTGTTCGTTCCTTAATTTTAATGAGATCTCAATGACCTAAGAAAATTGTAATCCAAATTAAAGATTAAATAGCTCATCTTCGGTATAATTTAAGAAAACTCGGCAAAGAAGCTCAAAATTTATGTTATTTTCGTATAGTTAGTTACCACATGTTCAGTCACTTGTATTTACGATTGTTGGAGTAAACCTTGGTTCTATTACGATCTTCCTTATCACTGTAAGTACAGTGCTTACGTTGTTTATTGTTTTTACTATCTATGGTTTAGTTTTGAACTGTTGCAATTAATAGTATATGTATATGCTTATTATAATTTGGTCTTTATATATTCATTAAAGATTTCGTTTACCTATGTAATTAGATATATTGAGAAATTGCAATTCAACTGTTTTTTTATTTTACAAGTTAATTATAAATATATTGCGTAAAATAAAATTCCTGCATTTGTGAAACAACGACAGTTATATAACTTACTTCCTTTTCTATACTCCCTCCTGGTACCACAAACAATCATATTAAAACAAAACTAGCATGGGAACAAAAATTAGAATTGAGTGACGCACCTATTTTGAGTGATCTATGAATAGTACCGTGCTAGTAGTACTGTCAAATAGATTTGCTGAAATACAATATAAATGATGTTATGGTAGATGAAAATATAATATATAAATAAAAATCATACATACAAAATGATAGGCATTAGTTTCAGGCGTAAATATAATTATGCTATATGTAACTAGGTAGGTACTAATTACATAAAATAATAAAGAAAAGTAATTTTGAAAGTTTGTAAAACTACGCCAAGTTTATGCGCTCACTAGTTATGCAGACATAACGAAATTGTTTGTATCTTTAACTTCGTAATTTGAGTCACCACCTGAATATCTTGGGGTTATCCCAACGCGTAATACGACGTTACAGGAATTGTCTTTTCTCTTGTCTAAATTCTCCGAACAATTTCGTAGTTGTTTTACGCGTTGTTAATGATGTAAAATAGTTCGTTTTAAACTTTTCTCGTTTTCATCATTACCTAACAGAAGTAATAATGGGGAGCTTAATAAATCTTTGTAATCAGTTCCATAATGAAATATCATTGGAATTTAAATCATTATCTATACAGTGCCGCTATTCAATTGCAGTCATTAGAAATAGGGGCTTCCAGTTAGGAAAATTAATGTTGTGATTTGCAGGAGTGGGTATGATTATCTAGGTGTTAAAGAGAATATTTTCAACTTTATTGCAGTTAACACTATTATACAGAGCGTGGACATCATGTTAGTTACTTAATTCATAATTAATATGCTCTACAGATGTCTGTATAAAAGTTATTGGTAGGTTAGTAGATATTGTGGCCGGCATACAACATTCTATACACTTTATTTATGAAAAGCTAAATATTATAAATAATCCTAACCCCGTGCTCCACCTAAAGGTACTACATGAGGCTACCTATTCTAAGTACTATATGGATTCCATAATAATTGAAATGTTCCTACTCTAAATAATTTTGCTAATTGTTAATAACAAAAATATAATACAGTAGCCTCGCAATTTATGTGAATACTACTTTATTGTGAAATGTGAGTAGTTTCACATAGCCGCGATCTACTGTAACTCGGTCAGCTCTCACATATCACATCATCATCATATATATATCAGAATATTTACGTCCATGGTACAACTTTAGTTATCTCCCAGCATTCGCCAAGGAGTAAGGGAAGACCATGGCAAAAACCTTACTCTGAGAGGATCTGGGAAGAAGTCCCTGATCTTGTTACTGATAGACGGAATTATTATTATCCTTAATGAGTGCTGAAGAAGCAGCTCCACGTGTGCGACAGCCGCTAGCCGAAGTTACTTAAGAAACTTAGCCCAAATCTAATAATCGCGCTATCTCTCCTAGACGCCGCCTCTTTCGCTAATTGCTAATTCGCCTTCTGTATTATTAATTAAAATGCACTTAACATAGGTTATTAGCAACGAATTCACTGCACATTAACAAAATTATTTTTATGAAATTCTGTAGGGCCATCTTCGAACAAAATACTACACTTCTACGATGAACATGAAATCATAAATTTTACAAATGGCCGTCAATTTTACAAAATCCATTTTCCTAAATTTCTCACAAATGAGTGAATATTTTTAAACAACATAAACTGAATGGCAGATTTAAAATGAATCAAGAGTTGATAATGATGGTAATAAGGCTTGGTCTTCACGGGAATTCAATCATAGAGGAAAAGAATACTTCTTAATACATCAATAATAACAATTTTTATAGAAACGACTCAGGATCCACTTTTGGTGTTTGTGGAATACTAGTAAATAGGCTTACGTAAACCGCGAAAGGCCTGACAACAGATGCTATTTGAAGATTCTGCCATGGCAAAGAGGGAACCTCAATACATATGTTGTGCGCTTGATTAACAAGAAAAAGGCAAAATTAAAGAGCGCCTTCTAGGATAAATGGGATAACGATCTAAAAGTGTTGCAATCAAATAGGTTCCTACTGCTAACCTAATTTGAATCTCGTCTACTTTATTAAATTTTCTTTATTTTTATTTGATCCTTTTTCCATTGCTATATCTGGTTCTAATGTAACCTTGAATATTTTTTGTACGAATATTTTCAGTTCTTTTTCTTCGTTTTTTTATTCATTACTGATGTTTCCATGGATACCAATTACTGGTATATAACTAGTATTTTTTTATATTTTACTCACTTTATTAATGTTTTTACATTTCAATAACGTTTTATTTCTTTCATATGCGCGGTATCCTCTTCGTATTTTTCTTTGTATCCTGTATTTATACAGCATTCTTTAATTAACGTTACAATGCGAAATTGCATGAATACAAGTGCGGTGCTATCATGAACACCTACGCCTATATGCATATGTAGTTGTATGATATCCTCAGTTATCTCATCGCTGTAACGCTATAATATTAAACGATGCACGACAAAAAAGATAGTATATAAAGGAATAAAATATTGAAGGCTTAATAATTTTGGATTACATATTTCCATTATATAAGGTACATTATAAAAATAAAAGTAAATGTAAAATTAGTAGCAAATAACTGATAGAAAACTCGGGGAATATCATATGTATACGAATAAAACGTCTATTACATAATAATAGCAAATGATGTGAATAGATTAATATATCAAATTTTTAAAAAGAAAATGGAAAATTATATAGGCTGTAAAACTATTTTTTCATTTTATTTTTCAATAGGCAGAACATGTGATACGTATTTAACAATAAAAATTTTAAAATACACAAAGCCAAATATAAACAATATCAAAAATTTTAAATTAACAACGCAATACAATAGTAACAGAAAACAGATAAATAATAAAATAAGTAAAAGTATCTATTCCAATTACCTAACATATTAAAAATTGAATATTTACCTACAATCAATATTCAATTCAATGGTTATCGATGGAACTTAGTGAAACAAACTATGTACCGAGTACGGGTAAAAAGTGAAATTTATTGGAATATGTGCAAAATACTGGTATAAATTCAAAGTTATCAATTAGATGATGTGTTTTTTTTTAATATTTTCTTTGGCATTGATATTAATTTCTAGAATTCTAATTCAATAGGTAAACGGTTATACAAAACAGAATTAACACTTTAAAGGTTCTATGTGCATGCTAAGTTTATATAAAGGATCTTCTAAGTCTTCAGCATTAAATGCTTTTTTGTTCGTTTTTTTTTATTGTATTCCATATGTAACAATTGACTTTTCCAAAAAGGCAGTTGAAACTATGATCATTGTTAGATTTTCTTAATTATTAACTTCACCATGCTTTTACATTTTTATTTGTTAATTTGACGATTTTATATCTCGAATTCAATAGCGGGAAAAAGACCGAACATCTGGTCAAAATGTTACCGTCGCTAATAAATTTACGTAATATAAATAAAAAGAATATTGCTCAAAATAGACGCTTTTGTTTGTCTTATCAATTATTAATTATGTTATTACAACAAATTTGTTAGAATGAATGTTGTGAAAGAAGATTAGGCGGTCCTAATACTAAAATGAACTTAAATAAATAATTACATGATACATGTTTTAACGAATATCAGTTTTCTGACGAAAAATAGAAGGAGGCAAATAGGAAATATTTTAATTTAAGTTTGGTATTTACAGCATAAATTTTTAGATAATTTAAAGACATGATCTTTTTCTTGCTATATGTAAGTATCATGTAAATTAGTTGATATATTATTAAAGAAACAACATGTACTGAGATTATTGTTTTAGCTCAACAGTATACTATCGAAAAATATAATTTGACTGAACGTAAAAATAATTTGAGTGGATCTATTTATTTTGTCAGTGAACCAATAAATTTAAAATTTATCTTTATTCAAAAAGCATTCACTTACTTGAAGGAAAAGAAGCTGAAGAATATTCTTGGAATATAACGTGTGTCCAATATGTACGGCTTCTTAATTCCTTTAATGTGTTCGGTTTGGTTGAGATCGAGTATATTTTCGTCTGAGAATATATGCGTCCTGACCCTGGAATTTCGAACTTGCATGTCCAGTGACTGTCGACCTTGGGCCTATACTTCGGCCGCCGTTTGCCAGGGAGGAGAGCCTTCATTAGCGTCTGTGCGTCTCAGCCGCTAGACGGACCCGAGATGTTGGATATAATCACTGGTATGCATGCATACAAGCATGCGATACAAGATTTCTTCTTTATATGTGTGCGTGTGCATCGGAGTGCATTCATGCACAATACGCTGCGCCGTTTACGAACCATTGCGTGCATAAATTTTGTTCGTACTCTCGTTAAAAATAGGTTCGGCGGGACAATGAAACTATTGAAAATTACGTTGATCTCCATAGTTACGTTTTACGTTAGATCATTAAAAATATATAAAGTGTCGTTGTTTATGTGCAATTACGAAAATAAATGATCTAATGGCGGAGTGAGCATTTCACTCGCTGAAAAACAATTCCTATTTTGTTACGTTTTTTTTTGCAGATTTTTTTTTGTCTACCTGACTTTTGGGATTCTTTCAATGAATTAATAAAGCTTTTGTTTACACATAATGCAAAATACATAATAGACAAAGCAACCTGTTTTTTTTTCTCGTATTTGCCTTCGCCGTTGATGTTCCTTGAAGTTGTGGGCAAAATCTTCGGAAGCAATTAGAACCGACCACATCCCATCAGCCTGGAAAGGAGTCTAAACAACACGAACTATTTGAGTTTACAACAAGCTTCTCAAGTTTTAAATAATACATAATCAAATAAGCCCCCCATAACAACAATTATTCAGCCCTTAGGGAATTTAAAAAGATATTATAGTATTTTAGTCTTTTTATAAATATATTATAATTATATTCCCAAAAAATATTCTTTAAATCGTGGCAAGGAAATATTTATTAGGTGCTAAGAAAAAGAAATATTTGAATATATTTCCTCATAAACAAGTACAATAATGAATTGAAAACAATTGATATTAGTGCCAATGTAAAATTTATTTGTTGGAGTAACACGGCATGTTTGATCAGACAACTCTACAATTAATACTTAAATAAATATTTAGTTGATGGTGATTGAATTAATAAAGCGTACCTTTAGTTTAATTATTAATCTAATTAGTTTATTTGACTGAAATAAATTATTTTATTAAGCATATATCGACGGCTTCGAATGGGAGTTCGTGAATATGAAACTATATATGTTGAAAATTCCAATCAGTTCAACAATTTTATGAGGCTAATACAGTCAAAGCCCATTGCACGCATTAATTATTGTGCCCCATGTGTAGGTTGTGTAGACCCCCTTCCCCTCTCCCTATTTTATTAATTTTACAAAGTTTTGAATAAGTTTAGCTCAGCTTGCAGTAATTTATTACCTTGTTTTGCTGACACAAAAACATTAATGCACACAAATTGAGAAGCTATTTTAACTATCTACTATCTACTATCTACCTAAATATAAATAGTAACGTATTTCCTTGAGAATTGCCTATATTTAGTTTTTAAATGCACGTATACGAGGCACTTATTTGCATTCCTCCACCTAACTAACGCAAAAGTATTCAAATGTTTTTGTGATTTTATATCGACGAAAACATGACACGACACAGAGCGCAACAGTTATTTAACCGTATATTGTTGGGAAAGATGCAATAGATATTCTAAGTCTAAGCGGGTATTTCTTACGAATGGGAAAAACAATTTTTATTTTCTTTGTTTGTTTACTTAAGCATAGTTTGTTTTTTACTTAAAACACTATTATGATGATTTTTTCAGGAATAACTCTCTTATTATATTTATTTATTATTTCATTTTCATAATTTTTACCGTAAGAGAGAAATGAATGGTAGTTCATTTTGAAATATTGTAGCGTCATCCTGGAATAACACTACATATTATTACTATAATTCATAAATATTGAATATTCTTAAACACAATTTTTATTGCGGGAAAGGATCTAACCGAAGTCTATATGCGACGGCCATCTATAATGTTTCTACTTTCAATAGCCGATCTTCGATGGCCGTCTGACTCACACGCTTGCTTTAGATTTCCCTACCGTGATATTGGGAGATGCCCTTCCCCTACAGTGCTGAGCACTGACATATACTGATGACCGATCTAGGAATGCATATGCTAACTACCGCTTAACACGATCAACCAACGGACAGCGGGCCAAGATAAGGCTGATCCCACTTCAATATCATTTTTGCGTATAGGCCGAGCATCCCTTTCTTCCGCTAGCTCCACGCGGAGACCACAAACCGCCTAAAATCGGAGCCGATCTGGAGGTGGCTCCCCGCTTGTCGGCATAAATAAATTCAAAGCCTGTTTCGTCGCATTAAATCATGGAAATCGCAACGTTCGTTTTGTACTTAAAAGTGTGTGTGTACCTGTATTTATCGGCGTTTTTACAGAAAATAAAAGCTTTTTAATGATTAATTAATTTGCAATGGTGGGGCCATAACTCCGTGGTTCTTTAAGAGGAGCCGCCACTGCCATACAATAATCGAGCACACCTAATGAATGTAGCTTCAGTGAAGAATTATAGCACACTTCTGAGCCACATATGCGCACATCCATTTACTATACATTTTGAAAATAGTACAAACATAAAACACCATGTAGAAATTTAAGCCGAATATGGCTCGTTACTGCAATGATTAGAACTGTCATTTCTACTGTAATTCCTGTGCTCACAACAATACATATATTTAAGGTATTTGCTACTACAGGTGTAGAAAACTTTGCTGCAGTGATGTTTAGAGCACGGCACAATTTGAGAAAAATGTGAAACGGTATTATAACATTATAGCAAGATAAAGCTACAAAATGGACGTCTCGTACAAAGGATTACACCAACTTCAAACGCTAGTTCAGACACGGAAAGAACTAGCGTCCGCAGATGCTCAGCTCTACACCACACACCTGACACTGAGCAATACAAGCTGATGATTTCGAAGTTGGAATCCTGCACAAGACGACAGAAGAACAAGTATGAGCGACTCACCACCGTAAATCAACTCCGACACCTAGTCTGGACAGCTCTCGTATTGTCGTTAATCTATCCGATAAACAACTAACTGAGGATGAAATCTTAATACTCTCAAAAGGAGGGAAGTTCGCAGTTACTCCGAAAACTGCCAGTAGAGAACATCATCGCTGATATTGAGTCTGGAATACTAAGATTAAAAACTGCGGAAGTTTCGATGCAGTCTTCATTTCATGGATGATACAAGAAAAAAGATGTAATTACAAATTCATACGTAGATGTTTACTTTTTATGTGGACAGTATAGTTTGTTCTCATGTTTTGGGGCTCTTCAAAGATATTTCAATAAGTGCTGTAATGTTATCCAAATACCGCAGTTTCGCAGCCCCTTGGAGCCCCTTTGCTATCGCCCCCCTGCGCTTCTCTCATTGCGAGGTTTTGCGGAACTTATTTATGCTATTCATTAAGTGTTCTATTGTAAAGTTGTCATCTATTATTGTAGACGAAAAGCTTCTCTCTACGTCGCCGCTTGTAATTGATTCATATTTGAATTCTGTTTTTAATGCGGATTCACAATAAATCAGTAACAATTTCACAATTAAAAATTAATAAAATTTTCAGTAATGTATCGATCTTTCATTTTTGCGCAGATTGTCGTAGAATTTATTTATGTTTTTTTTTCGACCAATTTGTCCTGTTGTGTTGGGACGAACGTTGTTTAATTCGTCTGTATAGTTATGCGTGAACATTGCAGTGTGAAAAAAGATTGCTTTCACGACGTGAAATGTATACATTTCATGAAAGGCAAGACTAAGCGGCTGTGTTTACGGCATTGCTTTTAGAGCAGGTTACATTTAATTGTTAAATAAATAATAAGAGCATTATTTATTGACTATCTGTTTTTTTCCCCTAAATAGTAAATTGTTTGCGTAGTCGTTCCAAATAAGGCGTATGTAGGAATAATAAATACAAAAAAAAACCGTAAAGAATATAGTAAACCAGTATTACAGTAAAATACAATAATATAGTAGTCGTCCAGCGTACGAAAGGATGAGTCGATTCCTTAGCCCCACGAAAGCAATGGGAAGGATTGATTTCACACAACAAACGTTTCACTCACGCAGGTACGACTGAGCGCTCTATTCTTTGTACGCCGGTGCGTAAAGTAATCATCGAATTTTATCTTCCTGTAAGTGAACGAAATGCCCGCTTGAAGCTGTATTATGATATGAACGTGCTGCCGTGAATAATGGTGAAAGCTTTGTTTTTCAATAATAATGCTCTGTCACAATACACGTGTTTGTTGTGAAAATTTTTAATGATCTGAAACTGCAGTAAGTAATACAGGAAAACCTATTTATCAAGCCTTTTAGTACGGCAGATAATCTGATTGCGTTACCAGCAGTTTGGAATTAATTTATTCAATTTCTGTAACTGACTAGGTATTTGGTGTATATATGTAATGCATTAAACAGGTTCTCAATTGTTAAAATGGACGGGGAGTAATGGGCGTTTGGTATCTCTCTCTAACATTTTATTCTTAAAGGAAGTTTAACAATTCTCCGATAGTTTAGCCAATTAAGTCGTGCTCTAAGAAGTGCATGAATAATCGGATAATTTTCATATTTCAACAGCTGAGTAGAAAAGAGCTCGTGTAGGGTTGTAAAAGTGTGTAATTAATTGCTAATTTTTTTTGGAGCCGTCTGACAGGTATCTCCCGAAACACTGCAGCCTCTGGGCTTTTTGTACTTAATCTCCAACATGCTTTAATCATAAATAAACCAGCCATTCAGGATTTAGTGCTGCTAATCTAAAGGTTTGCTATTTGATCGAATCACTAGGTTATTTAGGCTTGCTCAAGAGTCGTTTCGTGCAGAATGTGTATGTGTCCCCTAATTCACGTCTGCAGTTGGTATATCAGTCTTGATTCATTTTAATCTTTATTTAACTTCTAGACCAAAGAAAGAAGCATTTGGTAGTTTGGGGCAAAAACATTGGAAATGTGGTCTGTACGTAATTTTCCTGTTTTTATTTTAAAACAAACAAGTTCTGCAAATATTCCCCATTTGAAGTTTTCTTTTTCAAGGATATAATTTTTTTGACTAACTATTAAAATAGGTATAAATGTTTTTCTCTCATAATTATCACACCAGAATAGGGATTGATGTTATTATGATTCCATATCACTTTCACAGGCTAGTTTCAAATAACGATTAAATCTCTTTTTTTTTGCCAAAACTTAAGAGAAACTTCATATTTGATTATAGGTTGAATTTAAAGCGAACAATTTCTAACCTAAATTGAGTCTTTACTCTTGGATGTTCTATTTTTTCCCTCGTATACAATTAAAATTTTTCAGTAGTTGGATGAGTGTTTTTTAGTTTCAAGACATGCAGAGGTATGTTGTAAGAAAATAAAATAACTAATTCAAGATAAAAAATCTTATACTGCGCACCTTGCGGTCATGTATATTGTTTTAACTTTATTCTTTTAGTACTTTAGAAACTTGTTACGATTTCAGCATTTTTTAATACTTAAGCATTAAATCAGAGTTTTAGTCACATACTCTGTTGTTTCGCTAACATACATATTATGTACATTATTTCCAATATGTATTTTTTTCTGAAAGTTGAAATTTTGTCCAATACAATTTATAATTTTTGCGGTTATCGAAATGTGTTGGTATATGTCTTTTAAAAATGTTGAAATTTGTTTTCATTTATAAATGGGTTATAATTTGTTTTATCAAAGCTTTGGCAAGATTAAAATTATTTTTTGATCTATTATATTGCCGAATTACTACACAAAAAAATCTCTTATATTTTTGAATATTTTTATTTATTCAAGAAATGACTTATATATTTTATGACTAAATTTGCTTGGTTAGAACATAAGAGTAAATTCTTCTGAACAATTTACTCTTGAATGAATATATAAATATTTGCATTGAGTATACTTCCTCAATGACATTGTTATTGCTATAAGGAATAATTATTGCATATAGTGGAAGTCGGGTAGATATAAATCGTTATTCGTTGGGTAATCAATGAATTACTATTAAAATTATTATAAATGTTTTTTGTACTGAAAACATAATATAATTGGAATTACGCACATATTGAAATGTGACACGAATTTCACCCCCACTGTTTTACGGGGGCTTAGGGGTTTTTGTGTATATATGCTTTACTTGGCGTCACTTTTTTGATTGAAAGTGAACAAGTGTTGTTGCTGTGAAGTATAAGTAATTAAATGGGGGTACCTAAGCGTTTCAGCTACTTGATGCACGGTGATACATTAATATTCGAAGTAAGTAAGTACGGTTATTCTATTAAAGGTTACTGTTTAAAGAGCTTTGGAAAATAATTAGAGACCGGCGCCATTGTGTGGATAATATATGAACATGGTAGGTGTGTACATTAAAACAAATATATGTAGGTATTACAGTTATAAGTTTTCAGTAGGCAATACCAGCAAATTATTGCCTGATTGAACGCCGACTAGATACCCGGCAGCATTCAAGTGGAAGTATCGAGACAAACGGTTTGCAACGACGGATGCATAACATCTTACTTTACGCATCACATCGTGCCGCGCTCCCTGGAGTCCCGATACGCTGTCTTCCCAAACATTGTAAACTATAAAGTAGGACAGTAATTATTAAATTACATAAGATTTGTTTATTTATTAATTTTCCCTGAGGTTTTTTGGTGTTACAAACAGAAAATAGTAGGTAATTATTACCTTGTTAGTGAAGATTAAGCAGGTAGTATTTCAGTTAATATATTTACTATTTTGGAAGCAATAATGGCAATACTCATAATACTTATTATATATGTCTATCAAAGTACATAAATTATTAAGCATAAATAGGAAGTCAGAAGAGAAAATAATTTTAGTATATTGATTCATTTGAGTTAACACAGTTAAATTTCTGATTGCTTTTAACTTTTCCTTAATTTTTTGTATTTGTGTTGGTAGTGATAATGGTGTGCATATGATGCAAACGCTTCATTGATTTCATTACTTTCTTCAGTTAATATGTTAAGTATTTGCCCCCTATTCCATTTAACTGATACATAACATGGTTTGGACTAAATTAAAAAAAATATATTTATGTATATTTTCACCATTAGAAGATTGTGAAGAAAATAATGACGGACTAAAAATATAATAAAGGAATGCCAGAGCGACGGCGTGTAAAACTTTGATATAAGAAAAATAAAAGAAACGAACGAAACGGAGATAAATACATGATCTAAAATAATCAAATGAATTGGAAGGAAGAGGCACGACATCCATTCGACCAAAAAGAAAGTGCGTTCTATTATGTGCTGTTTATGTTGAGCAGATGTTGTTCAGAAATAAAAAAAGAGTTATAAAAATAGGAGGTGAAGGATAGCACAGCTACGAAGTTAATAATACCAGATCTACTCCATAATCGTAGATAACCGATTAGGTTTGAGTATAAGACCTACTGATGAACCAGAACTTGCAGTTCAAATGGCTCTTTATAGTATCATATAAGCCTTAATAAAATAGCACGAATTCAAGAAAATAAAAACATAAGAAATTATAGGTAATTTGTTAAGTAGCTTTTTTAGCATTTTTTTCCTGTAAAATTTCTTTTATGCTAAATCTTTTTTTTGATTTTAACTGAAGTATTTTGAAATACATCCCACAGATGGAAGATGAAATTTAGTACATACCTATTATACATAATTAAACATAATTACCGAGTTAATAAATTAATTCGACTTATGTTTGGGATCCTGATGTGGAGCCATCATTCAAAGATATCCGCTAACAATTTATAAATAAATGCTGATCAAATGTTTCACTAAGACTCATTATAGACATTCTTTCCATTTGTGTTCAGGAAAATCTTTACTTATTAATGGAGCAAGCATTCAACATTCCCCATTGGCATCTACTGCTATGCTGACTATTTCTAATAATAAAAATGTTTCACAGTTTTTTCGATATAAAAGGGAGCCTGTGTACAAGTTAAAATAGTATGATAATAATTTTTAAGTATTTTTGATTATAGGGATACTAATTTAAAGTGTTGGTAAGGTTCCATAATTAATAAAAACCAAAACAAAAATGCGAAAGTTGAAAAAATTAGAACGGTATATACTCCGTGAGGTTTTTTTAAACTTTAAACATATAATGTTAGCATTTCCCTATGTTCAGTTTTAAAAGGGGCAAGTGAATGCGTTACACATAAATGCATTTACAATATACAATGCAAATCAATCTTTGATAAAACTAATGAAAAACATATTAGTTGGCACCAGTTGTCAATTCTGACATTAATAATAAAGAAATAAAGTTTGATGTAGTTTCTATTAATTTTTATTTGTAATATGCACATTATTAAGAAAAAATGACAATTTTGGCAACACTGATACAAGGGCAATAGCAGGTTAGGCAATATTTGAAATTTCCCTTTTTTTTGATACTATTTATAACATTGTTATGAAGTACAATACGAAGATTGTGTAGCAAATCCCATAAAAAAGGATAAAGGTTTGCCATATTCTTACTAAAAGAAATGGAGTTAGGTATTAGTGCTAGCTAAAGAAAGTCATCTTATCTTGCTACGATTAGCACAAGAGTTTAATGGTTTAAAGTCTTCACTATTTACAACTTAAAAAAAACAAATACATGGCTCATAAATTTCACCAGTAGTTGTTTGAGGAGGACAAAATAAAAACAACTTAATTTTGTGATGTTATGTTTAACTTGTTGAATAACGCCAACCGATCTTTAATGGATCGGAACATTGACCACACAACTAGTAGATGGGTTGGCTGCATGCTAAGAGACAGAGTGGTCTATGCCAATCTGCTAGAAAAAAATATCGCCATGAGGACCACTAGAGGGTGCCCTCAAGAGGGAGTACTGTCACCGCTGCTGTGGAGCTTGGTCGTGGATGATCTCGTCAGGTCATTAAACGACAAAGGAATATGGACGCAGGGGTACGCTGACGGCAATGTCATCGTAGCTAGAGAGAAGTTCCCGGGCGTGGTGGCGCGCATCATGCGTAATGCACTGCGAATGGTGGAGGAATGGTGCCTTTCACAAGGACTCTCAGTTAATCCACAAAAAAAAGGTTGGTTGCCTTTATCAATATGAGGAAACTCAATAACCTAGACGGTGTTAGACTGTTTGGGCAGGAGTTAACCAAGGAAGTAAAGTATCTGGGTGTTACCCTCTACGCGAAACTGAGCTGGAAAAATCACTTAGTCAAAACAACGACAGGGCTACGCAACTATTCTGGCGCTGCAGGAGAGTTGCTGGCAAAACCTGGGGATTAAAGCCGAGGGTGATCCATTGGCTATATACTGCCGTGATAAGACCAGCAATAAGCATACGGGGCAGTAGTCTGGTGGAGGAGGACAGAAGTGTAACCGCTGCCCAGAGACAGGCATTGCTGGGTATCACTAGTGCAATTAACAGCACAGGAACCGCCTCTTTGGAGACCACTGTGGGCCTCCACCCGCTGGGAGCGTTATGTGAGAGAGGAGGCAATGAATGCGATGCTTAGACTGAAAGCCAACAACTGTGGCATCCCAACTTCGGGTGGGGCGGCCATTGCCTGCAAATGCCACGGACAACATGGCACCCGAAATTATCATCACTGAAAAGGTGAAAATCTCCATACCGAACAGAAGACCAGGCACGCAGTGAGATCACTGCTAATGATAATGGTTCACGGACGGATACAAATCCAGCAGGGAATAGGAGCCGGTATTTGTGGGCCCAATCCTAATCAAAGGATATCCATAAGCCTGGGGGAAACACACAGGTCTTCCAGGCAGAGGTATCCGCCTTGGCAGCCTGTGCAGAAATGATTGCAAAAGGGGGCTACATGAGGAGGAAAATTAATATGATGACTGACAGCCAGGCTGTCATAAAGGTAGTTTCGAACCCCGTAACTAGGTCAAAACTAGTTAGGGACTGCAAACAATCCCTCAATGCACTGGCACGAGACTACACGGTGTCTCTGATTTGGGTGCTGGGACATGAGGATATAAAGGGCAATGTAATAGCCGACGAACTAGCCAAGGAGGGCTCTAAGAGACACTTCATGGGTCCAGAGCCCGTATGTGGGATAACTAAGGATTCCGCAAGGAGATCTGGACCTGGTTAGATAAAGAAAGTACAAAGAAATAGAGGTCGACTGAAGGTAAACTCCATACCTAAACGCTGATAGGGGATGGGGATGGTAGTTTCTCTGGTAACCTACTCAGGCGCAGTAAGAAAGAAGTTAAGACCATTACTGGGTTGGTAACTGGACACTGTTTCCTGAAAAGCATCTATACAACACAGGCCGAGTAAGTGAACCGTGGTGTAGAAGATGCGAATGCACGAGGAACGAGCTTACATGTAATCTGCACATGTGGGAACTGAAGGTACTCAGGCAGAAATATTTGGGAGAGATCTATTGGAGTCCTCGAAGGTTCTCAATTCCCACTGGCAAGATACTGGGCTTTATAGAGAACACCAAGCTGCTCGAGTGGAATAAGAGAATTAATAGGGATGGTACAATGAGCACCTAGCTCAAGTGCCCGGACATTAAGTGCTCACCCTAAGTTTAATGAATGAATGAATGAATGAACTTGTTGAATGAAAACAAAAAAATAGTTTTCACGGACAACGCACTTGAACGCACTCTTTGAACAGCAACGTAAATTTCCAAAATTATCGGTTTCTTCCAATACTTTCGCTAATTCCAATTTCTTCTTATCCTATTCCTTTGTTATTCCGGTGATAATACCCTTAGTCGCTGCTTTGACTTACTATCCTCTTTCACTTTGGCTTTGGTTTCTCAGGACGAAGTGATTCAATCTATGTCTACCCTTGCATGTAGATTTACGGCTGGGGACGATTTATTCCAAGTTTTTAATACACGACTGTTAGTTTGCTTTTGCTGGACCTTTAACAACTATCATTAACTCTCATTATCAACACTGATGACCTGTGGAAACGTGCCATTGTCTGGGCCATTTTCAGGAAAGGCGATAAATCCTTGTTATGTAACTATCGTCCAATCTCTATATTGTCTAACTTTAGTAAGGTCTATGAACAACTTCTTACGCTAGAATTTACAATAACGTTTCGTTCTTATCTGTCACCGAATCAACATGGCTTCATAACGCGGACGATTGACGACAACTAATTTATGCACCATTTCACAGTTCTAAGTGAGGTTCTGGATAGGGGTAGTCAAGCTGATGTTATCTACACGGATTTTTCACATGCCTTTGACACCTTAGACCATGCTGCGCTATTATCAAGCTTGATTCTTTGGCTTGCTCCATCGGCACTGCAATTATGCGATCGTATTTATTCAGTCGCAGGTGTTATGTTCCTACAACGGTTTCCACTCTCACGAATTTACTGCTGAGTCAAGGGTGCCACAGGGGTCAGATCTTGGTCCCTTGCTGTTCATACTTTTCATTAACGACCTATTAACTGATATCACCTTATCAGTTTGGCTTATACGGATGACTTAAAAATTTACTCTGAGATTATCAATGCGGATGACATTTATTTTCTACAGCATAATCTAAATCTAATTACCGAATGGTAATTAAACATTAGTAAATGCTGTTTTGTAAGCTATACTCGTTTAAGTCTCCCATTCCCTCTCAGTATGCAATTGAAGCATTTATCTTGATCGGAAGGAATTAGTTGATGACCTTGGAGTGACCTTTGATCCGCAATTAAGGTTCAAACCGCAGATTGAGAAGTTGTGTGCGGCGAGTTACAAGATGTTGGCTTTTGTAATGAGAGTGGCTAGTCATTTTAGCTATGTAGACCCCATAAAAATTACTGTATTACATTTCGTGGTAAGCAAGTTGGATTATGCTGTTATAGCTTGGTATCCTTTTACACATCGCATCGCCTAATGCTCGGCTGTATCAACACCGGTCGTCTTAAAATTCTTATCCTTCAAAGCGGATGGAGTATATCCCACAGTGGGCACTAGTCAGGAGGAGCTATTACTGCGTCACAGCATGCCGTCCCTTACGGAACGACGTGATCGTCAGTGCGCTGTTTTTTTTGTGAAAATTAGTGAACAACAAGATGGACTGCGAATATCTTTTATCAAAAATATGTTTCCACGTACCTGTACAGAGTAAGTTCACGTTATGGAAACTCTTTTCACCTACCCACAGCGCGAACGAACCTGCTTGGTTGGTCACCTATCAGTGTCATGTGTAACACTGCAAATAAATTATTTGAGGATCTTTTCTTTCAGGGTTAAATTTGCAAAACTGTTCATTATTTATTTTCATTATTATTCAATCGTTAATTGCATTTGTATTATATGTAGTGTGCTTAATTTTCATTCATTTAATAGCATATTGCTATGTTGGTGTGCATTTTTCACTTTAATTTCTTTCTTTTTTTTTTAGTATTATTTATGATTGAAATTTGTCCTGTTATTGGGTGTTTCACCTGTTGGGCAATAAAGGTTATTATTATTATTATTGGAGTGTGACCCTTATACAGCTAAAATATATAGACCCAGCACCGAAGTAATGTGTTTAACGGGTCCGGGCTGGTGTCTAGGAGACGGGGGTGTTTTTAGCTGGTAGTTTTCTTTTGAAGGAGTCCAGCACTACGTGCGTAAATGCATTTTCACCTCCACAAAAAAATATATATTATTATTATTATTATTCCAACAGCCATTGCACATATAAACGACCACATACACACTGTAATGACCCTAAAATAACAGAGTTAACATTTGGGCAGAAATAATAGCCCAGATAACATGATGACGTGAAATGACGTTTAATGGACGTCAATTCATATTCAAATGACGTTTAATAGACATTAATATCACGTAAGGAAGTCATTATTACGTGATATTGATGTCTATTAAACGTCATTTCATGTTACCATTTATCTGGGAGGCAACATCCGTTATTGGTCCATTCTTTGTTGATGGCAGAATTAATGCAAATAGTTTTTTGGGGTTTCTTAGAACACGTACCTATTATTCCACAAATACGAAATTTAAACATTTAAAAGTGTATGGTTTCAAATGGGCGGTGGTCAACATATCTACTATGGCTGTCACGGAATTTCTTAATGAGATTTTTCCAAATTGTTGTATAAGTCTTCTCACTATATATGATTTCTTTCTTTGGGGTTATTTCAAACCTAAAATTTATAATAATGTACCTATAGAAAATATTGAAGACTTAAGGGATTACATATTTATTAGATGTAAGGCGGTCACTTCGAATAGTTATTTTAAAATTTTTTTATTTACTCAATAGTGCTGTTGTTAATAACTAGTTGTGGAACAAAATTCAAAACTAAATTGTAATCTATTGCTCTGTATTATGAACTAAACATATTATTGCGTATATACGCCGTATGTTGACGTCTACTTGGTGTGTCTTAACTGTCAATGCAAAGGAAATGGTTTCACAGTTTCACAGTCCAGTACAACACGACAAATCGCTCGTGAAAGTTGCGCGCTGGCAAGAGGTGGAGATCTTAAGTAATTACGCTCACCTGTCATTGGCCCGCTGATGAGGGAGATGGGCGGCAAGCCCGTTGCAGTTGTGCTATTGGCAACTCACTGATAATAAAAGTGTACACAGGTTATTACAGTAATAGCTATAGTGCGGCCAAAACGCAACGTATATCAATTTATTTAAGCGGACGTGCCATTAGTGCACAAATTCGCGAAATTGTTGCTAATGTTATTAGCTATTTAAGAGATCGTTTTCAGAAAAAAATTTATCAACTGTAAGATTGGAAGCTGCGAATTGAGAGTGAAAAAAGAAAATAGACAGTGGTGAATGTACCAAATATTCCTAAGCGAATAACTAGGATTGATGACACCGACAAGCCAAACCTAATTCGAAAAGTAAACTTTCTTTAAATCTGTAAACATAACATATAGAATTATCTTAAACACCTTTTAATGTGCCGAGTAATTATCGATAATTGGAAAAGTAAATGTAATTTAAATCTGTCAACAAAATTTAACAATCTCCAATAATAAGTTTTTAACAATAACATATGACAAAGGAAACAATTTCCAACTAATAAATACGCCAGAATTTGTCTGTCAGTCCTAAGCCGGAATAAAGTGTGAAGGAAGGTTGATGATACTAGCAAAACTGAGAAATAAAAAGATTGTCACATAGTTTTTATACTATACTGTAAAACGGCCATCGTATACGCTACGCCCACCCAAGTGCAATGTGCGTACAATAGTAGCGTTCCTTTCGTCTAAAATCTCAGATATTTTCAGTTATTTTGAGTTTAGCAGATCTTTCAAGCTGTTCTTTTATATCGTCTCAATTTGAATAAGAGCTGAGAATTTTACCTCCCCCTTACCGATACAGCACAAGCATCCTAGGTTGATCAGTTTACGAGAAAATCTCAGTTATCACTAACTACACTAACAGAAACTAACACAGAACTAATATCTGTAAAATCTTGGCTACTGTTATCATCCATCATCATCACTTTTTTCACATAAGAATTGCTGAAAAAATATTCTTAATATTTTCTAACAATCTCATCGTATTATTATATTACTTACCAGTACATTACATGTGTCATACATTTTTAATTATTTATATATCAATTTTACCACTAAACAAAGTTAGGTTACGTAATTATATAAACACAATGACAGTTATATATCTACAAATAAAAAGAAGCTGCTCTCAAGTGTTCTTTTTTACCGCTTGCTCAGATCAGCTAATTAGTTCTCAGATCAAACTCACATCCATGTGATGCTAGTTGTGAAAAGAACGCTACTAAGACCACTGTTCGCGAGATTTTGTTTAAGCAGTTTCACAACTCAGTAGCATCTTTCTGTTCGATTTTCATTGAAATAAAATATTTGTGCTCAATTGAAGTATTTTAATTATGAAGTGATAGTTTAGTTGAGTTATTAAAATAAAACTTTGACGTTTACTAGAATGGCTATTTTATCGAAAGTTGCTTTGGGTTGTATATTGTACAATTGTCTGCAATGCATTGATTTGTTCCTTTTAAATCTGAACATAGGGAGATATTAATATTATATGTTCAGAGTTAAAAAGAGAACTCACGGTATAGTATATGAGATTGTGTAAAGATCTGGAGATAATCCTTTAGCATTTAGATAACTTTATCCACAAGTTTGAAATTTTGAAAATGACAAATACCGTTTGAGCTAGGTCGCCATTTTAGATATTCTTAAATAGTATTTCGGGTATTGTGTTAGATATTTTTGTAATAAAACATATTGTTAAAGCTTATTTTATCTTCTTTACGGTAATATACACCTTGCTTCAGCTTATTTGAAAAGTTTAAAAAAAATCGGCATTTTGCATTTATTTTAGGAAATCAAAGATTATTATCCCTTTATTTTTGTATTTTACAAACAAAAATCGCAAATATTTTCGTATATTCTGAGTGTTCCAAAAGTAGGCAAACGTTTACTTACTACGTTTTGTTTTTAATAGGCCACCGGTATATTATTTAATTTTTGAATTTTAAATTTAAAAATAATAAAATTTTATACTGCCCACTAATGGCTAAAATGTAAATTCTTATCTAATCTGGCATTCTGGTGACTCGAAATCTACTTGATTCAGAAAGACATATTATCTGTTTATATAATATCGATGCCAGAAAAAAAACTCAAAAATTGTGATTTCTAAAAAATCATTAGTTGTAGGAAACATTAAATAATATTATTAAAGCAAGGAGGTCTCCGTTCCGAACGAACACACGCACATACGGGTGTTGATAGAAAGGCACCCGATTGCCCGTATAAACCTTCTAGTTATTTTGACCGAGTAAAAGAAAAACACACCCATGTATAAAAACTACATGGGCCCGTAAATCACGTGGAATATTTCAATGCACAGCGATGACGCATATATACATAACTTGTTTGTTCGACATGAACCACAACGCAGCTGTGTTTTCGCAATATTCTACGCATTGGCGGCGTCTTAGATATAGCTGTTTATTTGTATTTCTGCAGCACTCACATACCTCCATTCAGGCTTTCACTAAAAAGTAAGAATTGCTAAAATAATTTATATTTTGAATATGTTTTAAGCACTGTAACAAGATAAAATATATAATTGTATTACTTATTTAAATAGGTAACAGTGACATTTTCTTTCTTTCTTGTATTTTATTAAAAAAAAAAGATAAAACAAGCAGGAATAAAGAGTCACTAACTATTTAAAATAATAAAACAAAAACTTAGTAAGTCTTTTTATCATTGATTAGAAATAAATTTACATATTATTAATATCAAACATTGTAATTTTCCACCAACAATGCATTTGAAAATGATGGCAAGTTTGTTTTACCTACGGCACCTAAAATTTAAACGATTATCAAAAAAATGTATTAAATCTTAATAAATCCAATCAACGCTCCTACCTCAAGACTTCTATTCAAAATATTGATGCAACTAATAGGCCAAAAAACAGGGAAGCTTTCACTATTATTGTTACTTTTCATTGTGAATTTAATAAGTTTTTAAAATTTGTAACCACATAATACTTTCTAGATTTCCTTTGTAACTCTTAGATGTGAATACAGAACGCAAAACTATGTGGTACATATGTATGTAGATACATATGCAAGTTCCTAGGCATAGACTGCCTGTAGGCAACGCCACTGAGTTTTCCGCTCCCCGCTTCTTCGCAACGAGTTTTGTCCGTCCTTTAAATATTATATCTTCAAAAAAAGTTAAATAATACTTGTAAAAATTAAAAAGAATAATCCAAGATAAATGAATTATTGAAATACCTACATTTTCAAGTTGTCGTTCAAGTTGACAGTAAAATATCCGGTGTTCAAAGTTTGCAAGGGCATTCTCTTCTACATAATTATCAGTAATTTAATTTGCTCTTTAAATCTACTGAAATTGTAGGTCCCTCCAGGTATATGCGCCTTTTAAGGTAAAAGAAATATTCAAACATTCTCTAACATGCAGTCAGGGGTATTTTGAATACTTGGCACACTACTTTGTTGAAGTGTTTGTAAATATCTATTTCTATTATCTATATCTATTTCACCCATATATTAACTCTTCGTAGCTAGTTGGAGCGATTTTTTTCATTCCAATGAGAGTTGGCCAACCTAGATGATTGATGATTATGTCTATTAATTTAATTCGAATAAATAAAAAAAAAAATCAGGTCACCATATGCACCGGCTCTGTTGGCTAACTCTAAAAAGAATTAACTACTATCAAAACAAAAACGTAAATTCAGATAACCCTATTAAAGCGTCGTGGAAGGTAATTTCTGAGCTTTCAGGTAAGTCAAAACCAACTAGAAATATTAGTTTATCTGTAGACCAAGTTTGAAGTTAAAAATAGGGAGAGTAGTCCTAGTTAAAAAAAAGAATGATCGTACCTGATTTATGTAATTACCGATGTTACGGTAGCGTCCGTTTTTTCAAAAATGTTGGAGTATTGCTTTCTAAGACCGAGTACGAGAGTTTTACGAAAAATTGTTGGAGTATTGGAGGATGGTGAGTGCCTTGTTGGGATATTTTGTGATCTCAGCAGGGCATTCGACTGCGTCGATCATTCTTTACAACTGAATAAACTATACAATTACGGTTTTAGGGGAGTCGCACACGAGTGGGTCTCTTCATTTGTGAGGAATAGGCAGCAGTATGTGAATATTAAGCATAATGTAAATGGCTCTGTTAAGTCAATTAATTCCAGTGTAAAAAAAATAATTTGGGAGTCCTAAGGTTCAGTGGTAGGCCCAATCTTGTTTCTCCTTTTTATAAACGATTTGAATCTATTATTTAATGATGAATTTTGGTGTTGTAATTGGACGATGTCTTTTTCTTATCTCTGTGGCCACAGACGACAGTTTAACGCGAGAGTTGTACCAAATCCTTGGGTTTGATGGCGGACTGGTGTGCGAACAACTTTTTATTATGAACGTAACTAAAAACAATAACTATGAAATTTTCATAAAGACAAAAGGCTTGTGGACAGCCTGGATTTTAACCTGGCGATCAGCAATTAACAAGTACACTATAACAGAGAAATTTTGACGAATGTCTTACCTGGAAGACTCATTGCGATAACCTTATAAATAAATGAAATTCATTATGCTAGGTGGGCTCTAGATTGAACTATGGTCTGTGTTTGTGGGGTCTCGCTACTTCGGCGCCGGACGTATTCCTGATGCAGAAACGGATTATGCGCATTATTTCGGGATTGTCTGTTCGAGAGAGTGTAGACAGTTTTTAAACAGTAAAGTTGTTTTGACGTTGACCTGCGCGTTTATTTTGAATGTGTTAACTATATATTTCAGAATAAAAACAAATTTTCTAAAGACATAACGATTTTTATATTCCCTTTTGTAAATATAATGTAACATTGAAATCTCCCCGCTACATGGGTCTCAAAATTTTTAACTCGCTTCCAAACAATATAAAAATTATTGATGATTTTGTTCTATTTAAACCTACATTAAAATCATATTTGTTGGGTAACGCGTTTTATAGTTTAAATGAATATTTTAATTGTTAATTTTATTTTAATTTATAAGGTCTCTCTACTTGTGACAATCCTTATACATATATACATTTGTAATACCATTTGTAATGTAATACAGGGAAATAAATAATAATAATAATTATTATTATTATTATTAATCGTCAGTGTTTGCCTGTTCGCCAGTGTTTACTTTTCCTAAATGTAATACGTTAACATTTCTTAGCACATGATTATGTAGTGACGCAAATAAAAAACTGTTTTTTTTTTTTATATATAATAATGGTATTAGATTTTAGCCAAACAAATTCAATTACAACATTTTTTGCTTGGTGGTGGCGGGCTGACATAGAGTCATTTTACTATAAATATAAGCTCCCCAATCAGTCCTCGGTTCGAGGTAAGTCATGGCCATCAAGTTAAATGTGGCGATTCTATAGATAAATCCTTCTACATGTTTTTGTCCCCTGGCCTGTTTTATCTGCGAAAATTGGTTAATGCTAGCATTTTTAAGTATTTGAGGGTACTATGGAAGTCCTACTGTAAACTAGTTTATATCCGATGCCCCTGACTCCTTACCTTGCTCTTACTGGTTCCTGTTGACCTGGATTCAGGGCTTGTATTTTTGGCTTCTTTGGAAGGTTTTTAGATTCAAGAGTAGTTACATCCGTGCGCTTCACATATTCGTTATGGATGCCTTTGCCTTGAACTAGGTTCTTGTGTCATGTATGTGGAAGATCATTTACAATACTCCAGTGAAGATTTCCTTCGTGAATTGCATGAAATTGATGCCTCCACTCGATGAATAAATAAAAAACTCTAAGGAATTTGTTTAAATGTTTCTGAAAATATTTTATGTAGCACAAAATAACTGCGAAAATGTATTGTTTATCATATCTAATAATCGTTATTTTTAGTGTTCAGATACCGTTTATCAGGTGAACAGTTACTTTCGCAATATTACAATGTAAATTAACATCCTCATTTCCAAGGTTGTACTATGTAAATGCACATATCAAATTCTGTAATTTTAAAATGCGCGTTTTTTTCGGTGTATATACAAAACTAGATTCCATTTGTCAAAACTAGTATTATTACTCAGCTTATTTGATTGAAGAAGCTATTGGTTAAGTAATAGTCCATGCATTCGTATAAGTTTGGAACAATTTTGCTGAAGGATTTTGATTCATCTAAATAAATAGATTTATTTAAAATGAAGAACAACGAACGGACAACAAAGAAGACGACATGCGAGACTTCTCTATAGGTTTAAAAATGGTTATAGGTTGATTCCCACTTAATTTGTTTTCCATTCTTATATAGAGGTTATCTCATTTTTCATTATAAACTTTTTCAATTTCACGAGTCGTTTTTTAATCATTTTAGTTTCTTCCAGATGATTCTTGGCTATTACTACCATCTGTAATCCTGAATTGGATTTCCTCGAGGTGTGCGGTGGTGATTTCAGTCTTCGTCAGGTTTTCTTAGCCCCCGATACTCTTTTTCCTACCCTTAGTGGTTTGGCTAACGTCTTTCACCTTGATTTTTTGTTTTTTCCTGCCTTTACTGCCTTCCGCTTAATTGCAGTGTTTGTAACTCGAAGTGAAAGCCCTTTAACATGTTGAAACCTGTTTTTTTAACGATGTTGATATTATCTACTACTTGTTCCTCATATTGGCTTCGGACAAGCATTGGAGGAGTTTTGGAAAATTATTTACTTTTTAAAACTAACGATATCATAAGTGGTATAAATTCAATCATTCAATAAATACTAAATACAAAAATAATAAGGTTCTCGCTTAAGAAACGCAGTAAGTAAACGCTTACCTGGTTTTGGAACACTCCAATAGATGGAAATATGTTTGAATCATGCAGAACTTTATTCTATGAAATTTTTATAGAAAACATATTACAATAATAAAATGGCAAAAACGTGTGGTCTTCTGAAATAGGCGTAAAACGTTAATTTTTCAATTTAGTAAGCAAGCTGAAGCAAGTTTCACATTCTCGTAAGGAGGACAAAATAGCCTTTGAGAATATATAACGTAGGATGTATATTCTAGTTCGAATGGTACATGTCATAACGAAAATTTATTTAGGTCAAAATATTTAGGAAAATTTCAGAAGATTGCTAAAATATTGCGTCCAGGCTGTTCTGACAACCTGTATATTATACACTGATTTGTTGTGTAAAACTTACCGCTAATGTTACTATTTGCTCAAAATGGTATTGTAGGAGCAAAATAATATACGAGCGTAAAATAAGGCGTACTTTAAATATTATATGTGAGGTATAATTTGTCTAATGTAGACGCCGTACTAAGATCAAGTCGTTGGAAATCTACTACAAAACATTGTGGAAAATTACACTACTTAATCAATTATAAGCTGACTATCAATCAATCTCTGACTTCGTATGAAAAAGGAGCTGCCATCCAGCGCGTTCCAACAGACCGTAGACAACAGACACCCGGTTGTGCACTTACATTACTGATCTTGATAGGGCCACGGTGTAGTACTGTTCATACGGGTACTACTATAAATGGAGACAGCTCGTGCATTGATGATCAATAGTAGTGTAACGATTTTCTATAGGAATCCTCTGACGCAAATACCGACTCAAATCGGTTTCATTGATTGTTAAGATTCGTTTTAAGATTTCGTTGGAGCTCTTGGGTTATAATACCTACTACAATCAATTAGTCTCTACTTAAATTTAGACTTTTTATGTGTTTGGGAATTTATTGTGAGAATTAACAGTAAAATTAAAAAATACTGATTATAATTAAGTATCATTACTTTTAAAATTTTGTAACATGAATTAAGTGATCTATACACAAAGAATTGTAGCTAAACGCGATAATAGAATAGGAGTAACGTAGGTGGCTTAATTTTCAACTGCGTTCGTCTCGTTAGCATTACGCCTCTCATTATTGTTAGCTAGTTATATATCAGACTCTATTATTATATTTAACTGAAATTAATAGAAAGATGTGATGAATTCACAGCCTCTCTTCTTCATAAACTCAAGAAGCCAAGAAGTAATGCACATAACGTTACCAATTACTTATGTAGGAAGCAACCTAGATAATTAGATATGTGTCTAATGAGGAGAAGTGCTCAGTTCATAGTAACATCAATTTTAATATAAGGAGCTATGAATCTATAATTGAAACTTATCCTAATCCAGAAGAATTTACTGCAAAGCTTACACTTTATTTATGAAAAACTAAATACTTACAAATTATCTCAAACCCGTGTTCCACCTAAAGGTACTACACGAGACTACCTATTCTAAGTAGGTACTATATAGATTCCATAACAATTGAAATGTTCCTACTCTAACTAAATAATTGCCCTTAAAATATAATAATTGCAATTATCTGAATACTACGTGCTGGAATATCTGAAATGTAATTAGTTCACATAATTGCGAGTCTGCTGTAAATCGGTCAGCTGTCAGTTGTTATTAAATACGTCCATGGAACGACTTTCGTTATCTCCTTGCATTCGCCGAGGACATTGATTGTATATAATATACTTATATTTAACCAATGGCCAAGGAGTAAGGGAAAACCATGGCAAAAACTTACTCTGGGGGCAGGATCTGGGAAGAAGTCGCAGACCTTGTTACTGATTGCCGACAAATTATTATTATCCTTCTGAGTGCTGAATCCCGACAGCCGTGCCGTCTTCACGTAGCTGCTCCCTTTTTCACACATCATGAATTGGAAGTTGGAACAAGAAAGAAGTAATGACCTGAAAACAAACAAAACAACAGCAGTACCTACCTATTCTAATACTTAACAATAACTTAATCCTAATTATTCTAACCAATAGTAATTAAATTAAAGGTCTATATTTAAAATATTTATTTATATACCCTAACCATGCCAAAACTATAGTTTAACACTAGTTTCGACCACTAGAGAGCACAAAATATTCACTCATAAATACATATTATCCTACTAACTATTTAAATTTCATACCGTAGCCTATCTAGTTCTTAAGCAGCATTAATAAAAAATTCCCACCATTCGACCGACTCATTATCTCTAATATCTGTTTCGATTCGCGGGCAAGTTAACCCCTTTTCCCCTAACTTCCGTACACTACCGCCACTCATCAGTGAGTGGACATTTAAATAAAACAATTTAGAAAGTATGTTTATTTTTAACTAATTAAAACTAATGTAATTATAGTTTTTCTAGAATGTGAAGTTTAAGGTAAAAAAAATCATTTAAAATATAAATCCTTGAAAATGGATTAACAATTTTATATATTTTCAGTTTTGTGATTATTGATTTTTGAAAAAGTTGTGATGCACTACAACGAAATGTCATTATATACTTCAACACAATTTGAGTATTGTTTTAATTATTCATTCGCTACAACCACGAACTTACAATTCCAATGTTTATTATTATAGTATATATTATAATTCACCCCACCACATTAACAGTGCGAATCATTAACCCTCCCAGTTCTACATAAATATTATTTAAAATTACCGTGGCCTGTTATTAATTCTACCGCCTGATACGATAAATTAACTCTCATTTTCCTAAAACGTGTAATGCTAACGATAAATATCCTAGTCCACCTCCCTTCTAGTAGTAATATTCTACCTACTCTGCCAATCATTATCAAGTTTATCCCTAAACGCTTTTTCAAGTACGCTAGCCGAAATTAGCCCAAACCTAATAATCGCACTATCCTTCCTAGACACCGCCTTCTTCGCTTGAATTGATCCGCCCTTTCATTACCGATTGTACCTAGCTGAGTCCTAGTCTAAAAAGTTTTATATTACCCTCACGCAACATGTGTGTAACTGTTATAATTCTCTAGTAAAAATTCCGATAAATTAGAATCGCGCCTAATATAAACTACTGCCTGATTTATCGCAACTAATTATGCCTGAAAAATATTGTAATGATACCCTAATTTAAACTTTTGATTATGTATTTCAATAAAAGTGCCTATAAATTTATTATAAGCAATGTTTTTTAATTCCGCAGGATGAATTCGATCCCGTATATCTACTTGCCTTTCTAAATCGCCCTGTTCTAATCTAATTCCCGTTGCCGTAATTAAACCCTAAACCCTATGTTATTCGCGTGCCTCAAATTTCGTGAGTTTCCACAAATGTAAATCTACTAGTAATATACCCGAAATAACGCAAGCCGCGTCCACCGAAATAGATAAATACTCATTCACGGCCCTAACCGTTATAACAATCTTGTGCTCCGATTATTTTCCGCCTCTGATTTGTCCGCATTAAAATTTAATTTATTATCTAAACTCCAATTTAGAATATTTGCTAAAGCCTGATTAGTTCTATTTTTTATCGTATTATATTATCCTGCTTTACCTAATAACGTAGTATCGTCCACGTGCGCAACTATTTCTCAACCCTCTGGTAATATAATTTCAAAGAGACTATCAAAGCTTACACAGTAGATTTCAGTCTCAAAGAGGTTCAGCGAAAGATGTGCAACACAATAATGTAAAGTAATGGTAAATTACGGAGTCTCTAGGAATGTGCTCTGGTGGTACAGCAACTCTCCTCGAAGTTAAATAGAGCTAAGAAATATCGGTCTACTGTGAATATAAAAAGGTTATTACTAATTACATTAAAGCTTTGAGGGATTCAAAGAAGAAATCCTAAAGGAGGCACTGCGAGGACATTGAGAAGGAGACTCACTAGGATATTATCCAAAGAACCTTATAACTCAACACGTACTCTGAAAACAAAAAGCGGAGGTTACACTTAGGGAGATGAGATCATAGAGGAACTTTTTCGGGTTAATTTCCCATTCATCAATAGAAGACTACAATAAGGCAGACCTGGAGCCTACGAGGCAAGCATCCAGAAACCACCGGAAAGAAGGTGGTGAATGTGGAAGAAGTCAAGCTTGTACAGAGAGGTGGACATGCTTTGGAAATCTAGGAAGTACTTTCCAACTTTCGTATGCATTCCTTGACGTAGAGAGAGGATTCGAGAATACATCCGCAACATTAATCTTCAAGATATCGAGGAATAAAGGGGTCGATGAAACAAGCTATGGGTAGAGATATATTCTGCATGCCTAAAGGGATATCAACTTACACATGGAAGAGATACTGGTCGCTCAGCTCGAAAGAGAATGTCCGCAGGGTGGAATTTTCTCCGCTCTGCTGTGAAACCTGCCCCAGATTTTTTAAGTTTTCTACGTGTTTATTAGATTACTTACTAGAAGACCTAAAAAGTTTACGATGATCACTAAAATATTTACGATGTGATACGGAATAGACCCTAATATAACGTTGGCAATTTTGTAATTTATGGAATTTTTGAATTTACAAAATGTATGAAGTTAATTCGATCCGAAGTTATGGAATATTTTACCTTTGATTGAAATCTACGGGGTAAATACTAGTAACTTGTAACTACAAATGAAAATTTACACGGTAAAATTACATAAGTTTTTATGCGCATGTACATAATGCAATCTTGGAAATAAGGATGTTAATTTACATTGTAATATTGCGAAAGTAACTGTTCCTTCACATGATGAACGATCTGTGAGCACTAAAGATAATGGTTGTCATAATAAACAATATATTTCGCAGTTATTTTGAACTACACAAAATGTTTTCACAAATATTTACATAAATTATGATGATGTAATTTTTCCTTTGTTATCCAGAACTCAGAAATTAGGATGTAGATGTGAGAATAAAAATCTGAAGTATATGGCTACACAACAAAAAATATTTATCTTTGGTAAATAGATAAATCAATAAAAAAATCAAATATAAATCTAATTAATTTAAATAATGTCAACATTTAGAAATTTTGATTTTAAGGTTGAAAGTGGGAAAATAATATATGAATTATGAACATAAGTAAATTTTAATTTTTTGACTCATTCCCTCCTAAATTTTAAAATTAATTTTCATTGTTTAATTTCTTTTGAAAAAGCAAGATATATACATCTATGCATTCTCCATGTCTACCTCTATTACTTTTCGAGTTATATGATTGCAACAATTATTTATTGTTGCGATCATATTTGTAATCTTAGTAGGCGGCGATTGTAAAAAATTAAGGCCAGAAAATAAATATTTGATATGAATATCACAAAAATATTGGAAAAGAAGCAAATCAATATTAGTAAACATGCAATAAACCGTGCCAAACACATAAAAAATAATTAGAACGCCAGATTTTCGATATAACCGGCCTTTTTTCTAACGCATATTTCTAGTAAGATGTAGTTGACATTCAGCAGAATGAGGTGGTGCTCCATCATGTTGAAACCACATTCATTCTCTTATATCAAGCGGTACATCATCCACCAACTCTCTAAATTCATTGTCAAGAAAGTGTAGAATAACGTGCTCCTGTAAGATTACCATAAAAAAGTGTGGCCCTAAAAGTTTGTTTCGAATGATGCCTCCCAACATGTTAACAGACCATTGCTACTGATGATCCACTGTCCTGATAGTATGCGGATTAGCTGTGTCATACTAATGAAAATTATGGTAATGAACGTGGTAATTCTTCTGAAAGGTAGCTTCATCGGCAAATAATATATTGAAAAATCTTACTTCCCCTAGCTGTTTTTTTAGCTCCTACTGACAAAATATCAACCTTCGATTGAAATCACATTGGTCTAGTTCTTGGACCAATTGATAATAGTAAGGGTGAAATTTATTTTTGTTTAAAATGCGATGAAATTCAGCAGTAGGCAACGGGCTCCAGACAAAATTCTGCGGGGGGACCCAAAGATTTTTCGCTACGCCACTGATCTAGACAGGTCTTGTTTTAACTAGTCTCAATTAACCAGACATTACTCTGTAACATAATTATTTATTTACTAATTATATACGTACTTAAATCAGTAATTCAAAATACTGGGAAGACTGCTGGACGAAGGGTTACATCTCCTTTAATATAGTTGTTCAAGTCTTACATTAATCATTTGTGAATAATAAATAAATATTATTTCTCATTCCTGAATAATTGATCATATCTAATTTCGTTTGGGATTCACGAATAAACTTAATGTGTGTTATCTGTTTATTTTAATGGCATTTACATTTACCCATTGGTAACGAAAACGAAATAGGAATAGGTAGTAGGTATTGGAAGGTTACACCTGGAGATGTGTTAACAGCTTTACTTTCTTTGTGCTATTTTATGAGAAGATTAAATGTGTTATACTTAACAAATCATTAGCCGTAAACGTGTAATGGACAATCCTAAACGTAAACAATAACCAGATATACTACGCGCCGTAACAAATCAAAAAAAAATCCCACCCAACCCAGCTGTATCGTAATCGCTCTCTCCTTTGATATGAAAATAAAACCTTAACGTTTAAGGTCGCGGTTTTATTTTGTCCGTCTATTCGTTTTATTTCTTTAACCTTGATTTAACGTTACACAACATGACCTACCTCAATGTGGATATGTTTAAAACTACGTAATGAAAACAAATAAATATTTGTTTGGGTTCCTGTCTCGCTGTGGCAATTATTATTAATTACACAGTTGTGAATAGATATTACCTTAGTGGCAATGAATTTATTAGCACACTTCTGAATGAGAGTTCGGAAGTTCAAGTACGTTTGTTTAGGTTAGGAGGCAGAGGCGTACTTTTTCATTTATTAAAAGTTAGTGCTTGTTATATATTTATTTTGTTTTATGAGCATGTATGACGAGTTCTGAGGTTATCACAAATTTTCCGTTTTCCATGGTAATGTAATATTGTTTTTCTCTCTTTGCATTATGTATTATAGTTTTTATTTTATTCCTGCTGTGTAGGCTGGGTTTACTAAAACTTTTAATATTTGTGATTTTCATTATGTATTCTGTTGAGTTTACTTGGGAGATGGCGAGTGTATATATGTGCGTTTCGCAGCACGTTCACCACATTTACAGACAACAAATACGAATGCTTGTTTACTTGTCGTTCTTGTTTGATCCATTGAAAAATGCACATTTTTTGCTTGTTTACAGCCATAGATGCTACCAAAACAGCAACGCCACTGAATATACACACTAATAGTGAGTAACAACATTCATAGTTCCAAGTGACGTAGTTTACATAAAAAACGAAAGGACGGATAGAAGACAAAATGGGAAGGTCAAACTGACCTAGGTCAATAAAATCATCAAACGGGTTTTTCTAAACCTTACTTACATTTACATACATATATAGAAAGATTAAATTGCAACTGTTATTAAATTAAAGATTAAAACAAACATGGGTTTATTAGTTAACAGTATAATGTCTTTAAAACACAAATCTTGTTTATTGTTAATACATTGAGAAAAATAGACATTACCGCGTATAAAAAATATAATGTAAGTAAGCAGTATTAGTATTAATGCTGGAACAATATTACGTTATTTCATATTCCTTTATAATTGGGGCTATCTCAGGCTTGAAGTTCAGTTTTATTCAATAATATAAACAGTAAGTTAATTAATATCCAGAGTTAAATACGTTTTAATGCATTTGTTTCAAAAGTTAATACAGTAGAGCGTCGATTATCCGAACGTCGATCAACCGAACGACCGCTTAACCGAACTGCTAGAAAACATACATTTTCAGAGCATGTACCGCACGCGTCGGCATGTTCAGAGGAGCGGCAAATACAGTGATAAGCAATACATATACCTACTTATATGCTTTCAGTGCGTATAATTTTCATAAATTCCTTGCGACGAATTTATTAAAACGTGTATGTAACAGCTTTTCACGCGTGCAATCAAGTTTAATAAACTAATTGTTAGTTGTTATATAAATAAAATACGAACATTGTAAAAAAAACGTATGGCATACAAATAAAACTCAAGACGTACCACTTAAAAAGCGCCGCCTTCATCTTGATATTTATGATGAATGAAATAAGTTCTTTGTTAATTTATTCTTTTGGTAAGTAGGAAAAACACTTGCGTATTATTTTAACTTATTAAAAAAAATTATTAATTTTATATTTGGCACTTAAAAAAGAGAATCACGATATCAAAACGGGAAATGCGGAACAAGGGATATACGAACACTGGCCTTAGTACCGGCGATCCCTCTGTTGCGATAGTTCGTCAATTTAAAGTCGCGATTTAAAATGCCTAGACGTAAACGTGTTGTACTTTCTATGAAAGATAAATACGAGATTAATAAACGGTTACAGGAAGGTGAATCTGCAATCAAGTTATCTAATGAGTACAAGGTTGGTAAGTCGACAATTACGGATATCAAAAACAAAGACGACCATAACAAATTTTATATCCAACTTGATTCTACTGATGGATCTACAAGTCGTAAAACTATGAAGCTCGCCACGAACACGGATCTAGATGACGCTGGTTTACAAGTGTGTTTACACAAAAAAGATCACAGGAGAACCTATCTCTGGTCCCATTCTATGTGAAAAAGCAATTCAATTTAATCAAAGCTTGGAGGGCTGTCGAATTTTCAAGCAAGCACGGGCTGGTTAAAACGGTTTAAATCAAGACATGGCATTCGTGAGCTCCAAATACAAGGAGAAAAGCTCTGCTGATTCTTCAGCAGCTGATGCTTTCAAAATCAAACTACGGGACGTATTGAAGGAAGAAGACTATGCTCTCGAAAATGTTTACAATGCTGGCGAAACTGGGCTCAATTGGAAGGCTTTGCCACAAAAAACTCTTGCTTCACGTCGTGAATTAGCAGCACCTGATCCTAAAGTAAGCAAAGATCGCATCACCGCTTTAGCTTGTGCTAATGCTACTGGTAGCCACCGATTGCCTATGCTCGTTATTGGTAAAAGTAAAAAACCACGTTGTTTCAAACACGTTAACATGTCTGCGATGCCTATTATTTACACCTCGCAAAAGAATGCCTGGATGCATAGTACAATTTTCACTAAATGGTTTATGGAAGTTTAGTTTTTGTACCATCAGTGAAAGCACATCAGTTAAAGAATGGCAAAAGAGAGAAAACATTACTGCTCCTTGATAACGCACCAACTCATCCAGCACATGACATCTTAAACGAAAAAGACGAGTTCATAAAAGTGATGTCTCCTCCACCTAACGTAACCTCCTTATTGCAGCCCATGGATCAAAGCGTTATTGAGACATTTAAACGGTATTACAGAAAGGAATTGTTGCGTAGGTCATTGTTAGAAAGAGGGGAGGAGGGAGAAGAAAGCCTGATTAGAAATCATAGAAAGATGATTTGAAAGATGCGGCCTACATGATCGGAACAGCATGGGACAGTGTAAAAGAACAAATTTGATAAAGCCTGGAATAACATTTTGGGTATGGCGAAAAATTCTCAAAGTGAAAGTGAAATGAGAGGAACAGAATAATATGTCTGAAATGTGAAGATGCTGAAAGAACTCCATTGCCTGAATGTGATGAAGAAGACGTTCAAGATTGGTGGAGTGTCGACGATGCAGATCCAGGCACCAAATCATGCAGGATAATGAAATTTAGACCTCGTGACTGATAAAGCTGACGCCGCCAGCATCTCATCAACAAGTGGCTCAGAAAAATAAGATATACCTGCTGCTTCTGAAGCGTTTACATGCTTAGATACTGCTTTGCGATGGTTTGAAGCACAAGCTGAAAGCGACCAATATCAGATATCTGTCCTGAAAAAAGTACGTGACTTAGCTGCTCGTAAACGGACAGGCTTGCTTCGACAGACCAAAATTAAAGATTTTCTTAAGCGTTAATTTTATATGCTGTCTGTACTATTGTAAATAACTTTGGTTCCTACTTGCCATTGTAATAAAAAAGATTCATATTACATCATTATTATAAATGTGATTTTTATTGGTACGTTGGTAAATATGTTCGGTTATCCGAATAAATCGGTTTTCCGAACACCCATGTCCCCCAATTAGTTCGGATAATCGACGCTCTACTGTATATTTAAATGAACTAAATCTTGTTGGTTAGAACACAAGAGTAAATTCTCTGAAAACACAATATACTCTTAGAACAAATAGCATAAATATTTGCATTGAAGTATACTTCCTCCAGATGAACATTGTTATTGTTGTAACGAATAAATCTATGCAATCATAGCGAGAAAGTCTGTAGATTCAAAATAAAATTTCTTATACGTTTGGTATAATGAATTACTATATAAAATTATTATTAAATGTTTTGCACTGAAAACATGAAATATCAAATTGAAATTACCATAATATTGAAACATTTGAAACGAATTTTACCCCACCATTTATTGCACTAAAACTTATATGTCATTATCGGTTCCCTCTTTTTTAGGGGGGTTTAAGAGATTTTGCATATACATACGCTTTACTTGGCGTCACCTTTTGATTGACCAGAGAACAGTGTTGTTGGTTGTGAGTGTAAGTAAATCTAAATGGATACCCCAACCGTTTTACAGCTACTTAGAGAATAGGGTGGAATGGGGCTGATGCAAAGATGCTACCATTAAAATATTCGAAGGTAAGTACGTACGTGTTATCTAATAGTAAAGGATTACTGGTTTAAAAAACTTTGAAATAATACTTAGAGTCAGCGCCAGTGTCTCGATAAATGAACATGGTAGGTGTGGGCATGAACAAACATACAGGCGAAGTCATGAATGTTTGTAGTTACGTCATTAACAGGTCGGTAAAGTAAAGACAAGCGTAGTTTTAAAAAATTGGAAGCATTCATATAGACAAGCGAGATAGAAGTATATAACATAAGTCGTAGCTGCTCAAACTATACGTCCATATTTTATTAAATATCAATAAACTAGTTGAAGTGAGATAGAATACGGTCGAGTAATGCGTAAATAAGACCTTTCATAATGTTTACTTCAGGGCATGCAACCACGCCATTTTAACCCATTCTACCGCTCCGTTGACATTTGACATCTGCTTTTTACTGTTATTGACCCTTCTTTAGGTTTGAATTTTTATTTACTTCTATTATTTCTTTTACCAAAAGTTCTTTTCAGAGCTATAGTGAAGTAAATCGTTTAGTTTGTGGTAAGTTTAGAGGTATTAAAGAAACATACAAAGACTTAAAACATTTTTTTAGGTTACAGTTCAAGATGCCTGGTAAACGACTTAGTTCTTGTTGTCAAGAGTTGATCAGTCGTTTACTAGTGTATTTCGAGGAGGAAAAGCGAAATGGAAGTCCTCTAATATCCGTTGATGCGGTCCATGAGGTAAATTGTAATTGGTTATTATTAAATTAAAACTTACATACAAATTGTAGAGAGTTGCGAATGCTTTGGGCATTTCTATGGGTATCATCTACAACACAAAGCGCAAGAAGGAAGCTATATCTGCTGTTCCTTCATCGAGTGCTTCAACAACCCTGTACAAGCCACGATTGATGCCCAAAACATGTGAAGTGTCAGAGAGAAATAAAATGGATGTTCGTAAAGTAATTTATGGTTAAGGTTTATGTTATTGATGAATTACTTCGAGCACATGGGCATAAAGTTTCAAGACTTCCTCTGTATCACTGCGATTTCAATGCTATCGAATTTATATGGGCACATGCGAAAGGATATTATAATAAGCATATTGGTCGGGATGGTTATGGCGATAAACAAGTATTGGGAATGTGGCAAGAAAGTTTGGACAGCTGTACACCAGACTCCTGGCAAAATTGCATAAATCACACAGGGAAAATAATTAAAGAGTGGTACGAATGTGAAGCAAACATGACTTTGTTCTGACAGTTAATTGCGGATCAGAAGATGAGAGCGAAGACACAAATTAAATATATTTTTAATTTCACTATTCTTTTCTTTCAATATTGACATATTTTAATTTAATTTACTCCAATATTATGTTTTGCATATACCATTGTATAGAAATTATGTTTGCTACATAAAATAAAAACATCATCTTTCGTTTAATTAATCATTGGTAACGTATATTAAACTAAATACTTTTATGTTGCTTGAATATTTTCTACATTTTAATTTGCAAATAGGTTTTTGATATGAGAACTACATTATTGTGGTAATACATTATTTCATTGAGAACACATTTAATAATAAGCTTAGCCTGATCACGAAAGCATTGTCAATAGAAAAGTACACTATTTAGAATCCTATTAGTTACATTACTCATGATTGTTGCTAAGACGCAACGTTGACTAAAAACTGAACCAATCCTTTCAGTTATATAAGAAAATCTATTAAAACTGCGTATAACCTCATTAAATTTGACAATTGTCATTTCTACAGTTCATTGTAAACAATGTTGGTGTGCCTGAATTTGTTTCAGACGCTGCATACGTCATAAGCAAATATGACGTAACTACAAACATTCATGATCTGGCCTGTATGTAGGTATTTATTAGTTATTAATTTTCAGCAGGTAATACCAGTAACTTATTATACTGATTGAAATTATATCAGTAACCAACGTCGACTAGATACCAGGCCCAGGCATTGAGTGGGAAGTATCCCGAGAACACCGGTCGCAACCACGGATACGCATCAATATCCCGTGCGCACTCCTGGAATACCCCAATACGCTACCTTCTCCCAAACATTGTAAAATTATAAAGTATGACAGTAAATTTATTTAATTACATAACATTTCTTTATTTATTAATTTTCTCCTACCGAGGTTTTTTGGTGTTACAGATACAAAATTAGTAGGTAATTATTACCCTTGAATAGTAAAAATGGTTAAATTAAGCAGGTAAGTATTATCAGTTCAATATACTTATATTTTGGAAGCAAATAATGGCAATACTTCAAATAATACTTTTATATACTTCTATGAAAATGTATATAAATTATTAAGGCATAAATATGATAATTTCCAGTTGAGAAAATCTATTTACTCAAATCTAAAATAATTATTTTTGTGGTGAAAATATTATATGTCCGTAATGATTTTAGTATATTGATTACAATTGAACTAAAAAATTGTTTCGTCTAACAAATTCACGGGTTTGGAAAACTGAACAAATTTTATTCTCAATATAAATACAAAATATAGGAAATTCATGCAGATCCATTTATATTCAAATTGAGTAATTATTTTTTGTGTGTATAGGGTCTGGATATTGAAAAGTGTTTTTTGTTGGTTTAAACACTTTAATTCAAAGAAATCTTACAAACAAAACTTAACCAACCTATTATGCCATCTTCTTTTTTTGTCTTCAATACCTTCTCAAGTGCGTTCTAAAAAAAAAATCAGTAGTAATCTTCCCGCATGCGGCCTAACCACTTTACCTACTCTGATACGTACCTACACACATGATACATGTTAATTATGTTTTTTATAGTTGATATTGTGCTCTTAGAAACGTGAGTAAAATAGTATACAAGTACAGTAATTGTAATTTTCATTGTAATAGTATAATAAACTACAACGAATGACTGTCTTTTTATCATTGAAGATAAATTTTAGAATATTCAACCAAACTTTCATCCTTCAGGTTTAAACCTAGAGAAAGTATATTTAGTAGTTTGTGAGAAAACCGTGCTAAGTAGAGATGGTTATAAAACCCTTTTTTTGACTCTAAAAGCGGCATTTTCGTTGTATTTTATTTTGATTTTGAAATATCCAAAAGTGTATTCAGTTTGCCTTGAATTAACCCTGGCTCGGGCTCAAAAAGCACAAAAATAGAATGCTACAAGAAAAAAGATATTTTTTCTCAACAGATTGAAAGATATTAAGTAGACTTGTAAATGAAAAAAATGTATTGCTTACATGCGTACACCCGTGGCACTATTAGATGTATTTTCATATTTTACAGTACTTAAATGTTTTTGCTTACAATTAGTCGCTCTTTGTGGTAAACACCTAGCTTAGGATGATGAATACATACAAGTATTTTACTTGTACTCTAAAATTTCCGAGTACGTTTACTCAGTACTTAACCTAGCTCCGATTTTAAGCTTATGATTTCAATCGTTATTGGTTAGTTATTATTATTGGTATACTAAAACAGCCTTCGTAAACGTTTATTTTGTTTTATATTGACAAAAAAAGCAGTAAATAAATATATAGTACCCTAATTCCTTCTCTCCCTTACAAAGTGACCGGATAAGACGGTCGTAAATCTTCAAAGATTTCACGAAGAGCAGTACAAGAGGAGCAAAAGCGGCTCCCCGTTTTTATTATCTGATTGCACCGACCGACTGGCTTCCCCAAGGGAGTTTACGGTCGTCTCACTTTCATTAAAGTTTCTCTGGGACTCGGATCTTTTCGAGAGGCTACAGCGCGGCATATTCGGAATCCGGAGGAGCGGTGCGTGAGAGTTAGGAAACCGTGACTTAATGCGAAAGAGATTAGGATTATATTTACAGGTGGATTCTGTTCTGTAGTCGTTTTTCTCTGTTCTATGGATGATTTGCTCCGCTCTAACCGGTTAGAGTTGGCAGCCTCTTCGCTTTCCGATACAATAGACATGCGGTCAGGCTGAAAGGAAAAACAATTTGCGTCTCGTAGCTCACTTGATTGATTGATTAGGTTAGGGTCGTCGTTTTCCTGCTTTTAGAAAACAAAACAGTAGTGTTTCTGGGCACTTATGAATCTTTAAATTAGCAATAACAGTAAGGTAGGTAAGTGGATTAAAGTATAACTATATATACACCAGATATAAAACAAATGAAACAAGAATGGATCGCATCACTTGAATCGTACAATAGCACTCTCGATACCCTTAATCCGAGAAGACACAAGAGGACAGAGAGAAAAGCACGAGGACGTAAAGTTTTAAAAGTTTTATATTATGCCCGTATGGCTATTTGCAAAGAGAAACTTTGGCTAATTGACAAAAATAAAAGTCCTCCATGTTTTAAAAACGCTAAAAACCCGTTGATTATTATTTTAGTATTTGCATGACAATTTTTAACGAATGACTGATGAAGTGAGATTCTAAACTACGATGTAAAATGATTTTGCTAGTTGGCAACTTCCTGCATGACGTTAACTTATCACGCATTGAAGTTATATTTTTGCCTGGTAATGCAACTGCAATTTTACGACCACCTGACCAGGAAGTAATTCGCACACTAAAGGCAAATTACCGCGTAGCAAAATTTTAGAAAATACGAGGAACACCAATCGAAAACAAACCTAAAGTGAATGCAAATGATTTAGCAAACGACCAGTCTTTTGGTAGCTATGCTTCTTTAACAATATTTTGGAACCAATCTCTCTGTAGTAGAGTACTGTCTAGAATTCTTTTAAACGTAGTATTAAACGATGCATTGAAGTTGCTGACAAGTTAACCGATGAAAACATTTTTTTTGTAAAACGACTGCTTACGAATTACTAATCGAAGAACCCAATAAAGATTCACGTGAAAATAATAAGGAAATGGAAAAATTACAATGAAATGAAGAAATGAGCCAGCAATGGACATTCGGAAGCTTTTTAAACGAAACATTCCCAAATAGATGGATTGGTCGTAGAGGATTCATTGAATGGCCTCCACGATCTCCAGATTTAAATCCTCTAGATTTCATTCTTTTGGGGTCCTTTAAAATATGTGGTTTACACTAGACAACCGTATAATCTGGACGAGTTACGACAGAAAATAATTGAGGAAGTGCAATTAATTCGACTGGAGATTTTGGCAAACGTCATTCAAGATGTTGTTCATAGATTTGCGTATTGTCAAGAAGTGAATAGTGATCATTTCAAAAGCTTTCTTAACTGAAATCGATTTTGTTTATACATTTCTTGGTATTTATTTTTCTCGTTCTCAATAAATTTATCAATACATTATTATACATGATACATGGTTGGTTTTCTTATCATAATACATTATTAGTTTGAATTAAATATAAATAAAATCCATATACGACTCTGTGTGCGTTGTTCATATAGGCAAAAAAGTAATCAAACAAGGTCCAAATCATCACAAAATTCTTTAATACCACCCACATATGTGATATTTTTTTGCGAACATCTAGACCTTGTTTGATTTCTTTTCCTCCTTAGTTAAATATCTTTGTCGTTATTAAATATAGCGGTACTAAACCTTAATACTGTACTCATGAAGCACGGTTCTATTGAAATTCGTAAAAATGTGCAAAGTGTTTCATTTATAATAAAAACATTAATATCATTTCCAGCTAAATCGGAAGTTTGATGTAAAGGATAAAGTTCATTATTTCTCACAATTCGCACAAAGTTATTTTCTCAATTTGTAATCTAATATCCCCCCTAGAACATGGATTCATGTAAAATAGATTGACCAATTTGGCCTGCCTCACACAAGTTGTTTCTAAAATTATAGAAAATAAGGGTGGGGTCGACATAATGTACTTGGACTTTCTGGAGGCATTTGATCAAGTAGATCATCATATACATACTTCTAATTTAACTTAAATGCCCTCTTTTGGTTTTTTTTAATTCCTTGTTAAATTTCCTTAAATCTTAGTTATTAAACAGCTAACAGTGTGTTAAATATTCTAATTTCATGTCCAAATTGATTAAGGTGTCCCTCAAGAGGTGAATTTGAGGCCCCTTCTATTCTTAATTTTTACTAATGATATATCCTGTGAAAAAACGGATGTTTGCTGACGACTTATAGTTGTTTGCCTCTGTTGATTCTGTTGAGGACTGAGGTACTTCAATTTAATATCACAACGCAATTGTTTCTAACAAATTAATGTATTTCTGCTAATAAATGTAATAATTAAGAGGATTTTTTCCCAAGAAAAATTTTCTCCTCACGCAGGATTCGAACCTACACACTCTTCTTTGCCGGATGAGTGCTCTGCCAATTAAGACAGAGAGGAATGTAGATTCGAGTGACAAATCGAACATATGTCGATACTTTTCTTGGGAAAAATTCCTCTTAATTATTACAGTTATTAGCAGAAACACATTAATTTGTTCATTTCTTAGTGTAAAACGCTTGCAATCTCTGCGCAGTTGTATCAGTTTGTACTTCTATGACTTTTACTAAACCCTGTTACTTTTTCTTATACAATCTCCTGTACTATTGTAATCTCCGTAAGTTTAGCGAAAGATTTTGAGGTGTTACTTAACCCCACATTTTCTTTATCTCATCTCATTGAAAGTATATATTTTATTTTTATAAAAAAATTGAGAAGTAATTCCACTGCAGTATTTGCCAGATATCCCGTTGGCTAATTACAATAGCGATTTTTTTTTAAAGTTATTTCGAAGATCTCAAAATTCTCTATCAAAAATGTTATATGATTTTTTTACTGTAGTAGCTGTTTAAACGGTAGCAGTGGTAAATCTTAGGAAACAAACAAAAGTTGAACGTAGAAGTTATTATTGTGTTGTTTGACAGAAGCTATTGTGTCCTTTTTAAAAAATAATATATATTTTTGTCCATTTGCTAAGATCAACGTCGTACGTCTCATAAATATTTAGCATAAAACTTCATTTACTTTAAATCTTAACACTTCAAACACTATTGTTATAATTTTACAACTTGTATTAGTACAATTCTTGACATTTCTTAGAGTGTAAGCCAGACTGCTTTTCTTTATTTTACTAATGTTTGGAAAGGAAACGTTTTACTAAGAATTGGGATTACAAAAGGTATGATATTAAATTACAGGCCCAGTCAAGAAAGAGGCAATATAGAAGATAAATAAATAACTTACATGTAGCAAAGATATCAATAGATATTTCATTTGGCATCAGTGATATCTTATAGAATATATCGTCCTTTCTATATAAAAATGCATTCATACGTTGCCAACTGCAGCAGTAATTTGTAATTTAAATTAGTCCCAACGTCGCGTCGATTGCAATAAAACCTTTTTGTTAGTCGTGTCGTTTTCAATGCGAAATAATTAAGTAGCTTCGCTGTGAGATAGCAAACAAAATCAATTCGTGTCCTAAAGCGAGTCCCAATTAACGACGAATTAATTAGCGCGCGACTCTATGCATTGCAATTGACGAAGTACAGCTAAAATCAACGAAAAGTTCGATATTTGTTATTATACCCAACAATGGGATGAAATTCCTTTGTTGTAGGGTAGGTCATTAATTTGAGGTGCTTTTTTTCTCGGTTTTGTTGTGCTTTAATTATGCTTCGCCTCGAAGTACAAGGAGATAAATGCCATTGCACGTATACATGTGCAGCGATTGTGCTAGGAACAGTGACATTGTTGGTTTATTTGGCTTCCCTTGCTTTCTTTGCCTCCCAATGATATTACAGATTAATCTATATTCTAATGATACTAATGTGCGTAGGGGCATTCCACTCGGGCAGTGGAATTAATAACGGATCAAAGTAATTTTAAATGATATTTATGTAGAATTAGAAGGGTTAATGATTCGCACAGTGAATGTAGTGGGGTAGATACAGCTGGGCATTTTTTATTTGAATGTCCACTCATTGATGAGTGGAGGTGGCATACGGAAGTTAGAGTATTAGCTGAGGGGTTAAATTGGTCGCCACGCCAAACAGATATTAGAGATAACGAGTCGGTCGAATGGAGGGGAATTTTTTGTAATGCTGCTAAAGAATTAGATAGATATATATTTAGATAGTTAGTAGAATAGGGTATTTACAAATGCATATTTCATACTCTCTAGTGATCTGAATTAGTGTTAAATTGTAACTACTAACATAATTGGGGTGCATAAATAAATATTTAAAATATAAATCTTTAATTTAATTACTATTGGTTAGAATAATTAGGATTAAGTTCTAAACCTAAAAATGAGACAGCTGTCTGAATTGCGAGGACGTGGAGGCTGTCTCTTTTTAACTCGGAAAGATAATAATAACTTGTTAGTTATCAGTAACCGTTTTTCTATGGCTTTCCCCTACTCTCGGGCGAATGCTGGGAGATAACTAAAGTCGTTCCATTGAGTATTATATTTGTTATTATTACTAGTAATCATAGAGAATTTATTTAGTCAAAGTAGGAACATTTCAATTGTTATCGAATCCCTGTAGTACTTAGAATAGTAACCTCGTGTAGTACCTTCAAGTGGAGCACGGAGTTTAAGATAATTGCAATTATTTAGCTTTTTATAATAAATAAAGTGTAGCTACCACACAAGAAATCGAAAGATATGAATTTGTGATGGTTCGGAGGGATAATAGTGTTGATGAAATAACAGATCCTGTGATAGTTCCAGAAAGATTAGACCGCTCAACGCCATCTGATCTTGGCATATCATGTCACACTAGCGCTTACGGGTTATAAACCCAAATTTTATATTTTATGCATGACGCTTAGACTGCGGTTGTCACCATAAATTTCACCACAGAAGTGAAACAATGCACCCTCCGTTAAATGTTGATTTAAATCCCATAGAACATCTTCGAGATTTCTTAGAGAGACGTGTTCGAAGGCGTCTAGATCCATCTCAGATCCTCCAACAGCTAACAAATGCCTTAATCGAAGAACGGGAAAGGAGAAAACATCCACAGGTTAGTACGAAGTATGTCTCAGCGATGTGGAGCAGTAATTCAAGCTAATGGAGGACACACAAGTTATTAACGAACCAAATCTTTAACAACTTAAGGTTCTGTAATTAAGATGCTTGCTTGTTTCACTTTATTTTTAACACTTTGGTGTAATTGACAAATGTGCTATTGGACCTTCTTGAAAATAATATACATGAACCTACAACAAAAATGGTTGACTAGCGATAGGGAACCTTAATACACAATGATCACAAATGAAACGATGGCTTCACTACAGATCGACCAAAATCAAACCATTTTATTTAAATTAAGAAAACATCGTGTTCTCCAGAAATCCTACAAAGCTAAAAATAGTTTTCTTGGTATATGATAGTTGATCAAAACAATATGCTTAAAAATTGAATTCGAACTAGAAGTTTCTGATGACCTAGTTCGATGCAACACAGCTATAAATATGTACCATGCTTTCAAATACTATCCTTATTAGATCATGCTTTTTTTCAAGCGCTGGTCACAGTGCAAGCACGCACTAACCACTTTGACAGTTTGGATATCACCAAAATGCGAACAAAAAATGTTTATTATAAATTGAAAAGATAATAGTACTAAAGGTGATGTTGTCCATTATTTTGAGGACATAGTCAAAGTCTGCGCTTCATATTCCCAAAACCATTTACGAAGAGTTGTGGCGTTATGTCGGCACAGGAATCCCTAACAGCATTGCGAAGCTCTTCGATTGTGTGATGTCTGATCCTCAAAATGGTATATAATCTCTAAATATGGAAAAACAAAATAATCTAAAATTGTCAAGTCCAGAGATCTTGCTGGAAAATTAATAATTCTTGTATGGAAAAATTGTTTCAAAAAAGTTATTGTTTGTCGAGATTTGTATGCCAATGCATTATTTTGCTGAAAAAATCCTTCGGCAAGTTTGCCATCATAAAGCTCATCGATAAACAACTGTATTAATTCGTTTCGATATCTTTCAGCAGTAATGTTTATTTAAGAAATATAGATCCAATAATTCGTTTCCTTAAAACTGTTAACCAGACGCTTTTTTTGCGGATGTGATGAAGTTTCTACGAGAGTTTTCGGCCGATCACATTTTCATATTTTGCTTATTTAAATAAGCAGAAAGATTCAACCAGCCTCATCAGAAAAAAGTATTTATCGAGAACTTTTTGCAAAAACCATTGACAGTACTGCGATCTCGTATCAAAATCTACCTGCGTGATTTCATGAACTACTTGAATTTTATACGAAAATAACTTTTTTGAAACGGTATGGCATGTTCCGACTGATAACTGAACTTCTTATGAAAACTTTGGAATTGATTTTTTAGGTGAGTTATCCATTCGACGTCGAATATCCAATACGTAATTTGCGGTTCATTTTTTAGATGCTCCACCGCCAGGTTTACGAGTTACCGTCCCAGTTGCACGAAATTTGTTAATACAAGCATGACTTACAAGATGTGCGTAAGGAACTGCTAGATTGGGAAACTAATTAATGGAATAAATTTCTCCATTATCTAATTTACGACCAGTTCTAAAGTATCTTTCGATAATAAATATTTTGTATTGTAATTCTAACATGTTGTAATAAAATAATACAATCAAATGTAACCGTTTCTAATTTTGGTTTGACACTGACAGCTGTCACAAATTAAAGTATAATTAGTAGCTGAGTGTCGCCAATTTTACTAAAGAATTAAAAAAACAGCTTAGTCTAATCGGGAAAGTATTTGAAAGCATGGTATAATGCTACACATTATTAATACATAATATATAAACATTAATTCCACAGGTGATGCATCATGGTACATGACAGTCGTTGTGTATTTTACAAATTGACCTAACTAGGACCGGACACCATCGCTCATGCCCGAGCTTGTACCTTCATTTACGGGCATGTATGTACGTTCCCTGTCGAGTTCTATTATTACAGGTCACCCGTTATCCATAATACGCGACTACCTGGCCTGGGTCTCCACTTCCGCGTATCACTCACCAAATAAGTTGTACACAAAGGCTATGATATATGCACGTTATGTATGTGTCCTACACCACGCATGCCGTATGCTTCGTTTACGAACAACATGGAATAATGGTAGATAGTTTGCGGACGTTCGCAATCTGCTCATTATACGGCTGGGGTGAAATAGGTAGTTACCTATACGGTGATATTAACGCGTCACTTGATAGGAACCCACACATATGAATATGGTGAAAGGACAGGAACACGAATACCTATCTATACACATCGACTACTGCAATTTGTGCGTATCTAGGCGCGAGTATGGCAAATGACGGGGAAGCTGATGAACGTCCCTTCGATAATTATGGGTAGTTAGTTAATGTCCGTAAAAGCGAATGGTTATCGCGTTACGGTTGAGTAAATATTATCGAATCCATAAAGTGATTATCGGATCGGCTATCGTCGTTTTATGAGTTTGAATCGTCGATTGGCCCTCGATTTTTTTAAAGGTAAAACACACATATAGATATAACACACAACCGACGTAGTTAATGGAAACAGATACATTGTTTTGTTTAATACGTTCATAACCCACGTAGAATTTTTTTCCAGGTGGACCTAAAAATCACGAATGTTGACTACTAGCAAAAATAATATGTACACGTAAAGACTTCTTCTCTTCTAGCTTTCTAGATCCGTAAAATGGGTGGATCAGTCCCCATCCTCTTCTTAAGCTTCTTTCTTAAATCTTCTCACTAATCTCCGCCCATAATTTCCTATTCTTAGTTTTCTCTTTCCAATTGGTCACTCCTATCTTCTTCAAATCTTCCTCAACCTCCTTCAACCATCTTGTTCTAGATTTCCTGTCTCTTCCATATCCTGGTTCCCACCGCAGCATTCAATATGTCGTAGCCGTCTCACCAGCTCTCCATACGTGACCCAGCCATTTTATCCTTTGTGTTTTTATTTTCTTTACTATATCTTCTCCCTGTTATATTCGTTGTTTGCTAGTTTCACCGGTCCCATGATTGTTCCCATTATTCTTCTTTCCAAAATTCTTAGGTCCTCTTCGTCTTTCTTTGTAAGGGTCAACGTTTCTGCTCCATACATCATCGTTGGTCTTATAATCGAGTTGTAGATGCTTAGTTTTGTTTTTCTTGTGAGCAGTTTGCTTTGTAGCCATTTTTTATTTGCATTAAAAACTCTATTGACTGTTAATTTTTTTTTGCTATTTCGGTTTTCCTATCTCCAGTGCTCGATAGCATGATCCCTAAATTTTTGGGGACTTTGGACTTGTTCGATTTCGTATTCCCCTATCTTAAGTTTTCTATTTTCTCGGTCTTTACCTAGCTTCATTATTTTTGTATTAAGTGCCAAGCCCATCTTCTCTCCCTCTGTCATCACTTCCTTCAACATTTCTTCTAGTATCCTTTTTCGTTTTGCAATTATAACCATATCGTCGGCATATGCTACTAATTGTCCTCCTCCCGTGCTAAGACTGCCTCTGTTTATTTTCCTTAAGACATATTCCAAGGTCAGATTGAATAACGTTGCTGATAAAACGTCGCTTTGTTTTACTCCGTTATTAGTCACAAAACTATCCGTCTTTCCTTTTTGGGTTTTCATGCTAACTTTCGTTTGTTTCATTGTCATAACCACTTATTTTCTGAGCATGTAGTCGATTCCTAGTTCTTTTAATGCTAGCATTAGCTTATCTCTGTGTAGGGAGTCACGACCAATAGTGAATGTAATAATATCATTTTTAATAAAACAATGTAAATATTCTCACTCTTGAGTTAGAATATTTATTCTAAAATGCGTGCCAAAAAAATTGCAACACCTTGAAGGAGGTCAGCCACAAAGATTAAATCTTAACAAAACAATTGGATGCATGTAAAAAGTCGCTGATAATCAACTGCCAAAACTTCATACACGAAGAGGAAGAACATTTTGATGTTCTGCCAATAGTTTAAGCTTTTTGTGGCACCTCAGTCATACCACATCAAAGACAAATCTGACAGCCCGCAAAAGATTTGAGGGCAGCCTGGCTGTCGGAGACGATTTCCACCCTTCCATTCTCTGGCAGGCAGTTTGAGATGCCCTCCGCATTAGACTGAGATTTGAATGTGTTATTGAGAGTTTTCTCTCATTACATAATAGTTTACTGACACATCATTTTTATATTAAAAGCTTTGACGTTTTTGCATGAGGATGATCGTTGATCTAAAAATGTAGCAAACATATTTTAAAATAAATAAAATAAAATAAAAATAAAATATATGAGATTGGAACTCGAACCCCTTATTATTACCAATTCATCATATGCTGAGTTTGCAACCCCAAAATGTCTCTTACACAACTGTTTTCTTTTTTCTTTTCTACCTCAAGAAGGAGATATTTGAGAGCACTCACATTGGTATTTGCGTTAGGTACTCTTAAAAGACGTGATAGCAAAGTTTTGCTATTTTTTTATTAAATTCCCATTTTGCTACATTTGGTACAAGCTTCTATTTGCCTGTGCCACCTTTTTTCTCAAAGTTATCTGAGGAGGGTTTTACTCTTATGCTTAATATCAATATTCAAACATATATTCGTAACCGTTCGATGTAGCAAAAATTTTTCTTAACAAAAATTGATCCTCTAGTAATGCTGATAAAAAATATCTGTTTCCATATTCTATTTATTGCAATATTGCAATGTTTTCTTACCCAGGTGTTCTAATTTTTAATATACCCCTTTTTTCTTACTGCTAGCATTTTTTTCTCATGGGCGGGTGTAACCCGAAGAAGGCAACTCGACCAGAATATTATGCCCCATTGTGCATTACTAGAGGATTAATTTTTGTCAAAAAAATATATTATTTAATAAATATTATAAAAATACGGAAATACTTCGTTAATGGTTTATATATTTTATCCTGCGTCAACAGAGAAGTAACTTCTATCCACTACCACAAATTAAATTAAAATTAATTTAAATTAATAAAAAGGTTTCCCATTTGTGTCCAACTTTCTGCCCGACATTCTATATACCGATTTAGTTCATCAATTCAACGTGACCTACCTGACATCGGGATGTGCGTCCAACATAGCCCTCATCAGCGTAGTGCCCGACCTCGGTACGCCACCGATGAAGATGAGAGGCATTCGCCTGTTGTACTCGTACACCCTGCCGTCGGAGCCTACCGTTCGCCGGTCGTGAGCTACCATCGCGAGTGCTTCGTCATCCTCCCGAGTGTAGCAAAGGAAACGCATGAGCAGCGCGCCCGCAGAGATCAGCGTCAGCGCGACGAAAAACGCCCTACGGGGGCTTCCCCTGTTGATCCGTAGTAACATGGGTGGCCGGCGATGCACAAACGGACAGCACCGCACCACCGACAGTGCTAATCGCCTTCACCTGCCCGTCGTCATCAAAGCGAGCTTTAGATAAGATGATGTAGTAAGACTAAGTGAACCGGTAGCGCTTACTGTCACAGACACCCGAAAAGATGTTCATTTCACACGGTGGTAAAAATACGTTCGAGTCGACTGACGGGTTTCTGTAACAAAGAAAAAAGAATTAATAAAGAAAGCTATTCATGACGTACATTGACAGAAAAAAGTTCATTTTTTACACTTATTTCCGATGAAAGAAATATCTTAGTAAATATGTCTTTCTGGTGTTGTCGCGTTGTTGCTTTCTATGTTGCCGTTTCACTAATCATACTGTCAGCTTCTTCAGAAGTTTTCTAAAGATTAATGTTGTTGCCTCTTGCTCCTGGTTGTATACTCCATTCCTGTTCAGCTTTGCTGTTGCTAATCCAACCTCTGGGGTATATTGTGGAGCAAATGTTATCTTAAGGTTCGTCCAACAAGTTCAGGACCCTAAGGTAGGTCACTACCTTGCTGAATGAGCTTGTTTTCAGATCTTCTAGGAAAGGGTCAATCTTTCAAAAATTTGCCCAACCTGAATCTTGTAGCGGCAAGGCAATAGCAGAAAATATGCTCAACTGTTTCCTCCTCTTCTAAACACAGTCGGCATCCTGTCTCATCGAAAGCCCCGATTGTTGATTGACCACCTCCCCGCTTAGGGTCGTTATCACACACCTGTTCGTAAGCATAGTGAATATCCAGCCTGAAATTGATCGATTCTATGCCTCGCGCTTTAACTGCTTTGCATAGGGATGAGGAAATTGCATTATTAAATGCTCTCTCCATGTCCACAAAAGCTGTCATTGCTATTTACTTTGATTCGAGAAACTCCGAAATCTTGCAGATTAGATTGTTCAGGGAAAATCCGTGGATATGCCTGTGTTTGATGTTGGTGTACATGAAGATGCCTTCTCTGATATGGCCCTCTAACACCTTTTCTAATGTTTTTAAAAGAAATGATATCAGGCTAATTGGACGAAAGGAATTTGGAGAATCTCTGAAGTATTAGTTACCAGGTGTTGCTGGTTTGGTACTCAATTGTTGGAGTTCCTCATAATCTCGATCGATTCGCGTATTATCCTCGAGTGATAGTGACTAGTCCTCGTCAGTCTATTCGCAACTCCGGCTATGTAAAATCAGTATGCGTATCCCATTAGCCATTGTGGGTCTTCGTCCTTTTTCTGTTTACATGGTTTCCGTACATTCTTAGCACTGTACCCGTTCTGGATATGTTGTATTTCGTTAAGTAATGATATTCGTCGTGTCGTATTCTAGTTTGCTCTGCTCTTCCTAATAACGTGTTGATAAAATATCTCTTCTGTTGTGGATGATGGTGAGATGTTGCATGAACGTATTGATCCGTATGTGTCTTCTTACGGTATACACTATAAACCAGTGTGCTTTCCTCGATGCGCTTTACTAGCACGTCAGGAATGTTATGGTGTCACTTTCTTCGATCTCCATTGTGAATTTGACGTTGTTGACTATCGATATGGAGCAGAAATTCTTCGAGTGTTGTGGTTCATGGCGTCATATAAGAAAGGTGTGATCAACGTATCTGTGTCAGCAAATTTGTTTCATCCTACCGGACATGAAAGCTACTTGTTCGAAAGCTTCCATAGATGTTAGCAATGATAAGTGAGGATCCTATTGCAGCCTGCTTTTTTGTTCATAAAATTCTCCATTCCATAAGAAGTACGTCGAAGTTAGGCAGTGTCTTACTACATCAATCATATGTTATTGTAGCCTCTTTGGTATTTTCTACCGGTAGATTGGTGAATAACGATTCAATGTCGAGGGATACTAATAAATATTCGTTGGGTATTTAGTTTTGCTGTACAATCTCGCCCAAATGCTTGGAGTTTTTCAAGTATATAGCTGTTTGCGTGGTATTAAGCAAGTCGTTTTACGACGTGCTTGGCTAACTCACCCGTAGGAGAACCGCATGTACTAATAATCGATCTCGTTGGTCTTCAGAAAACTTCTGAAGAAACTGACACTATGATCACCGAAACATCTAGCCAAGAAGAAACAACGCGATAACACCCGAAGGACTTTACCATGAATTACCATTATGAAAGCCTACACTCAACTAAAGGAATGTCTTTCTTTCAATTACCATTTCTTGAAGTGTTATCACGGTAACTTTAGTTCAAACAATGTACCGTTGAAACAGGAATAAAAAGACAAAAAAAAAAGCTCTAATCCACAATTACCTGTCTAGAGAAACATGTCAATATTTAAAAATAAATTGTGATACAATATCTTTTTTATATAAATTAACCTTCAAGTACAAATAATATTTTAAAATGTAATATAAGAATCTTTAGTTTTACGATATTGAAAACCAACTGAATGTTGGTCATTGTCTGGTCCATTCACTCATCTGAAATTAGCTCCATTCATTACTATTATTTCTGTGCGATTTAGAGATAATATTGTTCCTTTTCACTTAACCGTCATTAGGGTAAATTGGAACGTAAACATTCAGGCTTATAAATTAACTGTCTGTTTTTCCTGTATTTATTATCTGTAATTCTCTCAAAATGAAAAATGAATTCAGTGTATCAAAATTATGTAATTTCTCCGACACAACCCTCATTAATATGCTAATCCATTGAAATTTCTGTTAAATGTGTTTAAACCGTATTTTGGTATATAAGCCCACCTGCTTAAACACAAAAATCAATAGCATCTTAGCGATGTTTAAAATATGACGTCAATGAGAATAAATAATCCAAACTATCCTATTTGTGAAAAGTTCCAGGGTATGTTAAAGCAAAAATTCCAGCTTCTCGATAAAAAATTAGATAATAGAGTGCTACGGAAGATTGGCATTTATTCCAAAGTGGTCTCTTTTCTTCATAATCGGTTGGAAAACGCCTTTCATCTATACACCTTAATCTTAGTTATCCCGACGAAATGGTATATAGAATGAAGGGCCAGATAGGCATCGAGAATACATTAGCCACAGAACCTGAAGCCAATGGTTGGCAACACAAGAAACTTTCGTTTGAAAATGTGACTTTGATTTGGGTGATTTCTCAAAAACTCAGAGATCAAAACTAAATAGATCCTGGAACAGTTAGACCTGTTTAAGCTGCTCCAAGAGTTGCTTAAGCTATTACAAGAGCTGTTTAAGCTATCCCAGCAGCTTTTTAAACTGTTCCAAGAAGTGTTTGAGCTGTTTCTAAACCTTTTAATCTGTTCCCCTTGGTGGGACATTTGACGACAGAATGTGTTCAAACTTCTCGCAGCATTGTCATCAACCAATCAAAAGTCGCCAAGTGGACGTAGCAGAGACAAACGATAGGCATGTAATAGATAAGTACTTCTATCTATTACACTCCAATCGTCTCCTTCAGACTCTTGTGTTAAATCTCATGGGAATTCTGATTGAACTTGCCATAATATCGCAATAAACAAATCGAAATCGATTCGTTTGCACACTTTAGCGCATTCTAATTTAATTTTCACCCCGGAATCGGCTTCCGTCTTCGAATGAGCTCATTCAATTACCGAAGACCAAGAAACGCAAGACGCCCTCTCGTTTAAACCCACAAACGAACCTCGTACATAGGGAAAACTGATTTTACCATTTCTTTTTACGGACGCCTTTTTGTTGTCTCATTTTTACGGCTCTCCCTATCATCGAACCCTATTGTTTCTCCATTTTGAATAGCTCCGAATGTCGTATCGCTTTCAATAAATCAAAAGCAGGCAAATCCGATAATACGGTCGACTTCTATACGGAATCGTTTGATTTATTACTAAAAGCGTAAAGAAAAGGAAAGAAGCTGGAGGAAAAAGGAGCGGAAAGGTCGTGTAGGCAACGAGAGAAATATATACACAAAAGGCATATTTTTCATGGAATATTCTTCTACATATTGTTATTCTCAAGTCGAAACAATAAATGGTTATGAAATGTAAATGAAGTTATAAAATGGAAAAAGAATATTTCCGTGGCATTTTAAAAATATTATATGCCAATTTTAAAATTGCTCTCTTGACATTTCTTAAATGAGAAACTCCTGTAGGGAGCACAATTTTCGAGAGTATGTTTCATTTGGTGTAAAAAAAAAATAAAATAAAACAATTGTATGAAACATCCATTCAAGTACTGTCGATGTAATAACAAATTTAGCGAAATGGGAGCTGGTATGGATGCTTTAAAATGCGGTCGTCTGAAAATACATAAGTGCAGACTGGACATTCTTGCAGAAATAGAAGAAAATACTTCTTCTATAAAGCTAGTAATAGGTAATATATACTTGGAAAATTACAGCATTTAATGAAGAAAAAAAATAGGATAGAGAGGGGAATGTTCAAGTGTATTTCTAAAAACTATATATTATTATACACATATGTTCAGCTCTGCAGGCCTCTTGTGCCCATGGATTTGTTACAAACTCTTATATTCCATATCAGTCTCTTCCAACCTCTAACTTCCACTTTCATCAGATCTCTTTCCACTGCTTCGAGCCATTTCGTTCTTGGTCTTCCTCTCGATCTTCTACCTGATATGGCCCCTTCAGAACCTGATTTTGATTATTGGCCTCGAGTCTGGTAGCCTTGTGACATGTCCCAGCCAACTCATTCTTTGGGTCCTTATCACCTTAACAATTGAGGGTAGACCATATATTTGCATGAGTTGTTCATTGTTCATAATTTCCTCAACACCTTCCTCTCCCATACTGTCACTGCTTCCGCCCCACTTTGGTCAATCTTCCATAGTTCGCTACCATACATAGCCTGACAATTGTTTTGTAGATGTTTTCTTTTACTTTTCTCTTGCCCACTTCGATCTAAACATTCTCCCTACCCCTGGTAAATGTCTCATTCCTTTTGATATTCTTTCTTATATTTCCGTTCTTTGTCCTCCTTTATTTGTTATGGTTACTCGCAGATAGTTAAATTCTTCACATTTATATTGTGTGCCATCCTCTGCTATAAATTAAAACGATCCATTTTGTGGGCTTTGGGTTTCACCTAGCTTCATATATTTCGTCTTCTTTTCATTTACCTTCAATCCCTGCTCATTTGCTCGTTGCTCTATTATTTTTATTATATCCCTTAATTTTCCATTGTTTCTGGTTAAAATGATCAAATCATCTGCATATGCCATAATTTGTACCTGTTGGTTGCATATGGTTTGACCTGTTCTTACTCCACTGTCTCTAATAATCTTATCTAGTGTTATCTAGTGTTACATTGAGTACCAACGTTGACAGCCGAGTCTCCTTGTCTTAGTCCTCTTTTAACTATCCAATTATCCGGTATATGTCGATTCACCTGCACCTTATAATCTGCCTTCCTTAGCGTCATTTTCACTAGCCTTACTAACTTTTCATGAATGCCTGGCTCCTTCAGTGCTTCATATATTCTTGATCTTTTTATTTTGTCGTATGTTGAATATGCTGAAAGTCTATGAAGAGCAGATGCAGTGGTAATTTTTTATCTATATTGTCCATGATTTATTTCAATATAAAAATTTGGTCTGTAACTGATCAGCCTTTCCGCCTTAACCCACAATTGGTATTCTCCTAACTTTGCTTCTGCTGTGTCATTAATACTATTTTTTTATAGTCGCTGCCAGTGTCTTATAAGCAATATCTAAGAATGCTATTTCCTGAGAACATTCTAATGGATCTCCTTTTTTTGGGCTCTCTTTTGTCCATACCTCCATTATTATTTTATTTAATTCCTTTTCTAGTTTATTTCCTCCTTTCTGCAACATCTCCGCCGTTAATCCATTTTCCCCCGGTGTTTTCCCACTTTTAAATAATTTATCTCACTTCTTCTTCACTTGGTGGTTCCTCTTCGTTTGCTTTTTCTCGTTTCTCCGTTTCTTCTGACCTTTGACTCCTTGGTAAAATTCCCTTGCTTGCTTCCTTGTATAATATTATATTATTCTTTTTAATATTGCATATTCTAAATCCACTCTGTATATATTATAGCTGATAATAGAAACAAGCCTTAAAAATCAGTTTCATCTATATTCCGTCAGAGTTAAATATTACCAAACATAAGATGTAGAGTACAGGCAATTGATGCAAATACGTAAGTATATTGTGTAAATGAATCTTCGTTCGGCAAAGAAGTTATACTAACAAAATTCACAACTGTATATTACGTTGCATAGCTCAAAACGTCATTATCCTTTCGTATGCGTTGCTTTAACCTTTAACTTGAACTAAACGCAACAACTCTCATGTTTATTCTTTGGATGATAAATCGTATCTATCTATTTATATCCTAGAGCTAAATACTTATTAGAAGAATTTTAACAGAAAAGAAATGAGGTTGCTATTAAATCGTTGCTGCAACAAATCCAGCCCAGTAAAGTTAAATAAAGTAGTTTGTTTATTTCATTAGACGAGCATTTGCATTTCGTATTGCAGAGAAACTAATTGAATTGGAATTCGGTATTTAGCTGCGCATGCAATCGTTAACGCTTACGATAAGAGTAATGGAAACATTTCATTTATTGAGCAAATTTAAATATTGTATCATGTAAAAAGAATTGTACATAAGATGATATTTTCAATTCTATTTTATAGTAACTTATAAACTTGATTAACGAGGGTACAAATACAGAAGAAAAAAACAGTTTGTTGCAATAAAGCAATAAATGCCCAAAATAAATTAAGTTTCACCATTCTTATTTCCTTCAAATCCTTTTAGAATTAGAGACTAGATAGCTTTCATTAAATTTCGAATTATTCTACGGTATGCTTCCCTTATAAAACAAAAAAATCAGACTCTCTCTTGCCCTCCTTTTCCATCCAATCGCTCGCACCTGTTCTGATTCCTCCCTTCATTGAATTAGCATCACTAAACGAGGTATAAAAATTCGATTCAATTACGAATCGGAAGGAAACGGAGGATGCGATGTGGGTGCAAATAAATACAAATTAGCGCAGCCGGATTAGTAGGGGATGCGAAGGAAATTGAGGCGGGGAGGATCTAGGGCAGCTTTATCGGGACGATTCCGAAGGGTGTTGGATAAATTAGGGAAAACCGACGGCGGTTATTATAATCTGCGGGGATAACGCCGTTGCCAATGATATATCGACAATAAAAAAGCATTTGATGATAATCCCGATTCTTCAATAACCAGCGAAGGATGATACCGCTGGAAGAGATCCAGGCACTTGTATTGGAATTTCTGCCTGGGATCTTGGGCGATTAAAAACATCTGCTTCCCTGCTAACGGAACGATACAGCTATAAGTCTGGTTAAGAAAGAAATTCCAGATGATGTATTTCCAGGAGCAGATACATTTAATCTTAAGAAACTAATGTACAAAAGATAATTAAGGGAAAACAGTAGTACATAACACTATAATAATAAATCAAATAATAAATCCGTCATAACTTTAAAAGATAGCAGAGTATTTAAATACAGACATCAAAATAATCTACCGGACAAGCCTTTATTTGCTAGAAGTTTACGAGCCATACATAAAGGTGCGTATTCATTTGAGCAAATTTGCGCGCACGTACGATTTACGCGTAAAAATGCTCAAATGTGTACGTAGTGAAGTAGTGTTTGCGCACGCACAAACACAATCAGCTGCTTGTTAACATCAAAGAATATTTACGCGTAAATTTGCTCAATTTGGACAATAACATTGTCGGACACAATTTTTTTATCTCATACACCGTTACGTGTAATTTATGGCGTTTTTCATGCTGATTCTGAAACTAATTTTAAATAAGCTCCATCACGTCACAGGATTTTGAGAAATTATTTTAAATAGCTTTTTCAAAAAGTACATCAAAATTTACACATATTACAAGATATATTGTAGTGACGAGCATTGAGTGGGCATGTCTAAACATGTCCTTGACTGTTTCCTAGGTCACCAAACCACCCCCATTTATGCTCTGGAGCCAATAAAATTAGGAATTTGTAGATTTATGGCTGTGTGGGTATATCAGGAGCTACGCACGGGTTATTAGATTCAACTAACAAGGGAACACCGGCGGGTGTCCCCCTCCGATTTCGATGAAACTTAACAGATCGAAAGAGTACCTTAAAATAAGAGACACGTATTTTTTTTTATCGGCGTATCCGCACGATTTTGGGGTACAGCCCCCTCCAAAGTTTGGACGATTTTTCAATTTTTACAAATATTTCCTAAATTATAACAGATATTAAATTTTCTTGTTAACATAATTTGCAGCATATTGCATGGCCCTAAGGGTGGCGTCGTCCGTATTCGCAAAAAGTTAATAACGGGGGACGGAGTGCCCCGTACCCCCCATTTTTTTTACATTTTTTCTTTTTCTTATTCATCAAAAGAAGGCCGATTTTACATAGAATACGATGATGTATAACAAGTTTAGAAAATTAATAATTGTAAAAATAGAAAAATAATAATAAAGCTTCAAAATTAATAAACTTGTCTATTGATATAAATCAAATGAACTATAACAGAAATAAGTTTTTATCCTTAACATAATTTCCACCATAATACATGGTCTCAAGGTAGATATCTTCATAAAAAGCTAATAACGGGGGACGGGGTACCCCATACCCCCGCATTTTTTTAATAATAAGTTTATTCATTATTCATCAAAAAAGATCGCTTTTACGTAGAAAACGGTGATGTATAATAAATTTAGAAAATTAATAATAGCAATAATAACTCAAAATAAATATATGGAGTTCTTGGAGTGGGCATTGTGTTGCCGAACTTCAGCAATTAGTGCCAAAAGACAAAACTTTGAACATTTTAAATATACCAAAAAAAAAAACGACAGCGATGGTACAACCTCTAGATGTATATGGTTTTAGACTGTGGAAAAATTTTGTTAGAACTTTATCGGATATAGTGATTCTTATGAACTACGACATAAATTTCCATCAGAGAAATAATATTATTAAGTTGCAAACTCTAACCCATAATCAGTTTTCTTCCCCAAGATTTTTCGACGTACTCGTGGTATAAGAGTGGATACGTTGAGGAAAGAACTGGGCCCTTTAAAAATCCTGTAGAGTTTTGTTTTAACAAAGATGCGCAGTCTACACCCTTGTATAGTATTTGCAATAAACCAGCTATTGTGCGGTGTTCATGGTGCAAACAAAATCTGTGTTTTAAACACTTTTACACAGACTATCACTACTGTAATACTTACATAGCTTAATTACTATATGTATATTAATCTTGTTCGCTATTGCAATACATATATATCAACAATAGCATTACAGTATGTCATGTATTTAAACATTTATAAGCATTATAATGTTTTTCTAATTCTGTTCTATTGTTTCTGAAATGTTATAATCGTTACAAACACATTAGTTATATTTATGCTCCATTGAATACTTACATTGTACACCTACATTGCACGAAAAACTTGAAATAAATTAAAAAATATATGTGTATGTATTATTTAATCCTTCGTCCCGTGTAGCAAATTTGTTCATATATACGCACTAAAGGATTATGGTATTCTAATAATGAATAACATTTTATTAAGGAAATATATAAAACGCAGTCACTAACTGCAGTTGATAAAACGATTTATATTGCTACCACCGATAAAAGTTTCGTATAGTATATAGTATAAGTTAGTAGGCATAGAAAGGTTTGACCTGTCGAGTAGATACAATTCTAAATTAAGAAATATTTAAGTAAGGAGAGCAGCGGAGTAACGATAACAAATAATTGTTGTTAACGTACTATATTATTATTATTATTACAATTATTTTTATTATTAATCCTCCAAATTTATTACCATTGTTTTCTATGTAAAAGCGATCTTTTTTTGATGAATAATGAATAAACTTACTATTAAAAAAATGCGGGGTATGGGTACCCCGTCCCCCGTTATTAGCGTTTTATGAAGATATCTACCTTGAGACCATGTATTATGCTGGAAATCATGTTAAGGATAAAAACTTATTTCTGTTATAGTTCATTTGATTTATATCAATAGACAAATTTATTAATTTTGAAGCTTTATTATTATTTTTCTATTTTTACAATTATTAATTTTCTAAACTTGTTATACATCATCGTATTCTATGTAAAAAATCGGCCTTCTTGTGATGAATAAGAAAAAGAAAAAATGTAAAAAAAATGGGGGGTACGGGGTACCCCGTCCCCCGTTATTAACTTTTGCGAATACGGACGACGCCACCCTTAGGGCCATGCAATATGCTGCAAATTATGTTAAAAAGAAAATTTAATATCTGTTATAATTTAGGAAATATTTGCAAAAATTGAAAAATCGTCCAAACTTTGGAGGGGGCTGTACCCCAGAATCGTGCGGATACGCCGATAAAAAAAAATACGTGTCTCTTATTTTAAGGTACTCTTTCGATCTGTTAAGTTTCATCGAAATCGGAGGGGGACACCTGCCGGTGTTCCCTTGTAAGTCTGTTTGTGATGGTTGAATGTCTTTTTATTTCGTAATGCCCCGTGCGTGTACAAATAATCCCTACAGCTTCTGTTGTGTATGTGAAGAATTCACTACCCTACAACATAAACGGAATATTACGCCTTTAATAGAAAATTTATATTTCAATTATTTTGAGCTTAAAATTAAATATCAGGACAAGGAACAGGCTGTTTACATTTGCTGCGTACGGTGTACTGTTACTCTGAAGAGTTGGTCAAACAATAAGAACAGCGCTATGCCATTTGAAAGCCCTATGATTTAGCGTGAACAAACGGCTAGTTTTGCTGCACGAAAGCTTTTGGGTTCTCCAAGAACAAGATTAGTTACGCTAGTGTGTCTTCTGCTACACGTCCAGCAACTCATTCAGTAGCCTTGCCAGTACCAAGACCCGTAGGTGTTTCGAGCGAAGAATACACCATTACAGATACAGAGGAAAAAATTTCCGAGTTATCGACTGGCAATTATGAATATTTGCCATCTCTAAAGGACGGATCTCACTTAGTAAATCAGTAGGAATTAAATGACCTTATTCGCTAAAAAGAACCAGCTAACAGTAGGTCATCAACACAATCTAGAAGAATAGTTCGAATACTTCGAAATTGAGTTTGAAAGCTGTCCTTCTTCACATAATAAACGTTTACCTATATATCCGTCCCGGTTAGCCACGCATTCCGTATGAAGGCAACTTATGAAAATATGACTCGTCTTCTCGATAAAATTAATTACAAAGTGTACAAATGGCATTTCGTCAAAGCAATGGATAAGGATGATTGTGGATTCCAGTACCTTCAACACAACTTTACCAATATTTCAAATGTAAAACTCAAAGAGGGAATCTATGTAGGACCCCAAATTAAAGATCTACACGAAGATGCACATCTTGAAGAGACTTTAAATGACTTGGAACGTGGTGCTTGGAGTGCTGCTGTAAGAGGAAGTAAAAGCAAGAGTCATGCGTATGGCGTGCGTTCAACAATATATCATTTGAGTTATTATAAATATAAAGGTCTATTGTAACTTATATCATTATAAATTACGAAACGAAATAATGAATTATGCATTCAGTTAATTGATGAATACGAAACGTTGTGCGTAAAATTGCTCAAATGAATACGCAACTTAACAAATGATTTGTAATGTCATTTGAAAGGTCAGTCGAGTTTGCTGCTGGTGTTTCGATAGTTTAAGTGAATAAGATATTAACTTAAAAATCAATGGAAATTTAAAAACAATGTAAGATTTATTGATTTGTCATCTTGATATTTTCGTGTATATTTTGTGATCAGTTTTCTCTTCCAATTTTTAGCATTAATTGAGGATGGAGAGACGTAATTTAGACCATGACACGCAATTGAAAGCTATGGAATGTTTGAAAGTGGTTTAAGTTAAACGTCAACAATCGTTTGTGGTTGAAATATCGGTAAACCCATGATGATGCGTGAACGTTGTACAGAACTTTACGACGCTCATGTGTTAATAACCGATCGCACGTGAGCAGACTCCACGCAAATGGTCTTAATGCCCATCGTCCACTAAGAATTCCTGCTTTGTCGAGGGGAATGGCGAAAGAAAATTAGAATGGGCATTGCCAACATTTAAATTGAGATGAATAAAGTGGGCATCTGTTTTGTTGTCTGGCGAAATCCGGTTTGGTTTGCGGCCAGATACAAGAAGAACGAGAGTGTGGAGACGTCCCGAGAATGCAGAACGATTAGCTACATCACAAACCATTCACAGTTCACAACTTCTAAGAGGGTAGTGTAAAGGTTTGGGGTGGAATATCTCTTGGTGGAAGAACTAACTTCGTTCTCTTAAATCGATATTTAAATGCCATTAACTATCGGGCGTTCTCCTTCAAAACGTTGTGCTACCAGATGCTGCAACAATTGGTGAAAATTTTCAACTCATGTCCGACAATGCGCATCCACATACTGCAAGTATCATTTGTTCATTTCTTCAAAACCACGAAATTAATGTTTTGCCATGGCCAGCCCAATCACTTGATTTAAATCCCATAGAGCACGTATGGGATTTGCTGCAAAGAAGCAAAATCTAGTCTTTGAAACAAAACAACAATTGTATCAGTGTCTTGTAGAACAACGGAATGCCATCGATCAACAAGAGCTAGATCCAGGGATTGAAAATGTTCCAAAAATGACTGTTTCAAATTATTATACATTGGCTCTAAATGAAACAGTTTTGAGAACAGAAATAATGCCAAAACAGTTATTATTATAACGGTTCTGATCTAATATCGGTTTGGGTTACAGTTCTATATGTATCGGGTCTTTATACCAGTTCTTTTCGGTTCTATATCAGTTTTCATATCGCTTCTATATCAATTCTATTTTTGATATATACCCAGTTGTGATTATACTAATTTTTATTATTACGTAGTGATAGCAGTAATTAACTTTAAAGTAATTAAAAATGACGAAAATAGCCAATGTATCATACAAAACGAATCGATTTTAACACTAGGGTTGCCACCCGTCTTCAGTTCGCGAGAATTGTCCTCGTTTTGAGACTGTCCTCTTGTCCTCCTTTGACAAGAGAAATCCTCGCAAGGGCTCAATTATGTAGAATCAAAGAAAAAGGTGAATAAATTAGAAATTGAATGTTGTGATCTAGAAAAAAACGGCTCCAGTACTGAATAAATGAGTAATGATTGAACATTTTATTATGCCCCTGATTCACTAATTTTAGCCTAATATACCCCCTCTCCCTCCTGCCTCAACTTTGTACTCGTCGAACACATATAAATAATGGCAACCTTTGTTAATACCGTCATCGAAATCGATATCTTCATAAATTTCGGTTCTAAATAACTGTTACGGAAAATAACGGTTCTTCATAACTGTTTTGAGAACTGAAATCGTTATTATAACTGTTTTCGACCACTTGATTATGAGTACGCCAACGAGGTGCAGAAAAGTAATCACAGAGTACTGACATTGCACTCAAAAAAATTATTAACTTTAGAAAATTATTTCTAAATGCATACAATTAAATGATATTCAACATCCAACGTCATACTCGAAACAATCTACCATTACTATAAATCCGTCAATCTCTAAAACGTACAAACCAAATGTTCACATAATGTCGTCCTTCATCAAGCAAATTTTGAACATGAATGTCCGCTCCTGTATTGCTTCTATTACTAATACTATTTCAGGCAGCGGCGACATCTAGATGCAAATGTAAAAGCACTACCACGGCGAGAGCATCTACGCCATATAATTCATGCGTCCCTTCCCGTCTTTATCTTATACGTTGTGTGCCGTTTTGCATCCAATCCATCAGCACCGGGTAGAAGGAGCAAGGCTCTCTCATTTGTACCCTCCCAGCTCTCTGCCGGCCTGGATTTTCATACGTTTCGCCGCTTGCTTCGACAATTACGCGAGCCCCACGCTTCCGGTTCCGCCTCGAGCTGTTTCCACCGCGTAAAATACGTTGAAAATTATCGGCACGCTTTTCCGGAGGGCCTTATCGCCCCTTTTTGCTCTTCTTTTCGTTTTTCGTTCGCCTATTCACGGCATTGCATACTATAACGGATGTTCTGCCACAGTGTAGTGGCGTAGCGTACGATTTTGGCCCTTCTTTTCCTACGTGACCGGCTTATACACCCTACATTAGTGCGCCCTCGCTGTTAAGAATGGCGGTGGGGTTCCTATTAAAAAACAAGGTATTGACTTTTTCCTTAGCTGGAACAAGTTATGCTTTGTTTGTTCGTTTTCTCGACAAGTGTTCTTCATTACAGCTAAATTAAATTTACCGGAAGATTTTTAAAAATAACGCATCCTCTCGGAAAAATAATTAAGACGAGAATTATATCTTTAACTAATTGCACAAGAAAAAAAAATGCTTTATTAATTATTGTAAAAAGTAGCGTCTTAATCTATAGTAACACATTTGAAATTTTTGGAACGGATCTATAGTTGTATATTTTCAAACAAATACTTGTGTATCTTCTCTAAAAAATGGCAAATTTGACATTTTTAAAATAAAAATAAGAAAAACATTCGTGAATAATGGGATGATGTTACCAACGAACACGTTCTTACTGCTAGTTGGTATTAATATGTAGGTTAATACGCGCAATACCGTTGCGTCGGATTTCTCGCTTGAAGTCGAAAGAATACTACAACCACAAAAATGAAACCCTCAGGATATCGAGGGGGTTGGAATACAAACACTCACAAAAAATACATGGGTTGGTTTAACACAACCTTTTTTTATTTTATCTTGGTTAAACCAAATTAATATAATATATTTAGTACTATAGTCTATTTTTTTAAACGATGAAGAGACGTAAATAATGGGAGGAGCAAACCACATTCACACAACACCAATGAAATTAGCGACATCTATGTGATATACTTCACATTAGAACAGAAATTGTATGCTCTGAATACGAATACGTGTTAATTACAGTGTGAGATATAAGACATATACAGTTAATTTTTTGTAAAGTGAATGGAATTGTTTGAAAAAATACATAAAACATAAAACATAAACATTTGTAATTACATCATATATAATGAAATTCAATTTTTTGAGAATGAGAAATGAATAGAGATGACAAAGAGTTTAAAGAATGTTTTCCAATAGAAATTAAAATTGTTTTTTTATAAACACACCCATACTTTATTTATATTATAGTATTACAAATAAATATAACATTATACTACCTGAACTATTGTCTTTTGTCAGCATTAATAACTCAAGACTACATGGCCTTGAAGGCTCTTGGCTTAGGGTGCCGGAACACACCGAGCCGCTGAGAAGTGTTGGCGAAATGGTCACCCAACCAACAACCGGTCACTCAGCAACAACCGCTACCGCATATTGCCGCTTGCCTTTCAAGATTGGCAATGATACACCCTAACATGAAACAGTTATTCTTTCGCATCAAATACAATCTTTTATATTACCAACACAGCTATGGTGTTACATGAAATCGACTATTTAACTGTTAGATGAACATATTTCATGCATTAAGTGGACAGTTAATTATTGTATTTGTATTAATTCCTGTGTTTACTTCAACCAAATTTTACTTTTCTTCCAACAAAAATAACTTAACATTACTCTTTATGTTCGTTCTAACCAAAAAGTCTCTTTCCCGTATTTAAACGAAAATTGTTGTGCCATTTATCATTTTTTGGTTGAATCAATGTATAACATTTTCCTGAGTGTAGAAAGTTGTCGCACGGTATTGTTAAGAGAACGTATCACAATAATTAATTATTTTTTTAATTACAGTAGTAATATATAAAACAAATACTTGTATGATTGTATAGTCTTGATTCTACATCTTTTGGAATTTATGTCTCACAATTTTAATTTGTTCTTTTGTTTTATTAGTCATATTTTATTTATGTTTTACTTTTGAATGTTTGTCTTTGACTCTTTAATTCTGAAATTTCGATTTTGACGTTTTTAAACCTGAGGATCACGTATTATAGCCGAAACATGTTGCCTTAAAATATATTAAACACCATTTATGAATGTAAGGACGTTTACTTTACGTACACTTTCTTATAATACTTGTATGTTTCCAAAAAAAATGATAAAATATATTTTAAAAATATGAATGTTGCATTTCGTTAAAATTCGATTATATATTTTTCAGTTAATGTACACTCATCATCAAATATATAACAACGCTTCTCTTTTATTTCAAAAGCTTTTTTAAGTTATAAAAAATATGTTAAATTCTTAATATATCTTTTTGTTTTTTTAAATATTGCGTTTCAATGTAATATGTTGATTTGATTATTTATTGTTAGTTAAATATGCAAACGTTATCCAATTTTATAATTAAATAGATTTCTCAAAATATTTAAATTATACTTATAGTTTTGTGAAGAATTGCGGGTCTATTTTATCATAACTGCGTTTTTACGTTTATAAATTTAAATCATTTGGAGTGTATTACATGATTTTAAATTTTGTTCTTTGTTCAAAATTGTTATGTTGTTAAATGTATGATTTTGAGTTATTTCATGCTTTTTTAAAACTGCAAGATTTTTATTATATTTATGTCCATTTATTCTATTTTCTGAAAATTGCATGGCTTCTCCAATAAATATATATTTTTACAGTCTATTTTATACACTATGTGTAATGTTTTTTTTTTTCAATTTTGGATTTCAATTTTGTATGGATTTGGTTTTGTAGTTTGTTGTTATTTTGATAGGCAATTTTGAAATTGTATGGGTTGAAAATTTGCTTTACTTTTTCCGATGAATATTTTACATAGCGATTTTTTTATACATTTTGTAATTATTTGTTAATTGTCGTATTATAAAAAAGAAAAATTCTTGGTTTGAATATTTTGTCCATAAGAGAATTTGGATAACTACTTTGTTTTAAAATACCTTTTGCTTTATTAATAACATCAAATCGAGAAAAACTAAACTTGTTAACGTTATTACTCTGTCAGCTAAACTAAACTTTTTGTGAATAAGCTTAGTCAACTATAAATATTCGACTGTTTGTTGCTACACAATTTGTGCATGCAAACAAATGCACAACTATGGTAGCTTTTCAGTAATTTACTTTTTTCTCTTTTTAAAAAAAATGGTTTTAATTTCAACAATTTCGCTCGCACAACCTTTTTTCCTGTCGTCTATTAAACGGTAAACAAATAATATCAGTACATGTGCTAGCGAAACAGAAAAGTCCACGTTACACAAGGCAGCAATTACAACAAAACGGAATAGCGTACTAATTAGGAAATAATAATAAATAATTTCTCATACACGCAATTTCATAACGGCTTCTAGGACTTCAATGTACACATAAGCAAACATCCACCATAACGACACGAAATACGAACGGGGTTTTATTCTCTTTATTAGACGGTTGGCTGGTCCAAAGAAATAGAAGTTTTATGTATTCCGCTTTTAAGTTTTCCCACAGGTGTCGCGGTTCGTTCATTGAAGAGTCGATTTACTGCAACGAGGCGCCGTAAAGATATACTGCGGGTTTTGGGACTACGACTCTTAGCAGTCCCCCTTTCTTTACAGTAAACCATAAACTTCCGGGCGAGTATTGGAAATAAAATGTTGGGAAGTAGATTTGCATCTCGATATAAAACGTACAAGGTTCGATCAAAAAAATAATCGAAAATTAACCAAATAGACGACCTATTACGGGTAGAGATGAATTGCTAAACAGCAAATAACAATTAAACCAAATGCAGCTAGATGTAAGCAATATGTACTACAGATATAAGATTTATTATTACTATATACAAAAAGAAAGACTACCTTTATTTGCTAATTTCAACTGTTATGTTATAATAGCATCAATAGCAGTTACAACTATTATAATAAATTTGCGGGTATATGCACCTCTAGTCACAGGTAGATAATCGACATATGCGTTGTCTATACAGATTTGTTTATTATATATACTCATCGACAATAACTTGGCGTTCAAATATAATTTTCCGCTAAAAAAAGTACATGGGATAGCTGCCAATATTTCATTAGGTATTTTGATAGTGCCTATGGTTATTTTTAAAAAAAAAATAAATTAACAATTAAAAGAAAAAGGTATAGTGGCACTATAAAACAATATTCGGCTAATGAGTTATTATATCAAAATGTACTTTTTTTAACCTTAGATTAATGTAAATTTGATGGATTGTATGTTAAAAATCTATTTGGTATTTATTTAATTCTTACTGCGACGTTTCGTCATTTATTAATGACTTTTTCAAGCCTTAACGTTAACCCGTGATATTTTTTCTATTCCTCAATTCTCCGAATTTCTTTGGGAAAATTTATCCAGAGAACATGTCAATATAAGGAAATAACTTCATGCATGATACACATGTTTGCAAAATAAAAACAACCAAACAATAAAAGAACAACCGACACAAACACGTTGACAAACGAAACATAAGAGTGACATTGTTATGCGACAAGTTTATTAAGTATAAGTTAGAGCAAAAGAGCTCTCCTTGCTTGTTATAAAAGAGGAGTTGGCAATTTGTCCTATCCCATATATAGGACTAGGAGACTCTTATTTTATTCATGGCGTTAAGTTAGTTAATACAGTTAGTTATATGTTATGTACGTATTGCTGTAGTCTGGCACCCCGGGTTTCGGAAATTTAAATGTGTATTTTTATTTATTCCAAATCAGCCTTGTCAAAACAATGTTAGAGTTTCCACAATTCTGTTAATTGTTAGTATCATTTTATTTGGTCAGTTGTGTATAGTAAATTTCATTTTTTTGTACATTTTTGCGCACTCCTGTATATAGTTTATATGCTAGTTTTTCCTTTGCGTTGCGCTGTGCGTTCATCGCACGAGATTGTAAATTTCATATATATGCGAGTGTTTAACCTAGAGGCCCAAGCAGTTATCAGATAGACGAGCCCGCGTATAGTCGTGTTTTGTTGTCTTGGTTACCGTTTCTGGTAATCCTTTTTCAGTTTAAGATGTAGTTCGTTGTTTGAAGTTTTTAAAAATCGTCTATCTTGTAATTCTTTTGTTAAATTGTATTAGATAGGTGTGCACATACATGTAAGGCTTTTTAATTATATTCGTTTTAAAAGTAAGCGCGTTTAGAGTTTAAAATTTTCCGTTTTTTTTTTAGTAGTTATAATTTAATTTTAATTTTATCACCTCGGGGTAGGTGAAGTGTAGCTGTGAGCTTGTTTTATATTTCATTTTTGATTTTGCTTGTTTCTTTACGTCATTTGAATTAATTTGTAGTTTGCTTTGAATTTTTGAAACCACGTGGATTTTTTGTGGTATAGAAAGTCCTTCTAGAACGAATTCACCATTTTGTTTGCTAAAGGATTTGCATTGTCCTTTGTAAATTGTAGAATCTTATGCAGGTTTGTTTTTTGCCAGAATCTTATATTCAAGGTTTTCATTTTCCCTGTAATTTGTATTAAATGTTTTTTTTTTCTTTTTACAATAAATCTAATGATTGTAAATATCATTTTAAAAATCACAAGTTCTTTTATTTTTGAATCCGCCATTTCAATTTTTGGGGATTTTAAAGAAAGTAATTTTGCACGCCCACTATTAATTTTTAAAAAATTTACTCTGAGATTTAAGAATCTCTGGCGCCCTTTTAAATTCATTTTTGCTGAGCTAGCTAAATTAATTTTGTCATTTTTAATTTCTCTTTACTTATATGCTTGGACCATCAGTTCACAGCAGTATGTATGTATGTATGTAGATGAAGGGTGGTGTTACACTGCGACCTAAAGGATCTATTGTGTCCCCCATTCTTGCTGCTTTACAGTTGGCCTTCCAATCCTATTCCTTTTAAAAAGTGTAGGATGTCAGAGGGCCCCAGTCTAGGTAAGTCTCCCTCTTCGATTTCACATGCTCCCAGGTACAATGCCCTCGGGTTGCACAGTGCTACGCAGTTTGAGAGGAGGTGGATGGGTGTTTCATCCTGTTCCCCACAAAATCTACATTCAGGATCTTTTTCCAATCCAAGCTTACTCAGGTGTCCTTTCAGTCTACAATGGCCTGAAAGTATTCCTGTTAATATGCGAACATTGTTCTTACTCAGGTTGATGCATTCTGTAAACCTCTTCTGGTTATAAGTTCCCAGAAGAATTTTACTCTGCGTCATTCCCTGGAGATTTTCCCAGTAACTGGATTTTCTCTGCTCCATTTCTATTTTTAGTTTCTTCAGTATTGTACTGCTACTTAACCCGCAAAAGGTTCAGGCCTACGAAAGGCATTCCAGCCCTTTTTTCGCGAGGTTATCCGTTATTTCGTTTCCTTCCACTCCTGTGTGACCCGGAACCCACAGGAGGGTTACTTTATTTCTTTTGCCTAGCTCATTTAGTTTCCCTAGGCATTCCCAGACCATCTTGGAGCTGATTTCATATGAGCTCAGCGCCTTGATGGCTGCTTGACTATCAGACATGATGATAATCTCCTGTTTCCGATAGTTCCTATCCATATTGAACTGAACACATCTTCCAATAGCGTGTATTTCCGCCTGAAATATACTTGGGTATTTTCCCAAGCTTTCGAAATATGTAGTTCTAGGCCCGTATATTCCTATTCCAGTTCCTTTTGCCGTTTTGGAGCCATCAGTGTACCATTTGATGGCATTTCTATTAAAATTCAAGATGGTGTTATGATCCCACTCGCTCCTGTTACTTAGCTTTGTGGTGAATTCCTTCACAAAGCTATAGTTATATGTTAAAAGAAAATAACCTAACCCACTATTGAAAAGAAACCTAAGAAATTTGAATACCTCAAAAAATAGTGCGTTCCAATTAAAATTTTAAATTACATCTTGTTTCTGATAAGACAAGATGAGAAAGAAAGGTTTTATCAAATCGATTTATCACTGTGTGATGCTCTCACATTTGTCGGCAGTGATTTCTTGAAAATATTTTATCACCGCATTAATAATAATTACAATAATGTCTTTTAAGGTTCGCTTCATACCTTTGTCCTCCATTGCAGGCTAACGTTAGTAAGGCCGATTTATTACTAAACAGTATTAAGAAAAAACCATAAGAACTTATAAACGCATAACTAATCACTAGTGCTGCAGAAAGGAGTGCTTTTGCAGTAGCGTAGGGCTCGGGATTAAAAATTTATATGATACATCACATTGTGCATTTAACCAGTGTTGATTGCTGTTAACATATCTTTTACACACATAAACACAGTACGGTAAAATGGTGATATTAATTCCAAACAATAATATATTTAATAATAGTACTAGTGTACTCTAATATCGGAAATCGGTTAAGAAATCTGTTAAGCATTAATAAGCTATACCAAAGTATGAGATCCATTCGTTATCAATCCATCCTGGCATTCATACATCTACTAAGGCTAATGTCGTATGTTTTTTTTTTTTTTTCTAGAAGCACTGTTTTAACGATTTTTTAGTCCAAAAAGATAACGAAAACTGTAGATACATGCAAACTAAATAATTTAGTAAATATCCATACACAAAGCGATTTTGTTAAGCGAACTTAAACAGAAGAATAGAGGACTGTGTTATCTAGAGTTATATGACAAAATCAATATCTATAGCAAAAATGCCTTTATCCTTAATACGGCAGCGTACGCGTATGAATCTCGACTACGACCGCTTTCGAAATATACCATCGCCGACAATGAGTGTCCAGTCGGTTCTGCAGGTTTACTAATCAAATTCTTCAATACATTTTTTTATAATGATTAGTTGTTCTTGCGGTTTATATATCATAATCTACCAAAGAAATGAATCACAGTTACACTACATAACTTTTATTAACATATATTTATTTATAACTTCTTTGCTAGGAATTGTAATATCAGCGACTTACATTCTCGGCTAAATAGAAGTAATTCCAATTTCTAAGCCTTTTTTAATGATGTAATAATAAAAAAATGCAAATGTACAGCTGAATTGTACTTGTATCTTGACGTGCGCACACTACCGGCCATTAATGTTAGGACAACTGGTATAATTTTTTTAAAAAAAAACATTTTTTTTCAATATTTAATACATATAAATTATTGTAAAAATGTTTACAATGAAATAAGCACAACAACAAAGTATTTAAGACGGAAATCATCATTAGAATAAGAGCAAGGTTAAGGTAAATACATGTTTTATAATAAACTTAACTTAAATACTATTTTTAGTCGCATTCCAAATTGCAATTTATCGGCTAGAAGTACTCGTCTGGTACACACTACCAGCCATTGAAGTTATGACAACTAATATAATTTTAAAAAATAATTTTTTTTCAATATTAAATACTTTTAACATTATTGTAAAAATTTCTACAATAGAATAAGCCAAATTCAAGAGAAAATTTAATTTAACCTAATAGCAGGTAATAAAAACCATTACAAACAATATTTAAAGGAACGCCGACATGCATGTTTACAATAGAGGAGTGGATCGACAGGGTAGCAAAATTTCACGTGGGTGTCTCTTAAAGATCTCCTACTATAGCAGGGAATAATTGATATTGTACTTGTTGTGAATTATTCTATTAGTGTACCAGTTACGATACGGTTGTTCAGTTGTGGTGTTTGTGAAAATAGTATTTAAAAAATGCCGAAAAGGAAACCAATAAGTAAATGTAGAAAAGAAATCGACTATTGTCACATTACACGAGAAAGGATATTCTGTGCGTGTGCATAAACAGAAAAATTAGGAGTGACAAAATCCACAGTCCATTACACTATTCGTCGCTACCGAGACACCGGAACATTCGAAGACCGGAATCGCCCAGGTCCATCACGGATAACAACCCTCGCGGAAGATCGATACCTTAAAGTGTTGAGCAAGAAAAATCGGCGATTAACGGCGCCTGAAATTGCAGCGGAAATGAATAGGGGACGTGAACGACCAATATCTTTAACAACAGCTAAACACCGCTTAAGGGAAACCGGTTTATTCGGTGCCGTTGTGATAAGAAAACCGTAACACCGTCGTGGGAACGGTCAAAAACGATTACAGTGGACAGAAACTCATAGAAATTGGACCGCAGAAAATTTCAGAAACGTTCTTTTGGCTGATGAGTCCAAGTTTGAAGCGTTTGGGCAGAAGCGTATAGTTTTTGTAAGACGCACAAATATTGCGCGATGTATCGGTTCCACAGTAAAACACGGTGGTGGTTCAATTATGGTTTGGGATTATTTTAGCAGTGCGGGGACCGGAGATCTAAAAGTTGACGGTATTATGCGCAAAGAAAATTATAGACGCATATTGGAAGAAAATGTTGTAACATCAGGATTGCGTCTCAAGTAGAGAATAATGTTTTGGAAATGATGCCCTTGCTCCCGCAGAGTCCGGATTTGAACTCTATAGAATTACTGTGGGATGAGCTGGAGAGGCAGGTAAGGAAAGTCTGCCCAACTTTGAAAAAGCACCTGTGGCTACTTCTCCAAGCTGAATGGAACAATATTTCCTAGGAGGCTCTGACAAAATTGAAAGGCAAAGGAGGATTCTTCGACGAGAAGAAAGTATATTTTAATGAGAATGTTTTAGTTTATTTGTTATTTCTTCTTCTTATTTTTTATATATATGCTTCTACGAACACATTTTTATTTTCTTTCAAATTCTCTTTCAAAATCCCGTTTTCATTTAGTTAGCAGTAATTTACTAGTTGTCCTAACTTCAATGGCCGGTAGTGTATATAAGAGCTTGAATGACAACTTAATATTTTGAGTTAAAGCACTTCTTTCCGCAATCACATGCAATATTATCCAAACTTTCTCTTAGACTTTAGCGCACCTACATTTAACCTAAACTAAAACTTTTCTGAATCACCTTATTAAAGATAATACTATTAAGTCGTTCTCTTCGCAAGAGAAAAAACTTATCTCGACGATTCTCGAAGGATAACCGGAACGCCAAAGTTTGAAGTACGGTGCAAGAGAGAACTGGATCTGCTAGTGGCAGACTCTTCAACATCAAGTGCAAGAACTTCAGCGGAACAAAGGTCGATGATAGTATTGTCTTTTCCTCGCAACAGCTAGCCGTATCTACCCGAGATGTTAAGATCCTCATCGCTGTTTGAGGCTTTATACGTCGGATAAGGAACGCCCTAGAAACTCCTCGACAAGGAATTATCGGACCAGCCTTCATGATGGCTGAGAGGAACGTAGCTTTATTACAGATATCGCAGATGAATTAGATTGATTACGTATTTAACAAGTAATAATTACGATGTAGCGGCATATAGTGTCACAAAATATTAATGTTGAAACAGGAAAGAGGAATGAAATCGCACTGCTTGACAATTTATGCCATATCACGGTTTACACGTATAAGTAAATTAATTTTCTAAATAGAATTTGACGGAAAACGCCGAAATCTACTAGAATTTAAAATTCTTTAATGACAAGTCTACATCTTCCGAATGCTGTTTGGTACCACTTTATTTATGAAAAGCTAAATAATAAAATTCATTTCAAACCCCGTGCTTCACTTAAAAGTACTACACGAGATTACCTATTATTCTAAGTACCACATGAATTCCATAACAATTGAAATGTCCCGACTCTAACTAACTAATTTCGCTATGAGTATTAATAATAACAAAAATATAATAATTTGGTCAGCTATCAATTGTTATTATGTTTGCGCCCATGGAACGACTTTAATTAGCTCCCAACATTCGCCAAGAAGTAAGAGAACCATGGGAAAACCTTACTCTGGGAACAGGGCCTAGGTATTAGTCCCAGACCTTGTTACTGATAGCCAGCAAATTATTATTATTATTATTCTGAGTTAAGAAAAGGCAGCCTCCAAGTCCCTTTAATTCCGACAGCCATGTCGTCTTCAGGTAGCTACTCTGTTCTTCGCAAATCATGAATTTGAAATTGAAACAGCAGAAGTATCACAATGATCTAAAAACAAATAATACAACAGCAGTTCCTATTCTAATATTTAACGATAACTTAATCCTAATTATTATAACCAATAGTAATTAAGTTAAAAATTTACATTTTAAATATTTATTTATACACCCCAGCTATGCTAACAGTTATAATTTAATATTAATTCAGATCACTAAAGAATATGAAATATTCATTTATATGTAATGTTTACGTACTTAGCATTACTAAAAAAATCCCTGAACCCTTTAGCTAATGCCCTAACCTCCGTACGCGTCCGCCGCTCACCAGTGAGTGGACATTCAAATAAAACATGCTACGCTGTAACTACCCCACCACAGTCACAATACGAATCATTAACCCTGCCAATTCTACCTAATGTTTGGTACCACTTCAACTTCAACTTCTGTTTAATTTTATTGCAACAATAGAGAAGGGTGCTAATTTTTGGAATAATCCCGGACGAGACATTTCTATTAACGGTAATAATTGAAATTGCAAAAAAAAAGGACGAAAAATTCACATACAACTCATATTATTAACAATGTGTTGATCCCCTTCCCTAGTGATTTCACACTCCACCACTGGTATTGATTACAATAGCTAGTCGATGTCTTCTTGGGAAATAAGGTCACAAACAACTCCCGAAATCAAATTTTTATTCGTCTTACTTCAAAATTTTTCTAATATTTGAATTTGATTTAAGACAATGCTTTCCTATTTCCTTTTTCAGGCAAAATATATTAATTCTATAAAAAAAATAATTCCTTACTACAGAGAATTACTTCTCCCCTTTTTCAACAACTCTGGATTTTTTGAATTCAAGGCAGTCTCCTTACTAATTCCAATGAAGCAATTATTTTACTGGATTCAATGTGATATCAACAGTTGCATCCAACTTGTAGCAAAGCACACCTAAAATTGGAAACCAATTTACATTAAATATAAATGTGGCTACCTATAGATATCTTTTTTAATTTATTATCATTCCATCATGCTCACTAGATGGCGTGACTTTGACACATACTCCTTTATCACTACCAATGAAAATTGTAATATAATTTTGTATAATTAATTTTGACCGCCTTTACAAAAATTTCCAATCAACTTTAAAATTAAATTTATAATTTCTTAGATTATGGATAAATTGTTCATATGATTATAAACCTTGAAAGAGTATAATTTGTTTTTACAAAAATGTAAAAATAATTTAGCAATATGTCTAGAAGTCAAGTATTAAATGCAAATATCTACGCCATTACAAGATGTTTGAACATACATATAGTTAATGTTAATTTTACTTGCTCAAAATATAAATACCAATATTATTTGGTAGATACGTTGTTATACTTACTAACGCCGCTTCCTCTTAATTTTATACTCATATAACATTGTGAGTGTAACTGATTGTATATATTAATATTTTTTACCTCTTTTTACCTTCCACACAGAGTCAAAAATAAATTAAACAGTTATATTTTAATTATTTGTAAATTTTATGCTATATTTTTCTCACCCAATAAAAACACAACATATTTCATTAACATAAAAGTAAAGTAGAAATAATTCTATAAACGGATTTTATGCTATTGAATGTTGGATTAATTTATTCCTCAAACAATAGCGATTGTTCTTCAATAAAACAAAAGTTTATTTGCGTATTGAAAGCGAAACTACGACCAAACTAGATCTTATTTAAACCAACAAGACCTCAAATAACACTCCACTAGAATGTGTGTAACATGCATTCAAATTACATTCCGTTTCAAACAATGCTTGTTCAACAAATACTTTAGATAATGGAATTGTCAACTTCATTACAACATACTCTATCTACGCTAGTTAGATGATGATTTTAATTGAATTTTCTATATTTACAGTTCTTCCTTAAGGTATATTTTTTCCTTAAGCACGCCTTAACATGAAAATTGTTGCCTCATAGAACGTATTTTATATCTTACGAAAAAAAAAAAACTTGAAATAGAAATTGAAATATTTGACGCGTTTGTCATTTTGGAATGTCATAATCGGATGCAATGGCACATATAGAGGATTTTTTGGATTGTATAGGTATGATACATATAATAATAGACAAGGAAACGATGCACAAAATCCCATGGAATATTTTAGTAATGCAGGATTCAAAAGCCATGTTTTTCTAAAGAAAATATTACATACATTTTAGTGCCGCCTGTTTAATGGGCGATTAGAGAAAATAGAAATCCTGGTTTATCCATATTACTACTTCTTGGACTATAAACTTGCTTGCGCTTTTTGTTAGTAATTCATGTATTATTCTTTGAATAATCATACAAGAATGTCGCTGTTCGGACAGTCATTTCTATTAATATTGCGTTGTACAAAAATGTAATTACGATGATATACATAAACACTTATGGTTAGCCAATGAATTTGACATTAATCCCATTCAGAGCCAGCTACAAACATTTAAAGATAGAGCTGCTTAGTCTGTTTAACAAAAAGTCGCTCATATCTCAAAATCTATTAAAAATAGGTATAGGGAATGCTGACATAAAGTGATAGGGGATGATATTTACTTCCTAATTTCGAATTAAAATACAGGGCGTTCTGTTTAAGAAAATTGAGTTTTCTGCATTTGAAAATATGTCACTTTGTTCCTCAGTTTGGAACACCCTGTGTTAGAATGTTAGAATGTAAAGTGTGTGTACCGTTTCTTAGGGTTATATCTACATTCATAACATAGCAAATTTGGAGTATCTACTTGCAGTATTAACCAAGATATTAATTTATCAACGATGCAAAGATTATGACTAAAAAAAAAAAGAAAAACTTAAATAACTCAAAAACGGCAACATGTAGCTATAGGAAAACTGACGTATTTATGGTCGTAGAATCCAAAAATGAACAAAAAATTAGCTCATTCTATTTAAAATAGCAAAGTTGACGTCAATTTCCAGTCAACCGGAAGTGATATTTTGGTTAAAGTATCTCACATAGTTCCAATCGAACAGATAATGGTGCCAAAATGTCAAATATAAGTAAATAATAGAGCATCATTAACTTTTAATGAAGCACTTACGTGGAATACTCTGTATATATATAACACGACTGCGTATGCTTTGCTTGAAGATGTCCCTCTGAAGACGAAACCGGTTGCAATCTTTAATTGATTAAAGAATCTCTGAGAAATGTAACCCTTTCATTTCATACGGAGTTACAGTGGATTATAATTATCTAATTGCTAACACTGTCCTTTTCGTTTTCTATCTTCCAGTGGTTATGCAATAAGTAAACCAAATGAATCTATTGAACTGGATAAATCGCTGGCGCAGATAATGATTAGGTTGCGGACATTAGAACGCAATCTCAACGCCATAAACAATCGAGTTTATCTGACACGACGCGGTCTCCACTGAACCGGCAATTGCCCCCAGTACGCACGGACGATGGAAAAGATAGAAAATAGCGCGGGGCTTTGAATGTACCTGGTAATAACAACGAACGACTTCGAAGATCGCATTGGACGAACGACAAGCGCCTTGGAGAACCTTCGGCAATAAATCTGCCGATGGTCCGATATCGTGACCCAATTTATGAAAGAAACGCATTGGACGGAAATTACCGTCAGCCATCTTGTCGCTATGTTGTTTGTTTTGATAGTCGTGCTGCTCGTCTTCTATCTAAGTAAGCGTTTTATCGACTATTTTACTTATCTCATTGTTTGTGAACGACTATGTACTAATTGTGCAAGTAAAACTAGAATTTAGAAACTATACGAAATGAAGAACTGCTCGTCCGACAGAAAACGTTCCATGCTTTTTCTTGCTATATTTTACTTTATATTGGATATTAAAATTCAATAAAAAAAATCTTATAATTGTGAAAGACCAAAAAGAATAATACTCAATCCCAAATTGATTTAATTTTGCTAAGCCTTCCAAAGATAAAAAAAATTCCTAATATTATAGACCCTAGAGCCAATAACTTTTGCTCGCAAAAATGATTTGAAAAATTAGGTAATTCTTCTTGGTAAAAATCACTATTTAGTAATTCTCCGCACTTACTGGGAGTAAGCGAGCAGAAACTCAAGGAAAACGTTGAAATGTTAGAAATTTTCCCGTAATACAACTATTTACGTAAATATTAATTGCAAACTTTCTATTTCTTAGAAAAACATCTGTAACATTGTATAATATTACTAAAAGAAATATTAATATCTCAGGAAAATACTTAAAATTTCTTACAATTTCGAAAATTACAGTTATAAATAAAGTAATTTTCAAGTGATAAGGAAATAAGCAAGGCGCGCATGGCTAAACTTATAACGTTTTGGTTCAAGTTGGGACGTAAGCAAACTGACATGCTGTTCGGTCACACGTGATTCTGTTTTCTTATTGTTCTTAAATATTATACTGATTACTAGCAGGTGGTATTAATTCATTTTATAAAATCTGTTTGTTGTTCTCTTAACATTTTAAAGTCTGTTACACACTCTGCCACAATTTAAACATGGAATACTCGAAACAACTTACATGCACATTGGAATTAATTCAGGGTTATAATAGAAATATTCGGTAAAGCCGAATAAAAAGAGCTACCTTAGAAAAAGCAATAAAAGTTTTCAAGTAGCAGGAATTGTGTCATTTAATCCAAAGTTTTTTCCCCTCTGAAAATGACTATTCACCATCTCAGGTTAATAAACTCCAAGAACCTAAATTCACTGATATTCCTGCTGTAGGACCAATCTTCCGCTCATTTCACCAGGTGTATCTCAAACTGTCAAACCCTAAAAACCGTTAATAAATCCCCCAATAATTAAAACTTTACTACCACATATGCCCATAATATTCGAGTATAATATTTACAGAAACCCACATTCTCAAAAAGCAGAGACCTTTACCCACTTACTAGTGTAAATATACACGCAAAACTTGGGGTACGTTCCACGTTTTTGGAGGAACCTGTAAATACTCTATAACTGGAGTAATTTTGCAAGATTAAATTGTTTGTGATGTGCCGTTTTAAAATTTTAACATTTTTCAGTTTACTTTGGATTTTGGCTGTTGATATAATGTCATTTGTAAGATTTAATTTCCTGATACCGTTCACGTTAATTTTCTGCCAAAAAAAAAAACGGTTATATAAACAGTAACAGCAAGTAAAAAAAAATTAAAGGGTTACCATTGAATAATTTTTTAAAATTTATATAGTTCCAGAATTGAAGAAAATAATCAAAACGTTTATAATTGAAACAATTTAGGTGTTCTAATAAGTTGTTTTAATTTAAAGCCTTTAATGCCACGATTTTTTTTTACAATTATTGATACTACCAATAAGGCTACTAAGAATACAAAGAGACAAAATGATCAAATCATTGATGAAAATATGGAAGTTGATGGTTATTAGCAGTTACAGAACGTATGTCGCCAGTCATTGTTTAGAATTTAACCATAAATTTAATAATAATTTTGACATTTTGCATATTCAAAGTAAAAGTAAAAAACTGAACTTGTAGAATACTTAGAGATCAATAAACACGATAAGTTAGGCTTAGCTCTGAATGATCAAAAAGATTTATATTAGTTCCCACTACTATCTCTCAATGTATAAACAGAAATGTCTTAATAGTGTTGTAATCAAATTTCATCCATCTGATGAAGCCATTGTGTGGTGAAACGATCGCAGTGGCTTTGTTACTTTACTCATGACTGACTTTGACAAACGCAAGTCACATATACGTATTTTACGTGTAATTTAATACCATTAAACATCAAACCTAAATGCTAAACCGATTCTACATAATCTCATTTCGTGCAATACTATTTACACGCTCTCTATGTATGTATGTATATAATTGTGGCAGCTATTTTTTTCATTTATGGAAAGCGTTTTCCTGCAAAAAAAAATAGCAGGATATAACTACTAGTTATTTTTTGAAAAGGGTATAAGCACTATTTTTAATTTTTTTCGGTCATTGCACATTTCGCCAGAGTTCCGAAAACTCTCTCTGCTGGCACAGAAGTTAAAATGTCACAATATTTCTCTTTCTTTATTATTAAATTTTCAACAAAACACCCAGTTACTTACAGTAAACGCGGTGAAAACTAGAAAATACCATTTCCATGGAAATACAGCCATGAAAGTCTATGTGTCATGATTAAAATCTGTACCTCATCATCCCATCCGCTCTGGGATGACGATAATTTGTGTGGACAAATAACAAAAGGAATAGTTGTATATTATGATGGTTAAAAATACCTGGGAAATTAGAAATTTGCATTTCTCTTACTTACAGCACGTGTTTTACTGATACCTGCTCTGGTTATTTTTTCATATAATCAAATAAAAGCATAAGAGAGGTTTAGAAAGTTAATTATAACTTAGCTGAATTTTATATCCAATTATGCATTTTTATTCATCCGAATATTATTTATTTCACTAAAATAATATTATTTTTTTATTATATGTTTGTAATATTTTTGTAGTTTCCAATTAATATTCAATACGTTCTGATATTTCAAATCGTTCTTTTAAAATACTGCTTATTTATAAATGCAATTCGCCATCAAAATAAATAAATTCTTTTTCATAAAAATCCGTTTCAAACTTTAATAATTGTAATCTGTTGAGAACACGTGTTATGAGAATGAGTGCCGGGGCTTTGAAGCGATTGAATTCTTAAAAACGATTTTTAATTCGTTTCGAAAAAAGAACTCGATTCATCATAAAATCGAATGCGTATTCGTTTAGAGTTATCGAATCTTTTTGTATTCGAATCGCCCACCACTATTTTGATTTTTGTCATTAAAATTACGGAATGCATATACTCATGCAGATAAGCACATTTATGGGACGCATATTTTTATCCATGTTTTCTATAGTATCATCCACGTATGAATCTAAGTATGTAGATAAGTGACTGTTATTTTAACATTTCATTGTAGTCCTGACATCGCGTGCATCGTATGTTATTCTTCGTTCTTCTCGCATCGTTTGTCGGTATTCGAAACCGGTTTCCTTCCAGTCGATTTGCAGTGCCGAAGCAATTGTTATTGTTCGTGGAGACCGCATTAATTTCCACTTTGGCCTTTTACGACGACGGTATGCGCTGAATTGCAATGTTTCTCTCTCTATATAACGTAATAAAGGAACCCTTATATAGAGGATATTGTTATTAATTATACCCGAACGATAAAAGTGTAATAAAGGAAATCCTGATACCAAAACGCAAGTATTTATTATATTCTGAGTTTTTTTACTGAGACTTCCATGTAGTATGGACTTCACGTAGGTATACCCATTTGGCAAACAACGAAATAAAGGATATATGAAGGATAAGGATCACGAACCCCTATTCATTCAAAGAATTTCTATTCTATTGAAGTATTGCATTAAAGCTTCCTGCCAAATATGTGTAGTAAAAAGTTTTGGGAAAATATTTATCATTGTACCAACCACCCAACAACGCGTTCTAAACTGCTCTTTTTTCTCTTCCACATATACAAACCAAAAAAATATTACCTTTCTTTAATTTTTATGAAAAACAATCCTAAATGAACTCCTTCATTTACACATATTTAACCTTTTACCTTGTTCTATAAAAGTTTGTTTTACTATACCTATTTAATTTTTATTGTTAACCGAAATAAGTTTATACATAAAATTTGCATTTTTTTCCGGTAATTCTCTCAGATAAATGTCTAAATGAGACAAATAAACATAATAAAAATTTATTAACAACAACTCTAAATTTGTCTATTTTTTTTTAATTTATCTGAATAGGACACACTATAAAAATATAATAATAAAAATAATTCGAGGAAATAATATTAAACAAGTTCAACGGAGATTCGGTGGTGATAATGATGATTAATGAATCTCTGTTGACCTTGCTTAATATTATGCCCTAAATTTCTTAATTTAATCGATCATGGGATTTTCTCTCAAACTAGCGTGGCTTAAGATTGTGTTACAGAAAAGGTCGAAAACACAATTTTCGTTTAAAACTCATTCCTAAAGTAATTAGTGAAATTAGAAAAGAAATTGTGTGCATATGTTTGATGGTCCATAATTCGGTTACATAATCAAACGTATAAAATATGTAGTACTTCCTAATTCATATATTTTATTAATTACTATAATTTTTCTGCCACCCATTTTGGTTTAACAAACCCTTATCAGGCAGATTTTTCTACAAAATAAAAAATGATTTAAAATTACAACATTAATAATGATTAGATCATATTAACAACGTGTGTAACACTTGGTTGATATTAGCATACATATGTTTCACCTTACCAAAGATCATCAGTGCTACGGGTCAACCTAATATATTATACGGATTAATTGTATATATACTTAAGAATGGACAAATAACTGAATGAATATTTAAGATGAAATCTCATTTTTAACGTAAAATGCAAGTATTTTACAGTAAGAAATTAGGAAATTAATGTATTTCTACTAACAACTGTAATAATTAAGAGGAATTTTTCCCAAGAAAAATTTTCTCCTCACGCAGGATTCGAACCTACTCACTCTCGCTTACCGGGCGAGTGCTCTACCAATTAAGCCAGAGAGGAGCGTGTAGATTCGAGCGATAAATCAACCTATGTCGATATTAGATCTTGAAAGGCCGGCAGGACGGCGAATATACAAAGACTCTTTGCATGCAGAAAAACCGTCATACAAGGGAGCATCAACAAAGATTGAAAAAAACAGGTTTGCAATAGAAGGTACAAAATAACAAAAATAGATATTCCGAAAAGGACGGAATCAAACAGAAAGGTTTGAAAATCGCATTATTAATGTGAAGATATCTGCTAAATTGTCAATATGTATCTATAAAGGGCAACAATAATTGTAGGACGACTTTAAGCCACTATACATGCGTTAATTAACTAACGCTAATTAATAATTAGGTCACATTAAAAATGTGTGTAACACTCGGTTGATATTAGCATAGATATGATATGTTTCATCTTACTAAAAATCTTCAGTGCTACTGGTCAACCTAATAATGAGACTTCCATCTTAAATTCTCATTCAATTATTTTTCCAGTTATTAAGAATATATGCAAGTTTCTTCGTATAATACATTAGGTTGACCAGAAGCAGTGAAGATCCAGCACTTTAATTTGCTTATCCGTGCGATCAGTTTCCAATATAGATACATATTAACTGGTGTTCTCCACTTTTTTTCTTCATGTCCAGCCAGCCACGTAACTAGCCTTAACCTAGGATCATGTCGGGAATAAGTATGTAGTGAAATAAGCATGTATATGGATAACAAAAGCCGGTGGAAATAGAACACAAGAATAAAGACGTTGCTATAAATGTGAGCGTTATCTGAACGCAGAAATGCATTTAAATGTCATTCTTTTGAAACGTGGAAAAGCATTTCAGTTCAGAAAGCAAGTGCGGCGTAATATACTTGCCGTAGACGACTGCTGCAAAACATTGAAACATTTTAAAAATATCCTTTCTATTACAGTGGAAAGGATATGAGAGAAATGGGAAACGAATCTATTGTATTGAAGTTTACTTTGTAAAATAATGCATGGTTTCTCCTTCATAAGAGATGAATGTTTGAGTTATGCTACTTCAGACATCTACCCAATATAGAACAGAATCTACGTAACGTAGAATTTCTGTATGAAGGTATCAATGTGTAGTAACGATCGTTTTTAATAGTTTTCATTGCCGATATTTTGTCTTGATATAGTTTAATGACTAACGATGACTCATTGCTTTTCATGTTTTCAATATACTGCATAGTGATGTAACGAATACGTGATTTTAAACATTGTGAATATGTGCACCAGACGAATGCATCGGCGAATACGAGTATTAACTTTTTTAACTTTACTAGCGCCATCTATTAGCTCTCAATTTACAACTATACGAACACTTGCATTAAGCGCTTATGCGCACACGCAGAGACTTTTTACGTCTTATTTTTGACAATTCAAGTTTAGTTTTGAGGTTATTGATGGTTATTCGAAATGTAAACTGCAAATGTGTGCTCAAAAAGTTGTTTTAACATCTCAATGAATTTAAATATTAGCTTTTTTTTCTAAAATATCTATTTTAACAGGTAACTTTTTTATTCGTAATATTCGCATATTTATTGCGAATGCGAATATTCAAAAACATGCGTTACATCACTATAACTGCACGTATAATAACGTTAGCTATAATGGAGTTGTACTGAACGTAAATATAAGTGCACAATAAATCGTTTAAAAAGTAAGAGAGAAAGTACATCAAGTAAAAGTGTCACCACTTCACCTAATTTCATGATTCAAAGCATATTCAGGATCATGGTAATCCTTACAATCTTGCAAGTAACCCCAGCAGGTGAAATAGATAACTTACTAAGGTGTATATCTACCGTTATGTTACTATTTCAGAGAAATAGAGTTAGAGAGTTCAGTTAGAGGAATTTATTTTTGTTAAATTGTCAAACCCTGAAGAATTAACTGATGTTTCAGCGTTTACTAAAACCGTAAAATACAATTTTACGGTTTCAGGAACGTTGGAAAAATATCATTGCATTAATATTTTACACTTGATATTGATATTGTGAATATGAAGTGACAAATGCACAGCACCATGACATCTGAACACTTATATAGCTTGGTGTAACAATAAAATATTATTAACTGAAAAATAATTCTGTTTTAGCTAAACATAATTATCTTGTTTAATCAAATTAAACGTATTTAAATTTAGAATTTTTAAAGTCAAATAACATTTTTGTAAACAGGTAAATGTTACTATGTATTTTTAATGTTGCAGTAATATATGATTGAGTTGATTTGTGTCTGTTTTGAAATTAATAGAATTTTGATTACTGTTAATATGAACCATTTCTAGAAATAACCCGCTTTTTGTAATTACTTTCAACATCAAGAAATTTTAGTATTATTCATTATTTTAAAATTGTGGTCTAAATTTTTGAAATGTAAAGACAAGGGCACATGAATCGTTACCTATACGACTTATCACTCTTATGTTGGGTTATTCTATTCTTTAGCATTTGAGAAGTTTGACCAATATAACAACCTTGACAATCACGACAAGGAATATTATATACCAAATCACTTTGGTCCAGAATTGGTATCTTGTCTTTAGTTTTTGTAAAGATTGTTCTTATGGGTTGTTATAATTTATACTTTTCAGTATTTTGATATTATTAAAATCTTAAAATGTTAATTACTTTATTAGTAAACCTTCTACGAAAGGTTATTTTATAATATTTAAAAGTGGTAGTTGTATTAGTATTTATATGTTCATGTAAGGAATTTGGAGAGTAAATTAATTTTATTTAGCTTGATTCTGCTTTTTATTTTAAGGAATTATTTTTGTAGATTTAACATCAAATAATAATTATTATTTTACTCAGAACACTTATTGCCTTAACAATATTGAATCTTTGAAAAATTAAATTACATTGATTGTTAAAACAATGCTAGAAATATTGTCAAATCTATGTAATTACTTTAACATTTACATTTTGTAACAAACATTTTTATTTGACTATATTTAACCAAAAAATAATTGTTAGATCCCTATCTCTTTGTTCATTTAATACATCTTCTTTGCTCAGTGTATATATATTGGATGCAGATAACATTGAGATGAGAAAAATACTGTGCATTTTACCGCAAACAGGGAGGTAAAATGAAACTACTATTGCATTGGCTGACCGGAAAAGCTGTGGTTACAGTCGCCAAGGCCGAAAAGTCTATTTTTCAACTCTTTTACCTTTCATCTTGAGTTTATAAAATTAAATATTAAATGTTTATTATATTAATATTATTATTACATTAACGATTAACCTCATGCTAAAATTAATTTGGATAGTAACAAAATAAGTCATAAATTTAGCTTCGGTCAAATGTTATAGTAGGATTTCAATTTATTTCCTCTTAGAAAATCTGAATGTTACAAGGTCAGATAATAATAATAAATAAAACAAAAAATTAACTAATTACTATTTATCATTCGAAAATATATTTTTAATTATAATAAGGAAAGGTTCTTCCGCTGATTAATTTTAATAATTGTTTATTTTTTTTGTTACTTAATTGTTACCAAAAATTTTATGTGTTGGTCATTCTCTCAAGCTGTAATTTTTTTTAGCAAAAATGGTAACAAAGTTTCTTAATGTAATATTGTGTAATACATGAAATAGCAAATATCGCAATAAAGAGTGATAATCATATATTTTTAAATATAGTAGTGGTAAAAACAAAGAATTAAACTATGAACTACTCGTACAGAATAAAGAAGAATATTCCAACTTTTGTAATTAATTTTAATTATCTTGTAAATAAATTGTAATAGAGATCCTAAAGATGGCGTAAGCTGAAACATGTAGCCTTATATCAATAAAATTGATAGCAAAGAACATAAATAATATACTCCTTTATTTTAACAATAACAAAAATAATAAAATAAAGAAATATAACAAAAATGGATGAAACGGATCACACTGTACAGACAGATAATATTACAACTCAATACAAACCTTGGGTATCGTGCGAATTTTTGAAAAGAGTAGGATTGCTTATCTCTAATAACCAGCAATTATAGCGAACGCAAATTGCATGTCAACATTTCACGGGATTTAGTCCCGAGTTACTAGAATCCAAAACAACATTTAATTATATATTAGGTATTTTTGGATATTTCATTAACATACTATTTCATCTAATCTCCAGTAAGCCAATTTTCGTGTTTCAGGTGTTTAATTAAATCAGCAAAACATTTATATTAATCAGATAAACAATTATTGATTTGATAAACACGTTTCTTTTTTTAGAGAGAACGGGTTTGAAAACTACAGTGGAAATGTAAACAAGTCCCAAACAACACAAAACAATCGCACAGTGTGGTAATATAACTCAACCAAAAAATAAAATAGCATTGTGTTGTTACGACAAAAACAGTACTATCGAAATAAAATGAATGTGGTTTTAAAATCTAGTTTAATCTATACATCATCGCAATTTATTTATTTGTAGAATTGAGGGAGCAAATTGTATGGAAATATCCCGATTAAAAATTCACATAAATATTAATAATCCATGCAGTTAGTAGCATTGTGTATCTTGCATTCGCAAAACGACTGGAAAATTCAATGTACTAGCGATTCTCTAGCAGCAAGACAGTTCAAAAAAGTTCCCTCTACCGGCTGTATATAGTAAGGGGGTGCGCTCAAGAACTTTTCGCCGTCTATTTCATGAATATTTAAGTATCGCTTCCATTAAAATCTCGGTAATGCGAGCACCAAGAGGGGGCACATTTGAATTTTCAACAGTTACGACACTCTCCCTCCCTTAGCTCTCTAATCTGGTACGGATACCTATACATATACAACGCCCGTTTCGCCTACATCCTTTCTAACCAGGACACACGCGCCTATAGAGAGCTCGGTCGAGAAGGACTTGGCTCCGGTTTCGAGCACCGATGCGGCGAGTCTGCAAAGTTTCGAATGCCGAGCGACCGAGCCGCTAATGGAGCTGAATTTCGGGTTAAAACGATCCCATAGCAATTACGTAAGTGTGTTTGATTTATATGCGCGTTGTAGCGTAACGAGCGATTAAACTTTAGAAAGAAGTATGACTTCAACGATTAGGAAGTATGTATATGTACGTATTTGAATAATGAGTCACATTTAAAAGGCAGCCGATGACCTGAGTATGAAGTCACGGTATAATCATGTGCGCTTTGCATTAATTCAATTACGATAAGTGCTTTAGCAATAATACTATTATACCTATTGTATTCATTTCTACACTTATGTTCACAATAACATATAGGAACCGTAACGTTTTTTTAACGTAACTATGATTGCTTTGCCACACTGAGAGAAATAAATTGTACTATTTTATAGCTCCTATAGTAACAAACATATTTTATATTACCGCTGAGAATATTTGTATATTTTTTGTTAATAGTGTTTATTAACTTGTATAGTAAAGAAAGTGTATATACTTGTATTGTTAGTTTTAGTGTTTATGCTATTAATTGTTAATATAAATGATCAATAGCACTGATAATTTTTGATAATAACGCTTAAATTTTTCATTGTACTTTCTGTAGTAATGTAATATTTTACTATGTGCAATACATGATGCTCAAACTTACTATATAATCTTGTAATGTATGTAATAGTATATTTAAAATAGTAGATTAAAAGTATAAATATAATACATCATATGCTGACGCTATGCATTGATACTTACCTACACTGAGAGAAATGAACTCGTTATTTCAATATTTTTCGTAGTGTCACGAATTTGAGCATTGATTTAGCCATGTTGCATTTAAGTGAATCATATGCACCTATTTGAAACAAACATATTTATATTGTTGCCAGTGTTCCCAACTCTTTAAGCATATAATTTCCACGAAACTATCAAAATTTCCCTTTTTTTAAACAAAATTCCCACGAATGCGCCAAGCTCTGGTACGAATTATACAAGATATGGATCTTGCGCATCTCGTGATGACGCGGTTGGGATCCAGTCTTAGAAATAAAATAAACTAGTGAGCTGTTGTAGTCGCACATTTTATTTAAGTAATAAACTTCATAAAATTACGCGTCACCAAATAAATAGAAATGGACAAATAAAATAATAAATCCACATGTAATGGAGTATACAATTTCAAAATGTTTTAAATCACAATTGAATCTTAATTTCAACGAAAATATCTAGAATTCGTGAACACACGCTATTGAGCGGTTGGGAGCAGCTGCGCGACCTGAGCGTTATTTGGATTTCGGAAAAGCATACCCAAGTAGCACAAAAATATTAAATAAATATAAAAATTAAATATTTTTTTATATCATAAACGACATTTTTTTAAATATTTTATGCATATTACTTTGTATATGAGTTAATATGGATATTCTAATATTTCTTATTATGTCATTTTTAATATTTATTTATGTTATTTTTTAATATTTATTTTATATTAATTCTAATATTTCTGTTATGTTTTCAATATTTGTTATATTAGTATAGTATATTTCAAACCAAGGAGGAAAGTGTCTATTGCAAGTCTTGGGCAAGGCTTGGAATAGCATTTTCTCCCCTTGGTTTGAATATATTATATTATACTAATGCTAACAATATTTGAAGAGATCAAATTCAACAGAAATATTAGAAAATTGGTTTTGATACTATTTTATATTCAGAATAGTAAATAAAACTAATTTAATTGAAATTTAATATCATTAAATATTTATTATAAACATTTCTATACAATGACACACGAGAATGATAATTTTTCGTACACACCAGCTGGAATTCGTAAAGCAGCACTGTGCCACTCTTTCGAAATTTATTATATAAATTACCTTTACATGATGTAATTATAGGCGCTTCATTATGGCAAGTGCTTGTAATCGACGAATAACAAGAATGACTATTCCTGATGTAGATAACAGAGGTGATATTATTCTGTGAAATATTCCGGAAACAAGGAGTTTGAGTTTAAGAAATTTTGTACTGATGGAACCCCTCTGGACTGCAATTATCCGGAAATACTGCATTTGTGCAGGCGGTGGATATTAGATTGTAAAACTTCATGGTGGTTACTGAGCAGCCTATTGAAATTCAATTACCCAATTCCAAATTGAAAAAAAAAAGAGTTTGTTATACAAGTGCATAAACTGCTCTTCAACGTTAACTATAATCGGTAATCTAATCTCTTGTATTTAACTTTGTTGCAAGTACAAGATGTGTATTCATTTTTTTATTTTATGTTTATGAGTTTTCATATTCTGTAAACCTGAATTTAAGAAAATAAGGGTAATAATGTAGAATAGCCCAGGCATCCGAATGATCTCTGGAATACTGGACTGGATGAGTGTAAAGTGACTCCAGAATCACGATTGAGTGTTTTCTGATTTTGGTATTAAGCACTTTTTTGCTACTGCTATCAAATAAAAAAAACATGTTTAGTGTGTATAATTTCACATTGGCCATAGTGGAATGTACTTAAAAAAAGCCAGTTGTAAATATATTTGGCTATATCTAACGTATCACGGCCTAACCTATCATTACACAAACGCCACAGGTGACGCAACGCCATCATAAAAGCGAACGAATGTGTACGAAGTTGCACGAGCTTGTGGCAACATTTGAAATATTTAAATGATATAAATATATATTCTAATACAAATATTTTTTTAATGTAAAATAACTATTAAGTAATATTTATACTTTTGAAAGAAACTAATGCAGCGAGCAAGAATGTCAATAAGAACAAAACTGAATACTTAATACAAATTATTGGGTGTATTAGAGTAAATCAGGAAAAACTAAGTACTCCAGTGTCATATCTAAATTTGTAATATCATATGGAATATGGAATTAAAATATCAAAAAAATCAAAATATTTTTATAATAATTATATATATATTATTTTATATATGTAATATTAAAAAAAACATTTAATATTAGTTTTATATTAGGCTAATATTGGTTAATATTATGTGCTATTGGGTAGCTTGTATATTTTACCTGTAAATATATACGTCATATTTTAGGATATCACAACATTGCCATAAAACATAAAATTCCACAATACCATGCTATTTCCCTTTTTTCCTTCGACTTCAAAATTCCCACGAATCGGAAATTTCCACGAGTTGGCAACACTGATGTTGCACACTTTAGAGTTAATTTAACAAAATCTAGTGTTCAGGCGTAACCATATTTTATCTTGTTGGTTTATACCCCACAAATGTCGATTTGACATTTGAAAAAGGTGTTCTTTAAACTTTATATCGGTGTTAACTCAATGAAATGTAATATTTAATAATGTTACATATAGTGTGATCACACATGCGCACAGTTCAGTCTAGATCAACCTCCGCAGCAATAAGACCTATGTTTGTTAAGCTTTTGTAACATTATTATTGATATATAAAGATAATCAAAACCCATCGCGGTATATATATAACATGGCGCAGTCAGAATAAAAACAAACAAAATTACGAAAAAAATCAATGGAAGAAAGAAAAATGTGCAACATATTATAAAAAAATGTTCAGAAAGGAACAAAACAAAATGAGAATATATCTCAACCCGAGAAGATTAAAATGGAGGACGATCTAGCAAAAAATTGGAGGCAATTCAAAGAAGATGGGAATTATATTCTACCGCGAGTGTTGCAGTGAGAAAACATGCCGAAATACAAGCAGCGATGCTGTTACACTGTACAGGAAAGGAAGTTCGAGAAATTTTAAATAATATTGAAATTCGCTGGAAACACATCGATCGACAGCCGGATGCAGGTGACAAGACAAAAGACACGTTTCACCCAAGGTTGCACGAGGATGGAAGATCATTGGAAGAGAGTGTCCGGCAAATTCAAATAAGATCGTTTTGTAACGGATTCGAACAATTCTAGACAGGTCGGTGTGCACGTTGCATTTTACGCTTGCGCAAAAACAGTTGTCCGTTCCAGTTGGTAAAAATATGTTGATAAATGTAACGTAAAAATCATTTTGCTTCTAATTGTTTAAATAAATCGATAATATGCATTAAAACATTCCGTTGAAATAATGAGTATTTGGTGGGTAGTATTACCGAATCGGTAAATGCTGATAACGAATTTTGGTTAAATCTTGTTATTAAAGATTTATTATGAAACGTTAAATTGTACTTTCCTTTCAAATGTATGAATAAAACCTTTTAATTTTTTAGTTATGTTATTAAGCTAATATAAGTTTAGCAATAATGCCGTAAATGTTTTTCTTCTATTACCTACTATAGTCTTCCCTTATTAGGCAATATATAGCTATACGTTGCTATCAATGGACTAATTGCTGAATGTGCGGGCGGATTTAATTTCATCGATAGGGTCATCGACTTACAGTATATCTCGTTTAATACATTAATGATACAGTAATCGATGGATCCATCGATGAAATTAAAAAACTCGCCCGATCAGTAACGTGATTGTACCCTCTATAACTTACGCCTCGCTGGTCGGTGGCATAAATCGGCAATCTGGGCTATGCTGTAAGTGCGCTTGCAAAGTCCAGAGAATTGCCTGTTTGGATCACGGGAGCATGTCCTCAGCGCCGACTGCTGCTATGGAGACCATTCTTGGGCTTCCCCCGCTGCAGTTGTGCTGTGTCTGAGCATCTAGGGCCTACAGAGCAAAATGTTAGTGGATGCAAGGGTTTCTCCGGCAAAGTCGGAGATCTACCAGCATCTTCAAATACATCGAAGCAAACAGTACCACTGTCCGTAAAGGCAGATAAGATCTCGCCGTTTTCAGCTTCTCTGGGGGATACAGGGTAGATATCTCCAGCAGAGAACTGCAATTGCACACATCCGCAAACCAAATCGAGGTATATTCCGTTGGTTCGTCGATGCCTCGAAAAGTGTAATGGCACGGGTATTGGAATCTGGAGGGACGGTGAGCGGGGACGGGGAAGCTTTCAGCCTAGGAACCTCCCCCACCGTTTTCAAGCCGAAATCATTGCCATTCAGACTTGTGCTTGGGCATCTTAAACTGCCCACGCAAAGAATGGAAGGATTGAAATCATCCTCGGACAGCCAAGCTGCCCTCAAAGCTTTGCGGGCTGTCAGATTTGACTCTGATGTGGTATTGGGGTGCCACAGAATACTGAAACAGCTGGCGGCAACATCTTAACGTTACATTGAGATGGTGCCAGTTCACTCTGTGATCAGAGCAATGAAATCGCTGACACGTTAGCCGGGGCGCCAGCGGGTGCCGTTCGTGGGTCCAGAACCGACGTGTGGCAGCTCGTATGGGGCGATCAAAACGTTTGTCAGGTCCCACTTGCTGCTAGGCACTGTTTCCTCTGGAATAGACTTGCCGGCGCTAGACACTTGTAAATCCTAGGACTCAACCTCTTATCAGGGAAGACTCCGTAAAGGCAGTCTTTATGAGCAGGACAGATTGAGATTACTCACGGGAATCTTATTGGGCACTGCGCACTAAATAAACACAGGCACCGCATGGGGCTAGTGACTCTCCCCTGTGCAGGAGGTGTGGGGGGGCGGAGGAAATCCTGCTTCACCTTCTTCTCAACTGCTCGGCAGTGGATTGGGGAGAGCAGAGGCACTTTGGGTCGATCGGTTGACGAACCAGAGTTGACAAATTAACCTTCAGCCAGATTGGCCGAACTTCTTTGATAGGTGCAAACTGAGCGAGAGGGCTAAATAGGACATGGGGCACAATAGGCTCTCTCTGGCCGAGCTGCCTTTCGTGTCTTACACCCGCCCATGGAAAAAAAAAAAAAAAAAAAAAAAAAAAACGTGATTTTAAGTGATTTAACAAGAAAATCTTTTTCGTATAACACCTAAAAGTGTTGAATTACATGCAAATAGTCATTCGATGAATACACAGGTAGGTTTAATGAAACATATAAGTTTTTGAATCAACATTTGTAGTGCTAAACCAATATTATAAAATTTTAAGACAATTATTACTTCGTGTGTCTACAACAAGTAACTTGTGTTGGGATAATGTTTTGTTGTATTATTCAATTAGCAGTAGAAATTGTAGCAATGAAAAGAAAAGTACATGTTCCAAAGAATCACGGGTTAGTTTTTTTTCTTATAACATTTTATTATTCAGTTAACTAACGCAATTTTAACATTTTTACGTATTTTGCATTCACATTTAAAATATCAATTGCTCATATTGAAAAAGAAAAAGTTTCAATACACCATTTTATTAGTTAGTACAACCCTTTTTCTCTTGTGTAATATTATCATAAAATATAGGTACTATATTTCTGTGGTTTCCGCAATTTTCGCATGCGATTGTGATATTAATTCTATTCTCTATTCCAATTTAGAGCCATTATTGCAAAAAAAAAGTATTTTTTTCTATTAAAAAATGTCTTACATTATCCTCCGCAATTATGATCATGTATATAAAGCTTGAAAGTCACAAGTATTTTGCTAGAAATAGTCTTAGATACCACGTCTTAGCTAACACGTCGCTTCAGCGAAACACACTTTGGATTATCATTTGTATTAAATATATAAATCTATATAAATGTTATCAAATAAGGAGTGGAAATTAAGTTGTCGAAGAAGAAAGAAGAAACTTAAAATAAATCCATACGATATAACATAACATTAAAAGAAAAAATATAAGCGGACAAAGCATTTATTTTTTAAACAAGATTAATTATTATTAATTAAGTAAAAATTTAAATACAGTTACTTAAATCATGTAGACATAAATTGAAACGTAATTTCAATTTTAAAACTACAAAAAGATGTACACAGAAAAAAATGTCATTTTTTAAACAATTATAAAGTTTCGCACAACAAGTTGTTGAACATTTAGGGACGAGCACAACTTGTATTAAAATTTCCCACAAAATTGTTGACGAAAGTTATCGCATTTTTTGCAACAAAATGCACACTTTTGTTATACAATTTATGTTTGACAGAACCTATATATCACAGTAGCATTAAGTGCAGATCACTGTTATTGCAAATAGTACGTTTAAGCCATTGGTTAATAGTTTGCAACTTAATCGTCAACAAAATATTTACAGTATTTTTGCTACTATTACAAATCTGTGTGAACCGACATTAAGATTTTGCGTACAGATTAAATACGCTGTTGCTATAATTAATATACTTATTAGTTGTACATAATTCTTTAGTGTATGTGTTTTTGAAACATAATGTGTAGTTTTGTTGATATAACCTACCTATAAAAGGCGCATAAATTATATATTGCTTGCCGCAAATGCAATAGTGAATTGTCAGTGGAATTTTCTGTACAGCAAACCTGGACTGTTAGATCAAGGAATAAAGGGTTCTTAATTTGAGAAGTTTTGATCTCATTAATTTTTTTTTTTTCTGTATGTGACGTTTGCGAATTCTACTTCGCCGGTATACAAAGTGTTTTTTTTTCCGGTAAATGCACCAAATCAACTATGTACTACCGTGTTTGGGTAAAATAGGAGAAGTGCCATCTTTACAACAATGACTGTATCACATATACCTATCGAACGTAACTATATGGGTAGAAAACTTCGCCGTAATAATAATGCTTAGATCACAGAATCTGTTTACAAAAGTGTGAGCTAGATTCAGAAAAAAGAAGTAATTTGAACATAATAATTACATTATTCACAACAATATTCACTTTGTTAATTGAAGAATACTTATTATTTAAGTGAAATTAACGGGTTTGTTAAATTAATAAACTAGAAGTAACAAAATAATATGATCCGTTTTTATACCAATTATTTTCTTAATTTTAGCATATATTCTATAAATCTTGAGGGATGTTGACAGTTGGTGGATATAATTATTACTGCTATATCCACAGGCCGATGCCCGTCTTAAACATTAGCTTTTTTTGCTTTCAGAAACAAGCAATTCGTAAATTTTTAAGGTATGTCCAAGATCTTGGCAGACCGATGTCCCTCTTAACATTAGCCGAAATCAAAATATTTCAATTATAGTTAATTAATTATTAATCAATCCGTGAACTAGTGTACGAGTGTACGGATACCTACTGTAAAGTTTCCAAGTATCAAAATTCTCGTTTATAACTTCTACCCACTCTTATATGCAATTTATTATATTTACTAGTTGTAAAATATTGTAAAACATTTCACAATATTTTCTAGAAAATTGTGCTACAATATTTTCTAATAATTTTATTGCTTTTTTTGTAACTGTGGTATACAAAACTGCAGCGACGTTGTTTAATCATTTTAGATTAGTTCTTTTGCTCCAAGCTACTGATGCATAAGTGATGATGGGTCTCACTATCGCTGTATACATCAAAAGCAGTATCTTTGGGTCACATCCACAATTTTTCCCTGGAAAGTTTCTGCACACCATCAGAGCTCTTTTGGCCTTGTTGGTTACTTTATTTCAACTGAAAGAAATAGTTCTTTTAAACAGCGACAAAGAAATGTTGAAGGAATCTTTTTTCTCAGTATTGCTCATTAACCAAAATTATTTCCAGAAAAAAAAAATAGTTCGCTCACTCGAGTGTAATTTTTCCTGGTATAATTACATCTCTAAGGTAATATTTTTTTACCAGACCTTTAAGGAATCTTACTGTGCACATGTTATATTTCACAAGTATATGAAAAATAACTCATAGGTGTAAATTTAGAAGCCCATGAGTCACCTCCTATTTTTAGGATAATTTTATCATATTTTTTTTAAGATGTTCCTTCGACCAGATCCCTTTCTTCTTTGAAGATATCCTTGTATCTCCCATTTGGCTTGAAATCTTAGACAAAAAAATCTTGCAGCTGATCTCCTAACGGACCATCCGTCTTCTTTTAGGGTAAATATTTTGTTTTTTTCTTTGGACATAATTCAATTGCGGCATTATGAATTTTAAAATTTGACAAATAAAACTTGACATTTAAAATGAGCTTTTAGATTTATAAAAAAAAACACATTTACATAGAAAAATTTCAAATGTAGGCGTTTTTTCTTTTATTTCGCCACCCGTACAATAGATTTTATAGGCAACAACGTTCGCAATTCCTACACCTCACACTCTTTCCAGTATAACGAAACAGTCGTTATCTCCTGCTCATTTTGCACCGGAACTCGCACGTTTACTTAATGTTCCCATTTTCACAAGACGTTTCCACCCATTTCGTCAGACTATAAGACAAAATGCTAACGTTAAAAACGATTAAACATTTACGAGAGCCTCATGTTAAAGTAACAATTTATCAGCTTCTGAGAGGGTTAGTGCCATATGTTTGCACGACCAAAACGAATATCGAATTTCATTAATTCAAATTATTAAAGGTGTGTAACAACTGTACTTTTTTTTTTAATCGCCCATAAAACTGATAAATCAAAATCATTATTTGTAGAAAGACGGTAAAATTCAATACTCTACAATTACCTTTGTTAATTTTAATTCCAAAAGTGCACAGTGGCTCCAGACAAAAGAAATAATCTCGTCTAGCTGTATCTGCTTATCAAAATATTTTAAGATGCCAATATATTTCTGTATTCCAACAAGTTATAGTAAAATAAGTCGTGCAAGTTTTTCGAAGCCAAACTTAGTGTGTGAAAGAGAGATGTTATATATCGATATGAAACATGTTCTGATGGAAATTACAACAGCAAACTAGAATTAACTTCCACAAGGTTGAATTTCTATTTATTTTGTGAGATTAGAAAGAGAAAACGGTAATTGTCAGAATTCTGCTTAGGCTTCTTATTTATTTATTTTGCTACTTCAAAATCTTAAATTAAAATGTGAAATACAAGCGTAAGCGGCGCCGAGTAGATAACAGGTCTTGGAATTGGAGAAGGGGATACTCCGAGAACTAAAAGTTAGTGAGGGGTTAGATTTCGCCAGGCGTGCGGATAGAAATGACATCCATACCTCTACTGGGCTACACATGGCTATGCAAGTGCGTAGTTACGAACTACGTTTAATAAAATGTACCACACGAACATTTCATAGAAAAAAGCGTGCATCATAGAGAAAATGGATAAATAAATAAACAGAAATAAATAACAAGTTTTTAGTTTTCTTTCGCTTTTATTATAAGATTCTTTAATATTAATAGTTTGATGTAACTGAAATGAATATATCGTCTAAATTTTTGCACGAGGCAGTTTCCCGCAAATACCGGTCTTAAGTTTAGGAGGGAACGCTTGGATCTTGCCGGTGCAAATCGGAAGATCGATGCATTCTCTACGAACCTAGCAAGATACCGAGCTGATTGCTCGTGTTTTAAGTGTTTTTTTTTATGTTAGGTGCAAATGGCACGTGCTAAAACCCAGTAATATGAATTAAAAAGCATATCGTATCACAATAATCCGGGGACCAAATTATCGAAAACTTATCCCGAAGGCGCAATCTTTTCCTGGGGACTCCACGCGATAGCCGAAACCGATGTACACACCAGCTAGGTATAGTTCTTTTAATTTAAATTATTACCTGGATATATATCATATTCAACTTTCAACATATCACCATTTACATAAAAAAAACTAACAATCGAAAGGATTTTTTTTTTAAACTTTTGTCAATCAACCTTCCACATATTTTTTTTATCATATTAAAATCATTGCAAACTTCTTGTAGACTCAGCGCCACAAACTGCACTAAACTGGACGTACGTTTCAGTAGCAAAGCTATCATCATCGGCAGAAACACTGAAATATGTATAAAGACTGTATAAAGACACTTACGACATTCTCAGTTCAGTGTTTCTGCTGATGATGATAGCTTTACTATTGAAACGTACGTAGTTTAGTGCAGTTTGTGGTGAGGGGTCTACAAGAAGTTTGCAGTATTACCAGTGCCACAGTTTGGAGTATTTTTGTCATATTAAAATTATTGTATATATCCAATGTAAAAAAGTAAGACCGCTTTACTTTCAAATTTATTATGCCATAAATTACTACCGCAATTACATGAGAAAAATTGTAACAATCATTTTGTTTTAATTGTTATTGAAAAATTAATTTGAATATTCTTTTGGTTGGGAACCTTTTTGAAGTGTTCCCCAATTCAAAATAATAGTTTTAAATAAACGATAAAAAATAATAGTCTATATCACAAATTTAAAAGATTTTTCCTTTATATTATGTTGAGAAGAACTAAGGCCAGAACTATAATCTCCCAACGCCAGTAAATCAGAAATGATTGTCACTTTAGTATATCGTGCGATACCCCCAGCAGATATTGTCTATATCCGACCCTGGATACCCCGATATGTTACCCACTCCCACCTCATATCGTAGGCCTGAATATCTAATCGGCATTGATTGAAAGGCATTTCCACATGTTCCACGTTGCTTTAACTGCTAAGTATTTCGCGTTACAAGTATTTTTTTTTTCCAAATACAACAGGGAAATCATCTATTCTAATTTCAAAAGAAAATATTACTTAGTTACGTCGTCAAGTTTAACAGATAATTATTTGTGAGGGCAAATAATATGCGGTGATTGCAATGTCCTTATATAGCCTTAAGTTTGAATTTCACAACAGTATATTGCTTTTTAAACTTTTGTGACGTTAGTTTTATTTTCAATTATAAATTTTCTTAATACATTAATTCTAACTAACAAAAATCGTACCTTAATAAAGATAATAAACGTAATAAAGAGAAGAATAAACAGATAAACAGACCGATGAATTTTGGCTGCTTAATTTATTACAATTCTCTGTAATTCGTTATTTAATTTTTAATTTCTGCATACATACTGAATCGGAACCGGAACACCTTTAAATAAGGACCTAAACTTAGCAATAAAAACGCGACAGTTACTAATAAAACCCACCTTCCACTGCTATATATGCAGTCGTTCAATACAAACGATAATATTAATATTGCGTCCATATTTATAGATATGAAAAGATCAACCCGGTATTACATCATGTGTGCAATAACCTTTTACAAACATCCCTGCTTCTCGCTAATCCTGAAACGGCTGCTTCTAATTCCAAGGCACAATGAGACATCACTTCAAAGAAATGTGTTTTTTTTTTGTCTGTGTACATTTTATGCACCTAAGTTAGGTTTGTGTATATTGTTAAACATTCGTAAACAATAGTGTTCAACTACTTACTATAATTTCCGAGTATATGTAAAAACCGTCATATGCATCGATTCTACAGAACTGTAATCTCAACTGCTACTACTAATACCATCAGCTATCGAGAAAAAAAATGTTATTTTTATTTAAATGGGGCAAAAGGTTATGAATATGTGCGCGGGCGAATCGAAAGATTAAAAATTATCGACCTATGCGGACCGTAACCCCGAAATCAATCATCAAACCCAGCGGTCCGATCAGTGAACGCGCCCGATATGAGGCTTCGGCGTTACCGTGATTTGCCTGCCTGAAATCCGCTTTGATTAATGCCATAGCGGACGTCTATGCTCTTGGGATTAGTTCGAAAAACGTGCCCTGCTCTGGTGTTATTCTCTAGAGAGATAATACCACTGAGTGGTGACGATGATAACGAGATTGAACAAGATACCATCGGAATCACGTATACGTATTTACGTATACAAATGATAAATTCAAAAAAATCCTTTCATATAAAAGTTGTTGTATAACTAATTAAGGTAATTTAATGATTTATCTTATCACACCAACCAATATATATTTTTTTTTCATTAACTGGACAAATGAAACGACATAATAGCTACATACACACTGGGAGAAAGATATTGTTCACTTATACGCTTTGGAGTTAATTTAATGGGCATTTTATTTTAAATATAATACAAAATATTATTTTCATTTCAGGCCTACTTAATTTAACAAGCACATTATTATTTCTGTAAGGATGCAGCCTTAACTTAAAAACAATGGGTATTAATCCCAACAGAAAAGAACGTATTCAGGTTTCTTACTAATATACATATAGGTATAAAGTTCTTTTTTTTCTGGAATTCTATTAACATATTCTTTACAAAATTAATTATTGTAATCGTGGACTTCTATATCTATAAATACATAATAATAGTAATAATAAATAATAATCGCCAGAAGTGAAAATACACTTTTTATTAGTCTTAGTTTCAGAGATGCGTACTAATTACATCCTTCCAGAGAGGTATAAAACAAACCAATATTGAGACAATATGTGTGTACACACTTATGACGCAGTGACTGTAGATTTACCCTCTCTAAAATCGTGTTGACAGTCAGAGAGGCCATTATATTTTTTAAAAAATGAAGTAACTCGTGCCAACATAACATACTCCAATATTTTGCTGACAGAAGAAATGAGAGAAATAGGTCTATAATTTGACATCTGACTTGCATTGCCTTTTTTGTGGATATGAATAACAATTGACGTTTTAAAACAGGAAAGAAAAATACCTGTTTCAAAAGAGCTATTTATCCAAACTGGAACTGCTAGTAAGTGTTTAGAATCTTTAAGTATATTCGCCGAAATCTGATCAATATCAGGTGAGCTTTTATCATTGAGTTTATTAAACAAAGAAACAGTGTCACTTTTTACAAAAGGAAATAAAAATATGTTATCCCTGATATTTTTAGTGAAAAAGAAAGGCAAATCGACAAAAAAGTTATTGAAAGTGTTTGCTATTATTGTAACGGAACGGGTTTTCTTACCTGGAAACTTTTGGGGGATGGTCAGCCCAAATTCAATCGAGCAAGACCTAGCCTCGTTTACAGGTAACCCCTCCTAAATTTTAGCCAAAGATGTTTCCCAGCTGTGTTTTCCACCGTCAGTCGAAGCAGGGCCGTTAGTTAGCCTAAAGATTGCTGATTTACCCACCTCGTCGGCTTTCTCTTTACAAAGTAACTTCCTCTCCAGGTCTTTACTAGGGGTTAAACTGTACTTCTTTTAAATGGCGAAATAATAGAACGACTTATATTTTTACAATTATGTATTGAATATTTTAAGACATTGAAAAAAAAAAACTCACAAACTACACAATTAAATAAAATAACAAGTGAACTAAAATGAACAAAACACAATTTTGTTTTAACGAATATTTTAAAATTTTATTCTGTTGTTTAACATAAGCTCAATTAATTTTTCTTACACATTTATTTATTAAGGGAGAGAGAGAGCGAACGAGTTACGGTTTTCACGTAATTGCTTTGGTTAGTTTTAAGCAGAAATTTTGAACATCTTACCGGCCGATGTGGGAAAAAAAAATTCTTCTCGTAATCCAAATTTTAAGGCACAAAACTTTACACTACACTCACAAAAATTTAAGCCAAGAAAAGGGGGAATTTAAACGTGTTTAACACAAAATCACTAAACACCTCTCGAGGAAAACTTTTGCTTCCTGTTCTGGAACTTTTTTAAGCGTATTTTGACTACAAATTCTAAAAAGAGAAGTTTTAATTTTAAGTTTTAGAAACGCCCGATACGAAATTAGAGACGCGTGCTTTTACTTTAGCTGTAACGAAGACCACGAATTAATTAATTGAAAAAAGCTATGTTAAGGGTTTTTATAAACTTTGATTGTGACGTCATTTCGCACCGATAACTAATTTCGGCCTCTCTTTACAGGAGGGCGCAAGTATGACCGAAGGCGTTATTTTTCTGACTTTCAGACGCCCTACTTGAGAGGAACGTGAGAACTGCTGAACAGCAAACGTAACATACAATAAACAAAGAAGCAGATAACATACAAAGTAATACCATATTATTTTAATTACGCGAGTCTTGAAACGAAAATAGACTATTATTTCCTGTTAAGAAGACGCTACTCAGCAAATGCCACGGTACCTATCAACTACGTATTAATAAAATGAATTTAAATTCTCGCATTATACAGGTGGAATTTCGAATTCGTACATTATGACTGGTGAAGTAATTATATCTGAGTCATTAAAACCGACTGACGAATTGCTTTAAAGACATGAAACCTAGACGGTATACGTGTGTAATGGCCATACATTACCTAAGGACCCCATTCACAGCGATGCAAGCCCGTGATTTAAATAATACAATTTTGAAATAATTCTAGAACTGCTTTCTCTGTAGGAACGACTGACTATATGAAATAAATAGTTTTCCTTATACAAATTATATTTGATATAATGATTTATTTCGATAAAAGATTTTTTTAAAGAAATATTTTGTTCGCTTCAAAGAAAGCATTAAATTAGATGAGGGTTGAGGTAGCCCTTGAACCTATTTTCTCGAGACGTAAACAATTATCAAAATTTTTATTATTTGAATTAACAACAGAAACAAATAGATTGTTAATAATGCAATATAATGCGCTTATAATGGACTCCCATATAGATACCGTCTTAGGCATCCATTGTATCCATCTGTCCATGATGAGCACATTATACTGTATTTTTCTATTTCTGAAACAGAGTACGTGTTCTCACGGCTACTAAGTAACTGCGGAGGCTCAATAATTTCTATTACTTCTTCTTTCGTATACTATTATATTGGTCTATTGGATTTGGCCATTTCCAAGCATGCGGTCCACTTTTTGCCATAACTCTTACTTCGTATTCTTCTTGTTGAACCGTTATTACGACCCCAGGAAAATATAGACTTCCATATTTTACTATAATGCAGTCTGATAAAAGTATATTATCTGTTATTATAACTTTTCCTTGATTTGCGACTGGTTCTTCGTTACTAAATAAGGCCAAAACTCTGACCGCAACTTTGGCTAAACGTCGGCTAAACTTTGGGTAAAACTTTGGCCGCAACTTTCGCTAAAACTTTAGTAAGCTCTGACTAAACTTTGGCCAACAATTTTAGCTGAACACTGGCTAAACTTTGGCTAAACTTTGGCTAAAACTTTGGCTAAAACCTTGGCTAAATTCTGGCCAAACTTTGGCTAAAACTTTGGTTAGTTTCAGGGTCACAGAACACTGTGCCGATACACTCGAACTTTTTCAGCCGTTTGGACAATTATTTGAATAGGTTAGCAGTTTGGTACATGCGCAATGTATCACATAGAAAACGATGTATGCAATAAATCAAGTAGTATAACGGTTCATTTTAAAGGTTCCTTAAAAACGTTTAGCATAGTTTGTAATGGTCATTCATTGGGTACCGGTCACTCACTAGACTGTTTACTCTATGCGGGTATTCATGTAAGTCTTTGATCAAACCATACTGCAAGATATTTCGCTCTGTTTGACATAAGGAATCATCTGACTTCCTATAACTATTGGTTGTAAGCCTTCTAGCATTATTTTTCTTGTGAACGTGACAACTTGTGTTTTCTGAGCATTCACTGATAGTCGCTTTTGTTTACACCATTTGTCAAGCCATTTAGAACGCTTTGCACGCGTTCCGCCAGAACCTTTCGACACCACCTCCCAGCGACTATTGTAAAATCTTCGGCATAACCCAGACAAGCCCTTTTCGGTCAGCTTCCAGATTAGGTCGTCAACTAAGCTGGCCCACAGCAAAGGGGTACCTTCCACTCGCCTCCGCTTCGATGACAGTTTTGCCAATTGTGGATGTAATTATCCTTCTTTCCAAGCTGGCTCTTATCTATCGCCGAAGCTTCGGTTAACGCCTCTCCTCAGTAAAACTTCAATCAGAAAGCAGTAACATCAATCTTAAATTACTATATTTAAAAACGATGAAAGTTTTGTCGGTGTAAGATCATTCCTATTAATATAACCACGCATCAGTCAAATAAAATGATTTTAACATTTGAATTACATACGAGGTTTACATTTCAGGAAGAAATGTTTTACAGTATATATTTACCAACCCCAGAACAATATACCGTCAATTTTGCTTATAAACTCCTGTATCAAACAATATGATTACCGTTGATAATAGCCATATATACGCAAACATACTATAAAATTTAAAGCTTGTACATTGTTTGAACACATTATTAAACATGATAGAAGAGTTGTTTGTTCCCAGAAAATTGCTTCCGCAGAATGTGTTCAAATACTACAGTAGTTAAATGGTCCTAGCATTACGTAAAATGGGATCGCAACACTGCATATTTATAAGAAGCCGATATATATTTTGCAACGAAGTAGACAGTGACTCCAAGTTTCACACACTTGGAAATTTAATGATTGTGCAGCGCACTGTGAAAAAAAAAATTGTGTAAAGTATATTTAATTGGTCCTTTTTTTAGCTCAATCATTACACCAAATTACTGATCTACCAGATACGTATGTTATTATTCTGGTAGTAGTAGCACTGTGCTATCACAGAAATTAAGTGTAATAGTAGGTAAAGCGAACTGCATCAATATAGGTTCGGATCCAATGACAATGGAGCCTTTATTCAGATATAAATAGGAGCCAATATCCAAAAGGCCGTTACAAGTAAATGTGAATTTAAAGACAGTATAGGTATTGTGTCGAAACGGTTTAGGTAAAAATTCAGTACCAGGTAAGCCTCAAATTTCCAATATACATACTACAGATAAATATTGTTATAATCTTATAAACAACATTTTGCTTTAATATGACTTATTACCATAGTTTAAAGAAAAATTTATATTTGAAAAGTAAATTGTACAACCAGGCATGCACTTTATTGCTGGTAAAATGTCAATAACATATTGTCTATGCTTTAAAACTGTTTTAAATTAGCATTAAATTAATTAAATCAGTAGTAAATATTAATGACTAAAGTTAACATAGCGATATATATTCTTTTCACATGAGATATCGTAGTTTCAACAACTCACCTTTATTCGTCACAGGCAGCCAGGTGTACGCGAATCTGCACATAAAGAGAAAAATACAAAAATTAATACCAAGAAAGAGAATAAAAGAAATACGTAATAAACCACAAACATAAAAAAAATGTATTGTGCGAGATTGCATACCCTAACGTGCAAATATTCCTCCAAGAGAAATAATATCGACAATCTTGTCGCTTGTCGCAAATGTCGCCATTATTTAACGTTGGAACGTTGACGACCGGGTGTCCCCTATAGTCCCGTTTAACTTGTCAGACCCCTTTTCAACGACAAACCACCGGTGCTACCGCACACCGTTCCGTTCCCCCCAATCCATCGTCAGCCTTAAACGTTCAATCCCGAACACGACGAGATATCAGTCGGTCGTATCAACCTGTCCACCTATACAGCCGTTCGCTTCCACTTTTCCGAGTTCCAAAGTATGCCACCCAGACCCTTTCACCGTTGAATTTCCCCAAGACCAATTCTCTCAGACGTCATTCTATTAAATAGACAAGGGATAAAATTGACCACTGGAGAAAGAGCAAATAGAGGAAAGGTCTCTTCTATTTACGTAACTATATAACTATCGGAATAGAATAAAGTACTATATTGTAGGTTATAACTATTCTACGACACACCACGCAATAAGGTGTAAAATAAATTATTTTCACACAATATCAGTCACTTTTGCATTGATAGCCCAGCATAACAGTAACTAAATATTTGCTTTTTGTGCATTATAAATCTAACTTTATATTTTGCATCAACCCAACCGGCCGAACCGATTGATTCTATATCTTATAATTGCGGCCTAGGTTAAGGCACTTTTGTCTTTACGTACTATTAAAAATTTAATTATATGGAATAGGTATTTATATGTTAATGTTGAATTTTTACATTTTTTATATACTTAAGTCGCATGGAATATAATTTGTAATTAAAAACCATGAACATTCATGTTAAGGGGAACGAAAATATAATTTATGTATACATTTTATTACTACACAGTAGCTCGCTCCGTGTATATTTATATGTTCCTCCATGAAACTATGGCTCTTCGAAAATATCTTTATACAGGGTGAGTTGTTTATCTTGAGACAACGGAATATCCTTGAACAAGCGTTGGTGATTCGCTCAATCATGTTTTCCCTCGTGGTTGGCACTTCTTGATAAACTTCAGACTTAAAGTGGCCCCACAAAAAGAAGTCACGGGAAATAAGACCTGCGATCTTGCAGGCCAAGACACTGGACCACCTCTTCCGATCCATCAACGATTGTAGACTCGATCTAATACTTCTCGTGCTATTCTTGAATAATGTGCTGGACAACCGTCATGTTGGAACCACATTGTTTGTCGTATGTCTAAGGGAAAGTCTTCAAGTAACACTGGAAGTTCGTTCTGCAAGATGTTTCGATATTTTTCACCATTTAAGTTTCCATCGATGAAATATGGACCAATAAGCTTGTTGCCAATTATTCCACACCAAACATTTATGTTCCAAGGATGTTGATGTTCAACTTGGCGCAACCAATGAGGATTTTCGATACTTCAGCTACATGTTGTGCCGATTTACCGTACCGTGATTTGTGAATGTCGCCTCGTAGGAAAATAATACTGGAGCAAAAGAACTGGGATTATCTTGTATTCGTTGAAGCGCCCATTAACAAAATCGCACTCGATTTTGAAAATCATCGCCATGAAGTTCTTGATGCATGGAAACTCTAAATGGATGACATTTCCTACGCTTCAATATTTGGCAGATAGTAGACTGAGAAATTCCTGATCCGCGAGCTATTTCTCGAGTACTAATGTGTGGATTATTAGCTACTGCAGCTAATACCGGGATTTCATTATTTTCTCCAGCAATTGTTTTTCGGCGATTACGTTTTCTTGGCTGTACAGTTCCTTCGCTAGAGAACTGTTGAACGACTCGGTAAAAAGAAACGGGCGATCGAGTTCGGCACCATTCATTGAGCCCCCTACTTTATAACAAATCTTATTAAGACCTTTTTTGATTTGATGCAGTGTTTTAGAGATATTCCGTTGTCTCAAGATAAAAAACTCACCCTGTATATTGAGAAAATTATTTCCATGTTACAACTGGTTATGGCCGCAAAACTATAATGTAACATACCTACCAACTCGCCTCAAAGCATTCTTTAACGTCTTCGAAATTCTTGAATGCATGATATTGTAATGCGCACATTGGCTTTTTTAATGTTTTGAATATATTGCTGCAGAGTGAAGTTATTTTTAATATTCTAGAATTTTGCAATACCCTCATAAAATATATTGCTCTGTATTTCAGAAATGTCCGAGATTTCAAAATTTTAATTTTGTTTAGTTCAGTACAATTAAATATTATAATTAAAATAAAATTTCAAATTATTGATAATTTCTTTGTTCGTACACAATTTTTTTTTTAATAAAAGAATAAAATACAGTAATATTAGTGGTTTTTTTTATTCACCTAGCGACATCTCTGATAAACGAGTGAATACTGTGAAAAGTGACCTTCTACCTGCTAGGTGGCACGGGACCTTTGTAGGACCAAATCCGCTGTCAATTTAGCTTTCCAGGCACTTGCTAACAAATAGGTAGAATTTTATTTCCTAAAGAGCGCGCCCCCAAAGCCCATTCTCTGATTATTTAAATTTGAGAAAATATAATAATCAAATGTCGCTGTAAAAACACACTAAACGTGCAAATAAAAGAATGTTTTAACACAAAACAAGCGTAACTCTTTATTTTAATATTTAAGTTAAAAGTAAAGTTATTTAAGTAATCACAACAATTAAAGTTTATTTTGATTTATGATAATCTTAACTCGCCAAATTACAGTAAAAAATTTGTGACAAATCATACCATTTATTTGCTTTCTTTTTCTCTTCTTTATATAGGTAATTTAACTACACACTCTGTATAGCGCATCGTAAGTCTACATATCTTAATATACCTTTATCAGAAAGATTTTTCAAATATACGCAGCAGAATTACAATTACAATATTGATGTGAATGACACATACAGATATAAGATATTATACAAATCATTTATTTTCTACCCAAATTTTCTGCAACTCCAATTAACAGATTTTGAAAACCTCTGAACAACTGAAACAAGCGAATGTTTCTTTTTTTATTTTTATTCTAAGTTCTTAATAGATATGTGCAGTACTCATCTGTACTTCCAGATAATTGTGTGTAGCGAAACAATTTACTCCCTATAGAATCGGAATCAGAGAATGAAGTAGAGCCCTATACAATATTTGTACTTCACGATATTTACTTTGTACGTCAAACGTAAAAACAAACTGGGTAAGTGTACCACTTCAATTCGTGTAAACTGTATATCCGTCCTCTTTGTCAGACGGGAAGCAAACAAGCGGACGCGCTAGTTGCCCTCTATAGAGGAGATATATATATTTCGACGAATGCATACAGAGATGCGAACGCTTACCGCCTATAATGGCATCCAGCTACCACTCAAGCTCACTTCGATTCGGTGAAATTAAACAAGAGAGAGTTTTACTTTTAATCAACAGTATAATTGAAGGGATAGTCATCCAACTGCGAAATAATACTGGCAACTCCAATAGAAATGCAGAAAATAGCAAATGGATTAAAACTTAAACTTAACTTAAACTTTTGTATGTTAATTATACTGCTATTAACGTTATGATTAAAGGAAAATACGAAATAAACCACCTTTTCAGCTGTGAAACATTCTGAAAGAAGTTTGTGAAAAATTTCCTCACGCAGAATTCGAACCTACACACTCTCATTTACCGGACGAGCGCTCTATCATTTTCCCACTAAAATTCCTCTTAATTATCTAATCTTTGCATATTTGGCCGGCAGCTTTCAAGATCTGATATCGAGATATATCGATTTATCCCACGAGCCTACATATGCCTCGCTAGCTCGAATGGTTCGAATTCTGCGTGAGGAATTTTTTTCTTGGAAAGAATTTCTCTTGATTATTACAATTATTAGTAGAAATACATTAATTCATTAAAATAATGAATTTTCTATACCAATTTACCTTTCTGAAAGTCATGATTCGAAGCTACATGGGATTCAAAAGCAAATATTTTCTTTCATCAAATCTTGGCTAAACTTGTTTATTCCATGTCATTTTATTTTCTTATATTTCTTATCCAAGATTTATTATACTTCTTTTTACCAGAATTTAGTTTTTATAATAAATATAAATATAAATTAATTTCATAACAAAAAATATATTATTTTATAATTAAATAAAGATAATTGCATTTTGGACCTCTAGTCAAAATCAAAAGGGCACTCGATTACCCGTCTGCGACTTGCCGACATCGGGCGCCATTTCTTGCTGGCTCAACGCCGCTAGTCTAGCCTCTTTCTTATGGATGGGCCGAGAATTAGATGAATCATTATTTATACGGCGCTCGATTGTATCAGTGTTAAAATAATACCAGTAATGGTTAAATGAATTTTATTTTTAATTGGTATACAAAATCACGACACTTCGCATCACCATGTGGGTCGTCCAACTCACATGCTAGCAATAATTATAAAATTGTTAATAATTATACAGGGAATTCATTTCATCAACTTATTTCTGACGCTACAGACAAAGGCGGCCTACCAGTGAATTGCTACACTCTATGAGTTTCAGTCCAATTATCACTTCTTATTTTGTGGAATCGTATCAATTAAAAGGGGGACAGTATAAAGAATACAATCCTACGTCCTACCTACCTCACTTCACAAAAAAAAGATCTAATTAGGCAACTGTAAAAGCGCCAATAACCCATTGATACGAAATTAATTCGACCTTCGCTACACAACCTTTAGAGGGAAAAAAAGACATTGTTTTCAACAGCATGTCTGTACATAAAAAAAGTGCACAATAGAAAAGAAAGTAAGGAGTAAGAAGAAAGGAAATAAAGTAAAAAATCCATCCCTTCCGGCAGTAGTAGAAACCTAATACCAAAGTCCCTGTGCTGTCTGTATATATAAAAAGCACGACAAAGAGAACACTGTAGACGCTGTAGATGAGCTTGAAGAAGTTACGACGTGTACGCCTTTTCTGTTCTTTTATTCCAGTGGACGGAGAAATTTCCCAATTTAAAAACTTTTCCAACTGCTTTATATTCCAACCTTCTCATTAGCATGTTCAAACTAACCAAAGGGACAACAAAATAGCATTCAGTAAATGTTTGGCCCTAGTGCGTATTTCAAATAGGAGTAACTGTAATTATGCTTGCGTAGACACATAAAATATCGGATCAATCCGTAGGTACTACATGAAAATAATAATTATAACCTTGCTAATTAGGCGAGTTAAAAAAAAACTGTGAAACGTGTCAATTTTATTTTAATTTTTATTTTAAAAAGCACTAATTAACGATTTCCTGTTTTCTATCTCAGCTAAATCCACAGAAATACATTTTCCACTCTATACTGACTACGATAATTGAAAACGCAGTGAAATCATTTTCTTACAATTCACAAAATATAGGGTGTTTTGTGAAAAAACGCTTGAAGTCAACGATGTTGAAGTCTAATTCTTAAAGGGTATCCAGTTCAAAAAAAATTTCTGATCTGATATTTTCCGTTGTGTTTTAAAACACTTGAGACTATGTATTTAATTATTAGACTCCAACAAAGAGCAAACACCATTGCCAAATAATCATTGATAAAGGAATTTGGTTAATATATGTGATGGGTCTGGTGATACAATAGTTTCTCATCACCGTCATAACAAATAATCTAACTCAAAAATAAGAACAAATTCCGTCGTACTTGAATGAAATTTGTATGTGAGGAACAGCATCTCTTGCAGCTGCTCTAAGTCTATTAGATGCTTTCATGACATTATTTAGACGCTCACGGATTTATTTTAATAGACGACATAATTTAAATCTAAGGCATCAAGTTAATTTTTTTAAGTTTGGATGTAATAATCATCGTTTTTCTTTCTTTCTTTTATGGGCTAGCATCATATTCAGATAAAAGCATTTATTCCTACTATCATGAAAAAACTATTTTTTCGACGACTAATGCCTTTTATAAAATAAAATTACGCTTCCGCGTATTTACAAAAATCATTTAATATGAAAGTTACAAATCTTGTACATTACTTTTTCGACGTGCAGCGTTTGATTGATTAAAATTTAATCGTTACAGTTTTTAAAATGTCTGTCTTCGTCTTTTATCCTTTTATGGGGAATTTTTTTGGGGAATAGGATGGGCATGTCTAGAAACCCCAAAACCTATTTTGACACACATCACATGACCACTAGTATGGCGGTAAATTTAAAAAATTATGTCATGGATCTGCAAAAGATGAGGTTAGATGACATGATATCCAAAAAAGTTATTTAAAAAATTGCTTACAATTAAATTTTGAGACTGTATGCAAACTTTTGTGAACATTTAAAAAAAAAACAGGATTTTTCCAAATATTGCTCCATTGAATTACATATTTCCATTTTTTCTTTCGTTTTTAGCAGCTGAACTGCAGTAATATTTCTAAATTTGGTTGATACTCAAACAGTTATGTCAATTTTTGCATAATTAAACTGCGAAAACTGAAAAGTACGATTTCAGTGTGACAGTAGTTGTTGCAAGGGACTATATCTAATAGTAATAAATAAAATTTTACAAACATTTTTATTCTAAACCACTTACTAAACATTACTTTTATTGAAAATTATTATGATTTCTGCATTAAAGTGGAAACCGTTAGTCCAAAACTGTAATGTAAGTTAATCTTTTTTTTAATTGTATTTTTCAATGTCCATTAATATATACCTTACGTCTGAGGAAGGAATGCACGTTATTCCATGCCGGGACATCATACAAAACTAAATAAATGTGTTATTAAAAAAAACAAACCGAATTAATTTCAAATTAAAATCTATTCTTTTTAGTTTACGTGAGAAAGCGATAATTTTGCAACTCCTTACCGTGTCACTAATAAGAAGCAGCAAATCTTTGTGTAAAAGTTTATGAGTGGTTGCTGATGTAGGAAATTGGCCTGTTGACTTCTTTGCCTAATCGATGCGTTTTCTTCAGTACGTTTTTCCGATGTTCCATATCTTTAAATTTTCGTAGGATGCTAGCAGTTTCATGAAACAGACTTCTATCTACAAAGCCTTTTTAATCTGGATACAGTCAACAGAAGAAACTGTACTTCTCTTTGATTTGAGAATTCTTTTAAACCAAGTTGGGCAACCTTTGACATGTTGTGGGCCAAACTTGTGTTTGTGTGCAAATACGTTCGCGGGCCGCGTTTAAAAGTAGTGCATTGTAAAGTAGTGTTCATAATTTTTAGCAATAGATATCAGACATGAAATAATACGACAATGTTATTATGATACAATTGATTAAAATAAGAAAATGAAATGAAAAAAAAATAGGTAGGTAAGTAGTGTAATATTTTTTTTTAATTGGGTTTTTCAAAATGTCTCGCGGGCCGGATCAAATCTTACAACGGGCCGGTTGTTGCCCACATATGTTTTAAACAATTCTACGCAAATCTTTTGTTAATGCGGGTGCCATTACGAAAGTAATTTTCAAATAAGAAAGTTCTTTGTTCTACAGAAGACAGTGAAGACACTACAGTTGCAAGCAGTACATTGAGGTTACACCGGCAACAATCCTTTGCTTAGATATGAAAATGGCTGATTTGTACGAACTGAGTCAAAAACATGCAATAAAATGAAAGAATTAAAGAAATACAATACACTCGAAACGCTAAAGCAGTGGGCGACCTTGCTTGTCAAAGCGGAATTATTCTGACAATTGTCAATTACAAGAATCAAGTTGCAATTTCACCTTTTCGTTTATTCTATCAAAACATCACAGGTAGGTTGATCACGTTTTGAAATGAACATATCGCTGCCATCCATCATTAAATTAGATGATTTACGTTGTCTTCAAGTATGTATGATAATTTCGAAAGTACATAGATTGTATAAAGGCTATAAACACTATTAATCTAAACCTACAAAGTTTGACATAATCTCATAAGAGCTCCATATTCCAATCTCCCGCCAAACTTACTTTAAGCTTGATTGGTATGTGTATACATATATACAACCATCTATCTGTGTAGCGGATATAAAGTGCCCAGCATATTTTCGGATCAAAGGCGCAATTTACAAGATATCGCAAGACGGCAGCGTATTTCTTGGCGAACTACTTCACGTATGTCGCGAACTCTAGTAATTAAGTCTGAAAATAATTACGGCTTCAAGCTCATCCCGCCCGAGGTATTTACCGGAAGGCAGTCCTAAACGGGAAAGGCAGCAATTCCGAGAATTTCTGCCAGTTTCCCTCAACTCAACCAGTCAAGTTTGCGTCAAGTTTCCACCCATGTACTATTTCAAGCATAACATTGTGTTAACAAACTAGCTTTGCATACGGCGTCAGCTATAAACTAATCCTTTGTTAATTATTTATATGGTGCAAGAAGATTAGAAAGATCGATGTTCGAAGTGAAAACGGTTTTTACACACACAAATAAATAGATAGTAGTACAGTGGAGAACATCTTAAACGACACCGTTATAAAATTTCATAGCCCTTGTTATAGCAACATACAGAAGGGGGATGTCGTAAACTTATATATTGCTATGGAAATGTGTGTACTTAAACTAATTGACAATCATTTAAAACAGCTTTCAAAACATAATAAAGCAGTCATAGTAAGAAAACGTGCATACGTGGTTGCATACTTTGCAGGTGAATGACTATTAAAATAGACCATATTTATTTATTAGTTCAAGCTTACCTGGTGTTTTTTTTTTATTTTTATAATATTTGTTCCGGAAAATTCATCTTTCTTCGGAATGTTTATATTCGGTAACACATCTTATATCCCCCCCATTGCGGTGAATAACGGTATCTTATGTATCCAGTTATAGTTTTGCATTCGGGCACTTTTTTCAGAATGTAGCTATGTTGATAGTATTGTTTGACATAATATTTTCATCTTAAAAACACGTACACGTCATCACCAAAAAACACCAAAATATATACCAAATCTTAAATATCTATCATTTATAATCGCTCTTTCTATTTTAGTTATGGTTTCTGGGACTAGTTTAACAAATAATTGATTATTAATTATTGATAAAATTTAGAACATCTCGAATAGAAAGTTAAGCTGTGAGTCCCGTGTCAATGCAACGTTTAGCGCGTTAAAAATCCCTACCGAAGATATGCAAACCAAAAAAAATGAATTATTATTAAAATCAGTCGATGAAAAAGAGGAAAGAAATAAAATTCTCACAAGTATATATCAAGTCGAAGATGTGGAATAAAATATCGAGGTTGCTATTAAAAAAGAATACTGACATCAAAGAAGAGAACAAGCAGATATTGAAAGAAATAAGCAATAACAGCAGTGAAAAGGATAGAACATGCAAAGCAACATGCACACACCATGCATAAACACAAAATATTCAAGGGAGTAAATTTTACAATTTTATTTAACTAATTTGTAAGAATTTATCATTTAAATACACTTAATGTATGTTTTTAAATAATGTTTTTTTAAACATTTTTATTTTGTTGTGTTTACTAATATTAAAGGATTAGTGGTTTAAAAAACTTTAAAATAATACTTAGAGTCAGCGTCATTGTATCGATAATATAGGAACATAGATGTGTACATTAACAAACATATGTAGGTATTTACTCGTTATTAGTTTTCAGTAGGTAATATCGGTAAATTATTCTACTGATTGAAATTATATCAGTAACCAACGCCGACTAGATGCCAGGCCCAGGCATTGAGTGGGAAGTATCCCGAGAACATCGGTATCAGTAACCAACGCCGACTAGATACCAGGCCCAGGCATTGAGTGGAAAGTACTCCAAAAACACCGGTCGCAACGACGGATACGCATAACATCTATACCTCTACGCATCAATAGCCCGTGCGCACTCCTGGAGGACCCCGATACGCTATCTTCTCCCAAACATTGTAAAACTATAAAGTATGATAGTAAATTTATTTAATTGCACAATATTTCTTTATTTATTAATTTTCTCCTACCGAAGTTTTTTGGTATTACAGACACAAAATTAGTAGGTAACTATTACCCTTCAATAGTAGAAATGCTTAGATTAAGCAAGGTAAATATTATCAGTTCAAATACTTATACTTTGGACGCAAATAATGGCAATACCTAAAATAATACTTTTATATACTTCTATCAAATGTACATAAATTATTAAGGCATAAATATGATAGTTTCCAGTTCATAATGATTTTAGTATATTGATTATATTTGAACTAAAAAATTGTTTCGTCTAACAAATTCACAGGTTTGGAAAACTGAACAAATTTTTTAAGTTATATTATATTCAATGTGATGTTTATTTTATATTTTAATTTATTTATATTCAAATTAAGTAATTATTTTTTGTGTGTAAATAGTACTTATCTTAATTATCATATTAAGCAGAATTTTCACTTCTTTTACAAATATTAATAGATATTACCACCAGCTATTATCACGTAACAACACCTAATGTAAATATAACCTATGAATTAACAATACGCCTACAAACACGGCCTCATTATCTCTATTATTTCCACCGTTACTACCAGAGATATCCTTAACGGAAAGCAGTTAAGAATGAGTCAGCGATTGTGTTAATATACCCTTTGGTTCTGTTACACAGCAGTAGTTTCTATTACGCAGTCGAACATTAAATAGATCTCGCTAATTGCTTATCCTTGTTCAATGTTTTACACATAATTGGCCAACAAATCATTCTCTGTTACTAAGCTAAAGGTAATAAACTAGACAGCCAAAATATTCGGGAAAGCCGCAGTCTAATGGTCGCATTGTGAATATCATTCTTGTTAATTTATACGCAATGAATTAAAGAATAAAAGAATGAATGAACGTTAAATGAAAAAAAAAGTCAAGTGAGAAACAGGTAATACAAATAATTTCCTTTTTTATATTAATCTATTCGACAAAGTTTGAAACCATTATTCTCATACTATTTCCTTCTTGTTTATTTTTTCTTTATAAATACCCAAGAGTAATATAACCAGCATACCTTATCGATAGAATCACGCTAGTTATGAAAGTAGAAAAAACCAATTCCAAGAACGTCAATCATCATAGGAAAAAAACAGCCTTTAAAGTCAGTTTACATTAATCGCGTTTCCACTCCAAACTCTTCCACTTACCACACCTCTGTGAGTTCTGAACTTCTCAACAGGGATTTCATGAAATTATACCGACGTTTAACAACTTTGTGATATTCAAATTCACACGCGCGCATATCTCAATATTCCTTCTCGTAGAATATCAACTATAATACTTAATTTAAATTACGTCACTAAAGGATCGCCACTCACCATGATGGCCAGCGAAGCAGCGACCCATCAAGTTGCCCATCAGCTAAAAGCAACTATGTAGAAACTTATAATTACTACTTTGTATATCGTAAAAGGCATTAGAGCCGAAAGGGTCAGTCCCGTCTAAACTTCTATTGGAACTCGCCAGAAAATCGAGACAACCGAGGACTATAGGACTATTCGTCCTATTTCAAAGGGATTTTTTAACGGACTACTGGCCACCAATTACAGTCCTAGTTAGAGGGATGATTTGAAAGCAGAATTTAATACCAAGGAAATGGTATTATTAAGGTTATTAAATAGGATCTGAAATGCAGTCCTCTCTGTATTACACCTTGTATAAATAAAGATTTAGAGCATAACATTTTTTATTGTTAAAGCTTTGTATTGATTAATTTAATTCAAAATATGCACCACACTTTAATTTTAAGCTATTCATAAATCAAAGGTCGAGTGATTATTATTATAGTGGATTTATTGGCTTAATTGAAACATGAAAACTGAGTTATCGAGGTTTCGATATTTATACTGCCTTTTTAAGGAATTTTCAAAACATCATGTTGCTGGTAATAATAAGAAAAGTCATTTAATTGTAATTTAATACTTTCAAATTTTAAGAAATTCTTCAAAAAACCGCAAATGTCGAAACGTCCATAACTCGGTTTTTGTGTTTCAATTAAGCCAATAAATCCACTAATTCCTTGATTTTTTATTAATAATTAGAATATAGTGGGCTAAATAATAAACACAACAAGCATTTTAATCTATTGCGCATTCTTGTATTAAAGACGATAGTTGTTGGCGCATTTAGTTTGCTACAACCTTTATAAATATGTTACAAAATGTTCCACGTATGAGGGCCTGTAATAGCCGATTCATCAGAAACAGAGAAGCCTGTATTTTTAAATTACGCCATTTGTTTAGAATCTTTCCTTGGTTTAAAGAATTACTATAAAAAGAAATAAACGTATTTCCTAATGTTGGCAACAATGCCAGTGGTTAGCAGATGTAAATATAATACATGTATATACACAGTAATTAACATATCTAGTTTAAAAAGGAACATAGATGGGAAGGTACACTGCGCGACAAAATTTATGTCGTCGTCTATAGCGCAGTGACTATCAAAACTGCTCATCATTTGAACAGGCGTGTGTTCGGCTGCCATCAGCATATGCAGGAGAGAGATTTACTTAGATACCTATGTATAAAACATTTGGCAATTGTGGAAAATCAGATAAAAAAATATGAAAATTCGCTGTGGACGACGACATTAATTTTGTCGGGCAGTGTACATAGACAGGTGCAAATATAAATATTTGGTATTAAGGTTAATTGATTTTTGAAAAAATACATAATATGTAATAATTAGTAAAGTTGTTGTGCTGCAACACACATTAAACACGCGCGTTTTTATATTGTTCCTCATTTCTTTTTCATTTTTTTAAATTGTTTTCTTGTTTACCCCATTTTGTTTTTTTTTGTTTCTATCCCTTTTCCCTTCTTATCTTTTCCTCTTACAATTTTTTATTTCTTTTTTCTCAACTAACCTATAGTTGAGAACGTATCCATTTTCATATAAGGTAATTCCTACGCCTCTTTAGCTTTTCCATTTAGGACTTTTTATAATCGAAGAATGCTATATACTCAAACTAGATTCCAACCCAAGTTAAAATCCCAACATTAGGTAGACACTTCAACTTCCTAATTTTTACTAGCGATTTCCATTGATTTACTAACATTGTTTGCCGCAGCTGCAAAAGTCAGTTTATTTTTGTCGTAATCTGGTAAAGCTTGATTTAATACGTCATTGAGATATTGAATTTTTAATATTTCCGTGGGCATGCTCTCGATGTCATGCACCCAAAAATCTTCAGGCTTAATACTTGACGTTTATCGAACAAAAAATCAAATTTTTGCAAAACAATCTGTATTACTGTATTGGATTATTTGTAGCCTCTTCACCACTTTCAAATTATTTAAGGGAGTGTAGTCCAAGAGAACTTTTAAATGTAAAATATTAACATTATTTTGTAATGTTTATTTAAATTTAGAGCGCTTTGCACGTATTTAAAACGAAAACAGTGTTAACTACGAAACAATTAAGTATTTTTTATTTCTATCAGTGTACAAAATTTCTAAATTGCTTGGTACGTATATAATTGTTTCAAATGTTTTATTGAATTAAATAGTTCTCTTTACTCTTCAGAATATAATGAGCCTAGAATAAGTGGACTGTTCTAGTGTTTGACGAAACATAAAATCGTTCAAATGTCTGTTATTACTTGGAAGATAAAGGCAAACTTCATTTGACATACATATATATAGCCCACATCACAATTTATTGTTTCAGTTGTATCTATCAAATGTTCTATACTTATTGTCACCTGTATAGCATGCTTAGAATATTACAACTTAAGACACTTAAAATGAGGTATGGCAAGAAATACGTAAATGAACCACACAAAATTTGTGACCACAGTCTGAAGCGATATAAAATTTAAATTAGTGGGTATACCTATATATTAAATCTATTCTAAATTAATAGCAATGCACTTTTATGAAAGATAAAAGTAACTAGCCATTCTGGCTAGTAAGCAAGTCACTTGCCAATTATTAATACCAAATATCAAGCAGCACATGAAATGAAACATTGGGCGGAAAATTATTGCACTTAAAGTTTAAAAACTTACTTTCTAGACACATACACCGCTGAATTGCATATATCATATCTATTAGTTGTTGTGTTTAAAAACTAGATTTTTATAACCATTATCTTTAAACGTTATTATATATGCATTGTATTTACGGGCCAGCACGCAGTTCGGATTTTAATTCGACAGAAAACCGTTAGAATAAACTTTAGGGTCGTATTTGTTGCCATCCAACAATACCTGAAACTTCACAAAAGCTACGATTAGCTCTTTTAAAAGAATTCGAAGTGATTCCTCAAGTTCGCTTAACAAATTTGATGAATTCAATGCCTAGACAAATGAACGGCCCAATCCAAGCTCGAGGAGGACATTTAAATTATTAACCTTCAGTTTAAAATTGGTTAGAAGCTATCATCAGTTTTTGTAATTAAAATAAAATATAATTTATCACCATATCCGTAATGTTTCTGCAATTAAATGAATTTTTCTTTTTACACTGTCTTTTTTCTCTTCATTCAATTAGTAAACCTTTTCGTGGAATTTTTAAGACTGGCCAGTTTTTTGGTCGGTTACTATATTCTTGCATTTAGTACATATGTCATTCGTATCTAATTTACTCTGATGTTTAGTAAATCACTGCTAAAATTGATATGATTTATAAAGAAACACGAACACGCAGAGAAAACAAAAGCTAATTAAATTTGATGGTTAATAAGTTACGTACTTTTAGATGAACTGAAACGCAAATAGCATTGTTACTTAACATCTACACAAGGTTCCTATTCAGTTCATACTAAATTGGCATGACCCAGAAAACACATCAAAGTAACTGTGAAACAACAAAAAGCAATTGCCAGTATATCCAGCAAATTAATACTTTTAATATCCAAATGTTTTTACATGTATCTACACGAACAGATATATATCTGTTTTAGGATTATGCTAAATTAACATTATATCTATTACATTTGAGTTTTACATTAACAAAACGTATAAAAAAAAAACATGCATTCACTTTATAAGGAACGTATTTAATAATGGAATAATTCCATTCACTGCCAAGTTGATAGATGAAACCAATCATAAACACGTCTGTTCAAATAGCATATCTATTTCTGCTTTTTTCCATCGAGAGTAACTTTCCAAATTAAGTCTGTATTTTAACGCCAAATAACTTTACTATAGACAGTGATTATGAAATAATTGTCGATGACGTCAGCAAATAACTGATAAAAGAAAAAACAATGAATATTTATTTATCAGTAATTAACATATATACTATATCAATTTTTATAATTGTGAGAAAATTTAGTTATTATAATTGCCTAGAATAATCCTTTTAGAATCATGTTTTAAAATAATTTTTGAAATAGGTATGCAAGAAAAGTAATCAAAAGTTTGTAGTTTTTTATAACTGCGTAGCAGTGTACAGTTCAACGAATTGCAAGTTATCGTATAGATTAAAACATACAACTAGGTGTATTTGCATATAAATTTATATACTGCTACAAAACTGAATACAACAAAAAACCCGGATTCAAATTTTAATTTTTCGAACAGTCCTGTGTTCCCCTTGCTTTTTTTACAAAACGCAAGCTCTCATCTCGACGAGAGTATCTTCAGAACAATCAAAAATTTCAAAATTTTAACTAATATATACTTACACTGAATGTTATTCGTTAAAAGCCCGCTGTCTGTGACAATTCCTTTTAGAATCAATAATTATAAGTACATCACCATCCAGTGGCGTTATACCAAATAGAAGTAATAAATGAACAGAACAGATATAAACCTTAGGCGATTGAATTTATTACAAAAGGAAGTTAGATTGATATAACGGGCGATATACAGGATGCTTTATTTCCTAAACACTTTAAATTCGAAATAATAAACACACTTGTTATTTCGCAATGATTACTGTTAACCCTGACACAAAATATATTCAACATCATTCCATTTTGAAATCATAAAATAATAAGCAATCCGTATAATGAGAATAAATTATGCAAATAATTTCATTCAGGATGACTGGCAGGTCATGTCCCATGAATCTGCACGAATTAATAAACATGTCCACTACTATTAATAAACTCTATAATCGATTTGTGTATGCAGGAATAAATATTATTTAAAGTTCCTTTCGCCATAAAAAATGTAAACGTCAATTTTTGTTTTATAGAACGCAATATCTATGTTATGCTATTGTTTCTACCGTACGGCGATGAAAAAAGAGAGAGGATAACGGAGAATCAACAATATACTTCCTTATGGCACTCCCGCATTGATTTTCATAAACTTGAAATAAACTTCTTGTTATCTATATATAATTCCAGGATGTCAGAATATTGTTGAGATAAGTACATTTTGAGTTTATTCTAATCTTGTCGGCCATCAGCATTTGTCAAATGACTGTGCCACTTCAAAGAAAATTTTGGAACAGATTTGTTTTCTTTATTTTTTTCCTATTATATTTTTAATTCCATGAATCTAATCTGTACTATGAAGTGACGTTCTTTAAAATTAAGTTAATGGAGCAGAAACAGTTTATTTTTTTCAATTATAGATTTTAATAAAATCGTTTCATCAGCGATTTTTCAAATAATTTCCATACTATATAAGAAGAAAGAGATATGTGTATATCCTAAGCAGTTACTGTATTGTGACACAGTTTGTACAGTACGGCAAAAACAAATATAAACAAGATATTTTGTACAAACTAGATTTATACATATGTTTCCGAAAAAAAAGCAATAGGAATTACAAATTAGAAAGTGTTTCAATTTAAATAACTGTATTAATATACGTAACTTATCTTTTCGGTTATGATTCTTTATGTATTTTTTTATTTCGTATGTCTCCAGTAATTTAAGCCTACATATTTGTCACATACAGGATGAGGCAGTAGTCCGATGTCGGTCGATATTGACTTTAACATCTCTTATAAAAGATTTTCAATGTGGCATCCTACATGACGGAAAGTGCACATTCTAAAAAATATTTCACGTTCACGGGGTGTATCAGTTTTCCAGGACCGTACTCAACATAATTTTTTTAAATGAAACCATACTTATTTTTTAGGCATGTTTATTTGCTGTAATGAATGCTACAAATATATATGTTCGTTTTAAATTTCGAATGCAAAGTTGCCAAGTTATTTAACCTTTTACATTAAATTTTCATAATGCACGTGTCCATTTAACATTTTTTCCGGCATTATCATTAACAATTGAACTCTAAAATTTACTGTGTAGCTTAGGAAAGCTTAGGTCTTTTTTATGAATTGAATGTTATTTGATAAAATTATACAGGGTGGTCTCCAGAAGCAATCAATTTCTGTAATGTTTAAACAGCTTTTACTTTGTTATTTTAAATTGAACACCCTATATTTTTTTTATTTCATCATATGCACTTTTTATGATCTTTCATTTTTGTTAGGAGTAGGGTATGTCTAAAACTTATACTTTCTGAGATAATTCAACATTTTTAGAAATTATCACACAAATGAGATATTTATTCATAAAAGGTAGGCTGTGGAATGATTATAATAACTAAAATAATATTAGTGTAGACAAAAATGTGTCCCAAAATAGCAAACAACTTTTCTAGACTTTTACCTGTCAAAAGCAATATAGTAATTTAATAAAATTAAATAACATATAACAGAAACAAAATTACATTAAATGTTCGATATAGCCCCCCTTCTTGTTCAACACAAACTTGCAATCGCGTTAAAAATGATTCATTAACATTCATTAATATGTTGCCATTTATTGTGCGAAATGCGTTACGAATCCGATCCATCATGTTTACTTTTGTTATTGGTGGTTTTTGGTAAACTAAATTGTTCAGATATCCCCATAGAAAGAAATCTAATTTTGTTAATTCTGGAGACCGTGGTGGCCACCTTACTGGACCTTCTCTGCCTATCCACCTATCCATAAAATTTCTTTCTAAATATTTCTTAACTACTCTGCTATAATGGGCTGGGGCACCATCGTGTTGAAACCACATTCTCTGCCTTACATTGGATGAAACATCTTCTAATAAAATCGGTAATTGCTTTTCTAAAAGATTCAAACAGGCTTCCCCGTCAACACTCCTTAAAAAAAATATGGTCCAATCAAGTGAGATCCCACTATTCCTCCCATTATTTCCCTAGAAAGATCTAAGCTTTCCTAAACTACTCAGCAAATTTTAGAGTTTAATTGTCAATGATAATGCCGGAAAAAAATATTAAATGAACACGTGCACTTCTTTCCGTCAGTTATGAAGCCACATTGAGAAGGCTTTTATGAGAGATGTTAAAGTCAATATCGACCAATATGGGACTATTGACTCACCCGGTATATGCAAAAATAACGCCTGGTATTTACCGAATAAATGATAAGGAAACTGGTATAATACTCAATCAATTGTAAAAAAAAAACGGCTTACTAATTTCGGCTAAATAGCCATCTTCAGAGCCATATTAAATTTGTTTACGGTAGAAATTACATTAAATACTTCTGTCAAAGTGACAGGAACACCTCTAAAGCTACTATAATAGACTCTTCCGACGATTCCAGCGCTCAAAACGGTTATGGAGACATATGTACTTCTCATTTTGGGTTGACTCAAGATCGTATGCAGTATACATCCTATGGCAATTCAATTCGCGGTTGCCAAATCGACCAATCAGTAAATGTGATTAACTTTATATGTAGGCTATGTAATAGAATACTAAAGAGGATTTGAAATGGATTAGAATCAATTCATTTATTTGATTATTATAATATATAATATGTAGATCTTGGTTGCTCGGCAGTTAGAGTAAGAGTTGTACACAATACAATCACTTTTAACTGTTTTAAATTAATATGCACGTCAATAATAATTAAGTATTATCATTTTAAACTCCAATAATCTAAAATTTATTGCAATTTTACGAAAACAGCCAATAACGACCGCAGGTTATGTTGCTATAAACGTTTGTTACATTAGAGTAGTCCTGTGTATGTTACCTAAAAATACGTCAGGCATATGGCGCAAAGACAGGTGCAGAACTAAATTAGTGTGTACACAGATAAGATATAAACCAAGTTTTATGGGGTAAAGTTATATCGGGACTAATAAAAATCCTGAAACTAGAGCTATAAACAGATCTCTGCAGGTCGCTGCAAAAAGAACGAGACAAAAGCGGTAGCGAAATTGCACGTTATGGCTTCAAGACGTGGCGAACTAAAGCCAACCACATCTAACGCTGTAAATGGAACTCTATTAACATTCACGTCTAAAATTGCATCCGCTCTGAAGTGAAAATTTGTTAATGGAGGTAAATTAACCAAAAAGAACGTTAAAGTGAATGAAATGATACATGTGCAAATTGTATCTGCATGCCGAATGTTTATATATGATAATAGAAATTGTACCGTGAGCTTTTTTTCTAACTCTGAACAACGTCATGATTTTATTTTAAGTAATTAAAATAAATGTTTAGTTTTTAGTTAATTAATATTATTTATATACTTATTTTTTAATTTATTAACCAAATTAACAATTCGTAATTAAAATAGTTCAACCAACAAGATTCATATGCTTAAGTTCGTTGAAAATCGAACAGAAAAATATAAATAATCGGTTGTGAACCAACCTCAAATGACTGAATGATGTTCGTTCGTCCACATTTTTAGGTTATAACATAGGTTATAATTTATTTTGAAATTTCCTAACTAGTTGTTGACACTATTGGGTAAACAAAAGCATTTTAAAGTAATTATTCGAAGTGATCTCATTTGACTTTTACACACTAACGGAGCACGGTAGATATAGCCAAGATGGGGCCAAATCAACTTATCCAGCGACTTGGGAAAATTTCATTCAGAAATCGTTTGATAGCTGCAGTAGAATGTGATAAAGCTCCATGCATTCGAAACGAGGCATTTTCAAATGTTTACATTTCATATTTGTTAAATAAGGCGGATGTTACCCTGTAAAAGTTCTTTGGCAAAGATCTTTGATAAAAAATAATTGACAAAGAACTTTGTTGACAATTATAAAATATGTTTATCAAATATGGACATCTATTACAAAAATTTTATAAAAGTTTTTTTTTTAACAACATTTATAGTATAATATCTGCCTTATACGCGTTCGAAGAAGTTGCAAAAACTTGTGCCATCGAAAAAAGATTGCCCAATACAGACATTGCCCATTGTTCCAGCCCAAACAATACCTCTGTCGCATGGGGTAGGTTCTATATGTAGTTATTGATTCGTTATCAATATCTGTTGGGATAACAAGAGAATAGGATCAGAAGTTAGAACTAGAAAAAATATAAGAAACAAACCAATAGTTTTCAAAGAAAATGGCATCTCCTACGTGAAAACTTGTTTTTCTAAAATGTCTTAATTTACATTTACAGCAAGTTAACATCGCATAACTCAGTTTCTTTATTTTGTCCTCGCCAAAGTCTTAAATACTGAAAATTTTGAAGCATTTTTGTTACGTATCGTAGCAAGGCAACATGGTTTTCTTTTCTTTCGAAATCATTAACACTTGAAAAGACTTATATTTTCAACGTCTCTCCCCGTTTGACTTCAAAATACATATACATTATATATAGGAAGGCGACATCGATCGGTAAAGATATCCCAAAAAATAACGCACATACCAAAAGAAAATTCGCGAATCCGAAAACAAGAATGAATTCTTCATCGAAAAATTCCTCTGGGACCTTCACTCTCCCCGGCATTGACATTTCATTTTCGATCTGCGACGCCAAAAAAAAATACAGCAACAGAATGCGGCAATATTACATATCTACTCAGAATCCGACGAACCAACCGAATCTAATAAAACGTTTAGGCAAATATGGCGCTGGTGAAGCCGGCACAAGAGACCTGTTCGAGATAAATCGGAAAATTGACAGCTCTTATCGTGCTTCCAATTCCGAAAGGAAACTCTACGAATGCGAGCACAAGGGGACTTCTCTGTATTAGAAAACAAAGGCCCAAAACGAGACGGCGCATATGCGCAATCCTCGAGACGGAAGGAAGACGGAGATAGGCAAATGGCGAATGTGAGAAGCCTCTCCATTGTGTACGCACGCAGGAAAACAGATATTTCATTTAAACCTAATCCTCAAAGGACAGGTATTATGGCCTAGATAAGACCGGAAATGACACCCAGGCCTGTAAAAAGGAATTAAGGTGTCGTACTGTTTTACTAAGGTGAAAATTCAACAAAATGTGATTAGGGTGGTTTATAGTAAGCAAAACAACTACACACAAACAAATCTATTATCAATCAGAATATTTTTATTTATTCAGAAATCGAAACTTAATATATATATAAATGAACTAAATCTGGTTGGTTAGAACACAAGAGCAAATTCTCTGATGTGCATTGAAGTGCACTTCCTTCAAATGAACATTGTTATTGTTGTAAGGAATAAATCTATTATAAATCTATCTCAAAATAAAATCCCTTATACGTTTGGTATAATGAATTACTATATAAAATTATTAAATGTTTTGTACTGAAATCATGAAATATCAAATTGAAATTACCATAATATTGAAACATTTGAAACGAATTTTACCCTACCATTTATTGCACTAAAACTTATATGTCATTATTGGTTCCCTCTTTTTTAGGGGGGTTTAAGAGACTTTTCATATACATACGCTTTACTTGGCGTCACTTTTTGATTGAGCAGTGAACAGTACGTGTTGTTGGTTGTGAGTGTAAGTAAATCTAAATGGATACCCCAGCCGTTTCACAGCTACTTAGAAAATGGGGTACAATGGGGCTTAAGCACAGATGCTACCATTAAAATATTCGAAGGTAAGCACGTACGTGTTATCTAATAGTAAAGGATTACTGGTTTAAAAAACTTTGAAATAATACTTAGAGTCAGCGCCATTGTGTCGATAATATATGAACATGGTAGGTGTGTACATTAACAAACATATGTAGGTATTTACTAGTTATTAATTTTCAGTAGGTTATACCAGTAAATTATTATACCGATTGAAATTATATCAGTAACCAACGCCGACTAGATACCAGGTCCAGGCATTGAGTGCGAAGTATCCCGAGAACACCGGTCGCAACAACGGATACGCATAACGTCTATACCTCTACGCATCAATATCCAGTGCGCACTCCTGGAGTACCCCGATACGCTACCTTCTCCCAAACATTGTAAAACTATAAAGCATGACAGTAAATTTATTTAATTACATAATATTTCTTTATTTATTAATTTTCCCCTACCGAGGTTTTTTGGTGTCACAGGCACAAAATTAGTAGGTTATTATTACCCTTGAATAGTAGAAATGCTTAGAGTAAGAAGGTAAGTATTATCAGTTCAATATACTTACTTATATTTTGGAAGCAAATAATGGCAATACTTCAAATAATACTTTTATATACTTGTATCAAATGTACATAAATTATTAAGGCATAAATATGATAGTTTCCAGTTGAGAAAATCTATTTATCCAAATCTAAAATAATTATTTTTGTGGTGAAAATATTATATGTTCATCATGATTTTAGTATATTGATTACATTTGAACTAAAAAATTATTTCGTCTAACAAATTCACGGGTTTGGAAACCTGAACAAATTTTATTCTCAATAAATAACATCATCTTCTTGGTTATATAGGAAGTTATGTTATATTCAATGTGATGCATTTATATTCAAATTGAGCAATTATTTTTTTGTGTTTACGTATAGCTTCATACGATTCAATATAACAAATAAACGGTTATCATTGTCAAAAAAAAAGTATACTTTATATCTAAGATCGATCAAAATAATAACATTATTTTAATCCATAAATCGTATAGTTGATAAATCGACTAAATTAATTAAAGTGCATGTAGTGCTGAAGCTATAATAAAAAGGAAAAGTAAGCCATAATGAGATTAGATTATCCATTCAATTCTTTCTAAAGCTAATTCTTTTATATACGATACTAGATACCATGGTATAAGTATATTAGGTATGTGCTATCGATCAACAACTTAAAAAATATTCATGGCACTCTATACAAAAATCGCACAAACTTATTTGGTTGCCCGCTATTTCAAAACAGAGTTACAGTTAAATGTGTACCGGTTGAAATCTATTACTTCTTTTACATACCGCAAATAAAACAATAATACTGATGTTTGCTGCTGGAACAACCGACACCATAAAACGCTTTTGCGCCAGGTTTCATTCGTAATTTCTATTTCAAGTTCACGACCTCTTAAAACTGGTTTTACTTTCTAGGAAACAGTTCTCGATCTAATGTCTAGGTTACCTGCACGCTTAATACGCCACAGACACACCACTAAGGATCGGCTTCGACGAACGAAATAAATGCCCCATTAAGTCAGACACCCAGTTCTAATCGAATTCTTCATAGAGCAGTTCATGTGCCACGAGTTCACCTCTTGCAGATCTAATTATTTTTAATTTCTCAAATGTTTCCTTTGTATTTCTACAAAGCTTATTTAAAAAAAAAATCATACTGCACGGTCAAAAAATATTATATACCACGATTGCGGTGTCTTCTGATTCTATTGAGAATCTAGAGCACAAAATTCGTCGCGTTGTATGTGATTTTTTTTTTTTAAACTGATGCAATACAAATAGACTGATTCTCATACATCCATTTTCACCAGAGAAGGTATGCTGACTTTACGATACCGTTGTCAGAGTGGGCCAAGTTTCTTGATACCATAGTTGACAGTGAGCTAAATTTTGTCAATATATATATATATATATAATTTGAATTCTTTTTTCTTTGGTCGTAGCGGCTTAATGCAAGAATCAAGTAAAATAAAACTTTCTTTTTACGTTTCGACAAATATATTTGTCTTAATCATAAAAAATAGTAAATGTCAATAATAAAATTAGGCCGAAAATGTTAAGTTAAATTTTGAAACAAGGTATTACATATTACAAGTAATGTAAAACATTACTTGTAAAACTCTCATCATGTAAACAACGAAAACAAACATAGTAAATTTAAAATCTAACATATTACTTACAAGTAATCATTTCTATCTTTTAAAATAATGTTCTTCAAATATGTAATACCTTGTTTCAAAATTTAACTTAACATTTCGGCTAATTTTATTATTACATTTACTATTTTTTATGATTAAGACAAATATATTTGTCGAAACGTAAAAAGAAAGTTTTATTTTACTTGATTCTTGCATTAAGCCGCTACGACCAAAGAAAAAAGAATTCAAATTAAATAATTACACGGCCAAGAACACAAATACAGTATATATATATATATAAATGATATTTAATATTCTTCGCCAAAAATTCTAGGAAAACTTAATTCAATTCTTGGTATTCGTGACGATGAAGGTATTTCAAAATGAAATAAAACTACATTTAACGTTTCGGCAATATATTGCCTTCCTCAGAAAACTACAAATATAATTAAAATAGTGAGAGTTATATTGTTTACATAGTTGTTATAATGTTGCTTTACCTAAAACATAATTCTAAAAACCGAAAAAATTAAACTATTATAATTTCAGAGTTAACTTTTGTTAAAACATTATTACTATTTATTTTTTTTTTTTCTTTTTTTATTTCTATTACAAATTTATGAACCATTTGTGAAATTATTAATTTACAATAAAGTTTCTAAACCTTTCGACTTGTGTTGTTGTTATAATTCGAATGAATTTTAATGTTACAGACAAGCAAGTGTAGCCTTTACCAATAAACAAGTTTTTACACTACTGTTTCTTATACTAAATAGACCTAATGCAAGGAAGGACGTATACGGGTCTGGTCACAAAGTAATTACAAGATCGAACTGTAAATAGTGATAAATTTTGAATCTCAACTCTGTCATGATTGCATCATTATTTTGTTTTATGTGTATAAGCTCTAACATGTTTCTGATTTTGTAATTTTTTTCTTTAGCTAATATAGAGGTATTATTGAAATTAAATGTGTGTTTTGTATTGATTGTATGTTTTTTTAATGTTTTTTTATAATAGTTTAATTTTTTCGGTTTTTAGAATTATGTTTTTAGGTAAGCAACATATACAACTATGTAAACAATATAACTCTCACTATTTAATTATATTTGTAAGTTTTCTGAGGAAGGCAATATATTGCCGAAACGTTAAATGTAGTTTTATTCATTTTGAAATACCTTCATCGTCACGAAATACCAAGAATTGAATTAAGTTTTCCTATATAATATATATATATATATATATATATTATATATATAACATCTTGATATGGGGACGAAGCACATGATACTGGCGCGTATTCATTGCACAGAAAAGAATCATGTTCTTGATATTCGGATTGGGACCTCATGATAGTTACAGGTAAATTTTTCGTGTTTACAAGCTTTTGACATTGTCGAGTGTATACATGCACAAGTCAATAAAAAATAGTCACTTATATCTTAGCGATGAAAGGAACTATCAAACTAGACAACATGATTTTTGTGTACTACCCTATAGACACCTGACGGCTCTTTTCGAGAAGTCATCAAAGTGTAGCTTTCCCAGCTTATAGAACAGCTTGCCTGTGCATATAAGAAAAATTAGTAACCTAAATGAGTTTAAACGTTTTTTTTTTTTTTAATTGATATAGTAACTCTTATGAGGAATTTTTATTATTTTTGTTTTTGTATTATGTTTTGTTGACTATTATATTACATATCGCTGGTGTAGTCGGACAGTAAATAAATATTATTATTATTGTTTCGCAATTCCAATGCCACTAGTTGCCCCGCGCATTGGTGGTTGAGCGCAAGGATCAGGCCGCTGCGGCGCGCCATGGTGATGGGGTCGCCGTTTTAATGATCACGGCTCCTATGTAAAAGATGCTTATCTAGTACACGCACGAGATTAATATGTGATAACGGGTTATACCATATCTGTCCTGCTATTTATGTTAAATATGCATTATTGTTGGAGTGAAATAGGAAATGCATCGTCTTTACGACAATTCTGTAATGCAAAGATATTTAATGTATTATTTGTTATTTTGGTAACTATTAGTAACAAAAATTATATTAAGAAGCAATGACCAAGAAGGCTTAATCTTACTTCTGGGTTTAAGTATGTCATTTGTGAGATTCTCGTTGACTTGAACAAAGTTTTGCTTCCACCTCTACACGTCAAGCTGGGATTGATAAAAAAAACCTTTGCAAAGGTGATAGAAAGATCATAATCTTTTTTCTTTATTTCAAGAAAAACAAATTCCTCAAAATAAGGGATCCAAAATAAAACTAGGAATACTTGATATTTTGTATTTACAGTTAATTTTAATAAACAATTAATGCGCCTGAAGAAGGCAGAAAAGCCAAAACCGGTAGTGCAGAGAGGTTTTTATTATCAAATGCAGCAAATAAAATAGATTTATTATTTTAGCTTCTAAGTTTTTGGGATACATTTCGCTAACGCTCAGTATATTGCTGACAATTGCGCGCATGAAGTAAAAAAAAACAATCGAAGTCAATTTGGCGTTTCATCAAAAATCGACAACCACAATCCGACTTTTAACATCAATCAACAACAGTTTCACGTACATATTCGGTTATTTCCGGCTGGCACGAAGTATCAAAGAGAAAATTACAGGCGTATCGCTCTGTTTAACGCATATCCGACCTTCCGTATATAGATTAACCTCGGTGCTGAGTGCTGAATGCGATCTTCGTCGTCATCTGTTAGATTTCTTCATGCGACGCTGATCGGTCACAGAAGATTGCGAATTCAAAACAAATGAAAGTTAAACGAGTGAACGCGAAAAGATGAAAAGCAGGCATATCTGGCGGAAGAGCGTTTCGCTTTTGTTTTGGGTATTATACGGGAAATCATCACGTCATCTCAAGGCGGTTTCTTTGATCGCGCTGCTACAGCCAACAGCGGACGCGTTTGAGACTAAAGAGGGTTATTTATATACGAGAAACACGTTGACATGTGTTGGTAAGTTAGGAACTTTGAACAAAACAGTCTATAGGTGCAGTTGAAATCACATTTTCCAAAGCCTAAAATTGTAAATATAAACGTGGTGCAATGCATTTGTGTTTCTTTTTCTTTTAATCTCGGTATGTTTCGGTATGGCCTGCAGAGTTGAGTTTTACTTAGGCATACATATACATGTGCATTGCTATATAAAAATAGTTACGTATTTTCTACATCTGAACCAGACCTACATACTTCCATAGCTTTGCTTTAACAGATTTTTCGGCCTCTGCGAAAATTCTCTGGCGTATTTTCGTGGAATGTTATATTATGCTTTTTAACTAATTAAAATAGTCACAACAAAATTATTTAATGAATCATTCAAAAAATCAAAAGCAGTATCTCCGTTAGACCTGAGTTCGCCAGATACGAGCTGATATAGTACAGTCTGTTTGATTTTGGCTGTCCCACCACATATCTCGTCTATTGTTAGAGATACGACAAAATTTTAAAGAAGACAAGTTGTTCTACATCTAGTTCCCTATTATATGCCTTATAATTAAAAAGAGTTGAGCATCAAGTGTGTGAGATATAGCAAACATGTATAAAATTTTAAATGGAATGTATCCAATTTTTTTTGATTTCTATATGGCCAATATGATTTCTTGTTTCCTTGAAATGCAATATAATTTTAAATTCACGCATTTCTTCGGAAATAATATATTTTTCGTTGAAACAATTTATTCTTTTAAGTGAAACAAGCCGCCTTTATTTTCGACTTGAAAATTATGCAGATTTCTTGTAACATTTATTTATTTATTTTAGACTTAAGCGTAAATACAACAAAATGCCGTGATCATTTTTAATCGAAATGAAAATATATTATCTCCAAAAACCCATGCACTAAGGAGGAGATTTGCCGTTAGAATGTTGTAAATCCTAGTAAGTATTGGGAAGTTGGTCGCAGTAACTATCCTAGCAAGCACTCTAGCTGTGCCGTTAAAGAAATCGTCCTTAGAATGATGTTCTGGTAAATATGCCAGATTACTATGTTACGATCGCAGTTTCCAGCGAAATATTATCTGTTACTGGAATGAAATAGGAGATGCGCCATCTATGCGACAATTTCTCTACTACACATAAGTATATCTGCTCTCTGCTGTACTATATGGGTAGAAAACTGCTATACGAAAATAAAATGCGATATTTATTTTTACTTCCATGTGAATATTTACTTAAATTAATAAATACTACGCTAGCTCCAAATAAATCTACTAACCAAATTATTTGTTTGATTGAATACAGGAATATTTTTAATATTCCTAAATCAAGTAATAATTTAGTAACTGTAACCAAATGCATGAAAAACAACAAGATCGTTTTTCCCGTGTATAACAGTTTTAAAACCTTCAAACACTATATAGTGTCTTGGCTTATAAGTAAATCAGCATTAACTGAAAAGATTCTAGTTATCTCTGAAATTTCTTTAACCTCGCGCGAAAAGTATTTATATACTTATATACTTTGTTCACTATTGTTTGTGTATCTTTAACTTATGCACGTGGGAGCATGAATAAAACTAAAATACTGCCGCGTAAAAAAGCACTCAGCATGAATACAGCTGCTTGCATTTTCCGTTAAAAGGCAAAAGTTTTAAATCAATGTATACATGCGTGCTCACGCAAATAAACCAAAACGTCCCACTTTTTTATTTAAAATACTGTTTATAATGCAATAATACTTAAAAGCAACTAAAATATGTTGGCAAATATGTACATAATAATAACAATATAATATGTAATGTGTATTGTCTTACTTAAACAGAAGTTATACAGACATTATAAAATATTAATCAAAACTAAGGTGCATTCCATTTAATTGCGGTTACTTTTCGTCGAAAAACATGTACTTAAGAAGAAAATAGTCTTCCGGCAAAACAGCACGCTCCTTTCAATTAAAATAAACACTTTTTCTGAAAAAAGGTATTCTTTTCATTGAACATGATAAAAACCAAAAGTTATAAAACTTTCGTTTAATGCAATCTCTTTTCTCAGTGTATCCTTTAACAGCATTTTGTTATTTTGCGTTTATATATCAAGTTTCTACAAAATGTACCATACCACAAAATATGGATAATTTGGATTCTCCCTACATATTAGCTAAATGCACTGGTAAATTGAATAACTACAACCAAATTTAACTATTCAAATCATTTTCTTTTGACGGCACTAAAGGTTTTATTTACGCAAGTAAATATATGATTACTAGTACTGCATATTTATTTATATATACAATCTTTTTGATTGTTTCAACGAATTATATAATTGTTTTAACTAAATCATTATTTGTAGGAATTAAATAATTTGTAAAATCATATATTATATAGTAACCTTTATTAAATTCCTTCAAAACTTCATATATGCATATTATTTAAAAGAACAAATGATTTCGTCATTACCAATATATTTGATGGTTATCCTACAGTTTACATATTTACTATAAAGAATTATTTGATGGCCTTAAAGAAATAAAATTGTTACAATAACTACTAAATATTAAGGTGCAAATATTTTGTTTACTTAAAACAAACAAATGAAATAGTTACTTTGAACAAATTTCTTTAACGCAAGTATTTGTCATATACTTACAACAAATAATTATATAGTTAATTTAGCAAAACATTTACTTAGATATAATTTAATTGCGTTGAACAAATTTTGCTTGGTTTAACTAAATCGGTTTTTCTGCAGAGCTTTTTATTTCATAGGAGCGACATGATGCAAATGCAATGGAATGTATTTGATATTCTTCGGCGTACTCATACGACTCTTGAATATTCCCAGAGTAATAATTTTTTACACGAACAATATTTAGAGTTTTAATTCACAACCCTGACAATGACAAACTGCAGAAATGCAGGTATATAGTATGATGATGTAATAAAAATAGTTCACATTGAACATAGGTTTTTGAGTTTTTTTTTACAAGACGCAGCATGAAGAGCATTCAATCGGAAAATGAATGTTTGTGTTAATTATACAAAGAATGTGTGTCATCTTTAACAGCATTATTTTTTACTCTCATAATTTTGCGTAAATATACACAACACTATTCATAGTGCTAATTATGGGATATTAAAATTATTAAAAAAGTATGTCAGAAATAAAGAAGCGAGTCTAATAGAACAGATTATTTATTATATCAATGAAAAAAAAGAATTGAAATACGGCGTAAAATTATATAATATAAGAAGAAGGTTTACGACACCAGCAACAAAGCTACAATAAATCGTAAAAAAAACAATGTTTCCTTCATTACAATTGAAATGGCAAGGTTATTAACTGTTAATTAATAATCGGTTTCAATATACTTAATTGCAATTGCATGAACACATCATATACGGGCCAAAGTGCAGTATTTTAACTATTGCTGATAAAACTGTAGTAAATACCGAGTACGGGCTCGGGGCATTGATTGTGAAATGACTTGTGCGTACATATTATAAACCCAATAATATATGTATGTACCCGCACATGCAGGTATGATAATCTTTGATCGTCTTTACCTTCTGTGCTAAATAAATATTGAACATATATTTAAAAATTCCTTATTCACAAAAAGCCGACACACTATATATAAGCACTAATAATAAGTACAGCAATACGTGGCTGAGCAAAGTTAGCATTCTATGCACTTTAAAAACGATCAACCTTTGACATTTCAAAAGAGTAAATTTCCTCACTTTGAAGAAACCCTTTCTAGTTTATATATGGTGAAGCTAAAGAGTTAAATATAGGGAATTGTTAACAAAAATGAAAGAGCCGATAAATATCTATCGAAACATCATAAATTTATAATGATATAAAATATATCATTTCAAATATAGGCTATTCCATTTAAGTTTAATGAGAAAACTAAGGATCCGAGTTTTGACTCACCTTATCTACAAGAAATACTTCCTTTGTTAAATTCTAAAACTAGCGAAAATAGAAGATAGCCAAACCAAGTAATGGTGCGAAAAAGGTAGTATATTTTTTTTCTAACCGGAGCTAGCCCTCTTAATACACCTCAATTTAGACATAAAAATGGTCATAACTTTTTAAACACTCGGAATAGATATGGCAAACCCATATGGCAAGCAGAAATTAAAAATATAAAAAAAAATATTTCCATTTAAAAAAAATATAAGTTAGCTCTGGCACGACGTTATAAAACAGCCTGTATATGTGTACCTAATTTTAAAATATGATGTTTTGGAATACCTATATATACCTTTTCTTAATATTTTTTTTGACAACTTTTGTAATGTCCGATTTATCGGAAGCTTTCCCACATTAATGCGCCAGCCTGTATATAAGTAATCCAAAGTACAATGATCACAGGAAGAAGGTAATTCTAAAGCTTTTCAGTAATAATGTTCATACTACAAGTACAGAAATGGACTAAAGGAAAGGCTAACGTACTCCTTGGAAAGTAGGCTAAGGGTAACTCGAGGAATATTCTCAAAACTTTCCTGACCTCACAATAGATACACAATTGCTCATTACGCAACTTTACTTTCCGTCTTCATTAATGCGCTAATAAACTTAGATTTTCGTAATGCCCATTTGTTACTAATAAATAAATAAATTTATGGTAACTTTTTCCATTCGTGAAACTTCACACGTCTGTCATAATTATGACACTACTTGTATCTAATGTAGTGACATCCTTAAGCCGGTGCTGGTTTACGCAAAAAGTAAACACGTATATTAAATAAAGCACGTTATAATAAGCAACATTATTAATACGCACACACAGCTCTTGTTTACTATAGCATAGCTGTTTCAGTGACGTACGTATATACCATCAAAAGAACGGTACATCAACTGTAAATAATACAACGGTTAGAACAAAATTAAGAAAATAAATGACTTACATTTTTTCGGTCCTTCTTGGAATCGATTCCCCACGAACCTCAACCAAAAAAAAAACTCGCGTATCCGTCAAAATCACAACACTACAAACAATCGAATCGCGGTTAAACACGCGACACGTTTAGGTTAGGTACCCGTTTAGTCCATATACACCACACTCAACAGCTGTTTTTGAACTGTTCGGTCAATGCTCATGTTGGAATTGTCTGCAAAACATAAACGCATAATGAATAATTTTTGAACTGGCATTGCGCCATCTATGAGACAAACGCTTTATCATAGTTCGGTCGCAAGAGCTTCACGCATGTTTTCATTGTTATGATTAGCGACATCTTTATTGTAATTTTATTAAAGGAAACTGTTGCTACTTCTTTAATTGTCACACGGCTCCCATGAAAAATGGGAATTAGTAATTTTATATGGTATTTTGATATTAACGCAAATTCATAATTGTAAATTGAAACAAGTCAATGAATGGCGGGCCCAATCGCAATAAAATCCAATATTGTAGATTTATAAGGCTCGTCATCTGAGATAGATGATTAGTATTATTTTACAAATACATAGCAGTAGGTATGGGCCCCTAGGCAAAATTCTGCGGGGCGCCCAAAGATTTTGCGCTAGGCCACTGAGTACTACTAAAAAAAAAACTTCTGCTCCAGTCTCACAGACATAGGCTATAACATTTGACTTTATAAGTATATTCTGAATATAATAGCAAGGACAACTGTACTACATTCTTCAAATAGTGCACCATTAGTGCGCACACTTCCCCTATTGTAATTGTTAAATAGCGTCGTTTTTGTATATTTCGTTAGGATGCTCTCGTGCACGCAAATGCAATTAGTGTTAGTGACAGCGTAAAGGCGGATTCTCATGCAATCGATTACCGATATTTTCTTGTAATCGGATAAAACTTATTCAATCTCCAAATATTTTTTTCCACGCCAATAGCAAAACGGAAAATACATATTAACTGTATTTATACGGTTTTTAATCTGAAATCGATTTGCTTCCTATGGACGAACATTGATGACGTATGTAAGTCAATTACGTTGGTAATTTCATGCTTACTGTTTAATTCGAATTTAAAAAAAAATGTGCAAATTATAATTTTGTTTAATTTTTACATAATAATCCATAAATTTGAAAATTTAGATTGTTACTACAAAATAATAATCAAAAAAAATAATAGATCTACACTACACTGGTCTTGCTAACACAATATTTTGTATATCTTAGCAACCACTTAACCAATCAGAATTCAGAATCCATTAAAAATTTGATCTATACTTACCAGTAACTAATTCCATTATTGATTTATGAGAATACCGTTGCTAACAGATTACTTATTCCCTAATATGCAGGAATAATACGAAATTGATAAATCGAAGGTATCAAAAAACTCCTATCTGCTTAACAATTTTATTACAAAATTTACATTTATTTTACACAAAACTCCACTTGTTATCCCTGAAAGCAAAAACAATTCAAGTTCTCTAATCAACGCTTCGTTTGATAGATATTATTATTGATGGGAAGTGAAGTAAACGAATAAAAGGGAAGATAAAGCGCATGCACTAATACTGTCTCATGTGAAAACCAACAGTCAAGTAACACAAACTTAAAAAAACACAATGTAAAAATAAAAACACAAGCGGTTGTACTTTAAAAAATTATAATTTATTTATGGTATATAAAAAACAGGTCATTTTTAGTTTTACACAGGTATTTACACGTTATACAAAAGATATTATGTACATATAGTATTCGCTAGAAGGGAGAAGATTAAAACATATATAAACCGAAAGAAATTGTTTACTTTTTGTATCACCTTAACTCCCTTTTAACTTTATTTTTAATTATGACATATCACAGACAATAGAGAAAACAAACGAAATAGGTAATTACATTTTTATTTTTTCCCCCATATTTTGTAAGGAATTCAACATTTTCGAAACTTTGTGAATTTTAATTAAAATTGTAGTATAAAAAAAAGTAACTACTCCATGATTACTAAGGATCATAACAAGGAAAATACTGCTTGTGTTAGTGTTGGTGCATGTATAACTATTATTAAATAAAATACAGATTCTTATACATATATTTGACAAGTAAACATTATATGTGAAAAAGCTAGAAGTTAGCCACTGGATACAACTCTATTGTTGTACCCTCAATTTATCTCTTTTTTTTGCGTAAATATAAATAAGATGTAAGAATCTAATGCGCTCTAAGGCTCAACAGAATAAAGTGTTATATAGTGTGATATTTACAGTAAAATAAAATATTAATACAGAAAAATGGAGTTTAAATGTATAAATACATAAACATACCGACGGTTGTTGTACCAAAATCTTCAGTGTGATTTTTCTAAAAGTTTTGCAGCAAAAATTAGAAAATGTCTATTGGTATCTACATCAGAATTCAAATATATTCAGATCTTAATCTTCGAAAGCTTGGCAAATTTTGTTTATTCTAGGATTTTAGTGTATTCGGTTCTGATATTGATATTAAGCACTTTTTAATTACTACTATAAAAGGTTTAGAGAAATCACAAGATTTTTCCACGATACCGTTCATAAGCAAAAATTTCCAAAAGATATTGTGCGCCATCCGAATTAACTTAAAATTATATTATAATAAAAGGTTACTTAACATTTTCGAGTGGTTTTCAACCCAAAATGTATATACGTTGCATTAGCGAAGAGTTAAATATTAATATTTCCAATAAAACCAAATCCCAAATCATAAATAGTAACAATACTGCAATTCTAACCGTAGTAAATTTAAATACGGAGTCGTTACAGTAATTACCAGGAATATCAGTGTTATAGATATACATAAAAGAATTGTAATAGTGAGAGAGAATATACAAAAAGTAAAATAGGTTTCCTTCTAATTGTTAAAACTATTTATTGTTTCACAAATTACAGTCCAAATTTCGCCTATCAATATAGTCTGTACGATATAACGATTTGAATAATGAGCATTACCGAGGATTATCCACTACCTGCTGCAGCAAATATAGTCTGTCCATAGATATAACGATATGGCTGATTCACTAAAACTCGAATCTCAGAAAACAAATGTTTATGCCGCAACAGGTAGTGGATCATTCTTAAAATCCTTATATTTGTAGACAGACTATATATTGAATGGAATCTGTTCTATCCCAAGCATTTAGTCACACAATAACTATTGGAAATTTATTTTTCATAGCTAAAACACTATTGCAAACTATGTATTTTTTTTGTTATCGATATTCTTTTGCTGCTTAACAATTTCTAAATAAATCAATTTTAGCACTTACGAATCTATGTATACAAGGTTAAATATTAAATAAGTAATTAAATGCACCAGCTCTAAAACTTTGATGCCCTGATAGGCAGTTTAGATAAATTAACAACACTGAAAAATCATTAAAAAAGAAAACACTTACTTCTTCAGTAGTCTACTTACTTGTTCGGTTTTGTCGACATTAGATTGGGGTGAAGCATTCGCTTGCGCATTGCTACCAGATTGCACCGAAACAGCTACTATCGGAGTAGTTGTACCAGCTGACGCGGTCTGGATGCGCATCGGACTACTCTGCCTCACCACATTCTGACTTTGAAGTGCTGCCGAAACTTGTGACAAAGATGCGTAGGGGATGCAACATTACCCGGCACTTTAATGCTAGTCAGAGCTCCTGCCAATGACGATGAGCTTTGAGGTCGAATTGTTGCTGTTATGCCCTGAGATGTTGCTGCAACAACCTGTTAAAGGCAGTGATTACAATAGTACGGCTGTGTAATATAAGTATTTCGCAAGATGTACCTGAATAGTCGGCTTATTTCCTTGCGTAGCGCTCATAGGGATTACACGTGGACTACTCTTCAATACAACAGATTGTATACTACCCTGTTGCACCGTTAAAGGCGATTTTATAAATTGCTGTACGTTGATTGAATTTTGAAAAGGTTTTGAGCCTACGAACACCTGCGCAGGCACGGTTCCTTTACCCATCTGGGTTATACCCGCTATCTTCGGGTTATGTTTCTTCTGCGCTAGGAGTTGCTGTTGAAACTGAATATGACGTATTTGTTGAGGAGTAGTAGTTTTTATAGTAGTTCCAGGTGCTAGAGCCTTCACCTGTCCTAAAGTCACACCAGTTACTGGTATTGTGACAGTTTGTGTCACACCGCTACTCGAAACCGCTTTCACTAAAGTAGCCCACTTGCGTTCCAGATGTTCCAGCTTGCTGTATAGTTTGAACAAAACTCTGGGGAGACAGGCTTTGTATCGTAGTCGGCTGTCCACTATTTGCGGCAGCCGCAGCCGCAAGAGCTTTCTGTTGTTGCTGTTGGAGATGTCTTTGTTTAATGTATTGATTCATTTCACTTTCGGTCACCGTTCTAGTGATGCCTTGCTTCGCTCCTATAGTAACTGTTCCGGGTTTAATGTACTGCAGAAAATAAAATATAATTATTTTTAAGCAGCTCTGGAAACTATAAGGTTTTCAATTTAGGAAGCAACATTTGTCGCAACTGGTTCACATTTGCGTCAAACTTATACTTATTATGTTAATGTTAAGATGTAGTACGGAACCCGAAGTTATATCTTCGTTTGTAAAAAAAAGAGTTTTGAATTGTTTTATCTTACACCTGCTGCGGAGTACAAGTTAGGACAGTTCAAAATTTAGATTATGCGTTATGTCGATTTGTTTGTAGGTATGATAGAAATGGAAAACCGCCAACCTATTGTTACACATTCAATGCAATTTTGGACTTTTCTAATTTACGATAAGTCACATGATTTCATATCTAAAGCACTGCAGGAGTATTTGTTAAATAAAATTATGGAAACATTGAATGTAGAAATTACGAAAACATTGGATGTAGAAGAAAACCAGAGTACGAGGTTACTTACATTTACTTGAGCACGAGGTTGCGCTTGCGTAAACTGCAACTGAAGAGTTGATTGCCCAGCTATAGACACAGTGGTAGTCTTGACAATTTGAGCTCCAACTATTCCCGCCGTTTGCAAGCGCATAGTCGTCAGTTGTTGCTTCAAATTCGCTTGTCGTATCATATTCAACTGCGCAGGGCTGATAGTCTTTCCTGAAACGGCAGTTCCGCTAATTACGGCTTTTGTTTGCGCAGGAGTGCCGGAGACAATCAATCTTTGAGTGCCTTGTAGCTGTGATGGACACAGGCCAGACACAGAAACTGTAGCGGTTTGCATGGGTGAAGCAACAATCCTTTGGGCCTTTATGGAACCTGTAATAAGAACACCATATATTGTCAAATTTTACTAGAACATTCTTTCTTACTTGGTGGAGTGCTAGGGGTCGTAATGACGGTTGTTATCACAGTTGTCACTGCAGTTGTAGTTTGTACCAACGTCACTTGATTAAGAGGGGATGTAACAACTTGAACTGCAGACCCGGACATAGATGTTCCACTGCTCCCTTGAACAGACGAACTTCCTTGATTTGCACTTATTGTTCCCTTTATAAGTAATCTAAATGAATAAAAAAAATATTAATAAGTTTTCCATAAAATATTCTATTCAGATTGCTAACCGTTGCGCTGCCAATTGCTGCTGCTCAGGCGCTTTCTTTTCCCTAGCAATTCGCTCCGCTCTCCTAGCAGCGACTTCCACCGGTAAAACTGGATGATCCAGATCGATACCGCACTCGTTCAAAACTGCGGCGTGTTTAGGATTCTTTAAGCACGGATTGTTTAAGATTGTCTTCGTACCGGAACTTCGCTTATTCGCTACTAATTTCAGCGCATCGTATCTTTTAATCATACTTTGCGAGAAGGTGCTGTTGTTATCTTGCGCGTACAACTGCGATGTCCGCATCGGCCTACCCGATTTATTCTGCATAGGAAATTTGTACGGTAAATTACTCTTCAGCTTCTTCTTACGCGGTGATGAATCAAATACCTGCTTGCCTTCCTCACGCGGTATCAAAACTGTTTCGTAACGATTCCGACACTGTTTCGGGCTTCTATACGTTATGGAAACGGTATTTACGTAATCGGCTACAAAATCCCAATTGGGTGTATGTCCACGCGTTACCACCATCAGATTTAAAGGGAGACCTTGGAATGATTGTATCACCTTCAGCAACGCCAAATCTTCATGAATAGTCCAATTGTGAAAACAAGGCGGTTCCGATGTTGGCTTCGACACAGTCAATTTGGTGCTCGGCATCGGTACGGGTGTTCGAATTATACCCCTAAACCGTTGCAATTTCATGTCGCGACGGATTTTCACAAGAGCTGGCGAAGGTTTTTCGAACAGTGATCTCGGAGCATACATAGATTCATCTTTTCGGTGAATCTTCAAAGCTCTGCGGCTATCTACCAGACCGGCTTCGTGACGCGAACGTTTATTCTCTTTTTTGACGTACACAGGTGGTAATTGCATTTCGGTCATTACGTTCGTGTCATACAGAAAAGTCATTGTTTGGTCTATGTACACATCGGTATCTTGTTGAGGTGGAGTTGGCGGACACCACATCTAAATTTGAAAAACAGTAAATAAAACATACAACTTGTTTCAAAATGATTAAAATACGAAGGCAAAAACTACATCATTTCAGACGCGTTGCGTGGTATTTTAAGAAATAAATTGTCAATATTTGCAAGCGAATTTATTAAATTCAATAAATACACCCAATAGCCTATGAGGAAAACAGCTTTCAACGACCTGCCGATTATAAAAGAAATAACCAGTTTTTAGAAATCAGAATCTGGCTCTGGGGCAAACTTTTGCTCTCATTTAAAGGATACAGTTCCCTGCTTACAGCATATGAATCTGGGAGCACGTAATTTTAAATTGTTTGTAATACACAATGAAATTGTTTTGGGTAACATGTAATTCCTTTTGTGTAAACCTGACATATGTATATTATTTATTACATATTTAAAATTAAAATCGACTTTTGCTGTTATCTCTATACATAATTTATAATCAAAACGGCTTCTGGATTTATATTCTAGCAGGTAAGCTGTACCCTTTAATTAATTATTATTAATAGTCATCGCCATAAGAGGTGCAATCAAACCATTACAGACGTTATAAGTAATATTCTTATATCTTGCAATGCACTAAACCTAAAAAAAAATCCTCAGAATATAAAAAAAAATCGGCTTATGTTTAAGTTTTCAAATTACTGGGTTTTGGAGAAAGAATTCGGTTTGAGTGTTATAATAATTATTTTATAATTTACTTAAAAACAAAATAAGGAAATCAGGAATGCGTAGTGTTATATGTTCCTTTAAAAATATAGTATGCGTTACATACACCTAGATTAATTTAACTTGTACATGAAAATGTATGATTTTGTAGAGAAAAAATGTATCGTGTCAAACCGGCTTAAGACCCTTAATAAGAAACCGGGTTCTGTTGAATCCTCATACGCCACTGCTTATATTTATATAGCATACTTTTTCATCCGGTAATAGAAGGATTAAACAACGGATTGAGTAAAATTATCGTTGAATAATTCCTTTTACTTAATACAAATTAGTCTTATTCAATCAGAATCTAATATTCCATAGGTGCTGAATAAAATAACATGTTGGCTATTGAAAAAGGATTGAGACCAAGGTCAAATTAATGAGTGAAATTCGAAATTTTAATTGCTATGAGAACAAATTTTCCTATTATGTCGATAATCAGTAAAAACGCTATTACTTAAACTATAGTTGGATTTTTATCGATAACTATGACTATTTTAGGGAACTTAGAAAGTTTCTTGACCTTTCGTTACTGTTTAACTAATATTTTACAGCAAGACGTTTAAAATCAATTTGAAATATTAAAAATATGTGCAACAGTTACTACATCTAAGAAATTTCACTAAACTCAAGGCGAATGTAGATTATTAGAAGAGGACAATTGGTACAGGATTTGTAATATAATGGTTTTGTTCAAATTTCAATCTATAATTAGTAATAATTACTGCCAACTGCAGATTTTATCTCAATCATTTTTTAACACCCTGTGAATCAATTAAAAATGTACTACCTACCGGCATTTGTTCCATCGTATTGTCGGAAACCCATACCTGCAAACACAAGCAATAGGAATAAATGTTTTGAAAAGGCTAACAGAGGAGTATTTGGACATACCTACCTACGCATCACCTTTTTTTCCATAACTTTTTCTTTACTTATTTTAGGTTAAATTTTTTGATAAATTAAAGTCAAACCGATCAAAACGATATTTTCCCTATTTTCACTGAGAATTTAGAGAAAAAGTAAGATAACATACAAAAAACGTTCTTAATGTAAACCATAAATCATAACATAAAGTTTCAGTCTGGACTTAGACGATACCTTGATTGGTATGTAAATGGTAACATACATTTTCACTAACAAGGAGAACCCGCTAAATGTTAAGCCCACATTCGGCTCCGGTTTTATCAGTTGATAATGGGGACCCTTTGGAGTACACTACTATTATTATATTACCAACAGTCTGTAAATTAAACCTTCTTTTGTACCTTCATTGTCATTGTAATATTCAATTTTCATTCAAAACGTTCCGCTGCCAGAATCGAACCCAAGCATACAAATTACACGCTAGGCGCTTTACCACCATGCTATTATGAGCTTGTGTGCTGGTTGCGTATTTAGAAACTTATGCGAGATGTAAAACTATGTCGGGGTCTAAAAAACTAACGTCTGACCATCTATGACTAAGATTTTACAAAAGTAGTCCAAAGCGTAGTCAAACGACAGAACCGGGATCCAATCTAAACTTAACATTTGGCGGGTTCTCCTTGTAAGTTTAACAAGCATATCTTACTATTTACATATTTTTTGCATATTACTGTACGTATGTACAACTGTATCATTAAGAGTAAATTCTAATAAAGGGGGTATTTAATTTATAATCAAATAATTCGACAATGGAATACTTTTACATTAATAATGAGGAGTTGTAAGTCACCTTTGTAAAAAATTTCTTTTAATTCAAGATAGAAAAATGGATTTTGAAATGATTGTTAGCAGCTAGAATGATGAAATATTTAACACTATGTATCACCAAATATCCAGTGAATAGAATAAAAATTATAGTTGCTCTAATAATCTATTTTGTATTATTTTTTTTTAAATAGATTGCTCAAAAAAAACCATTTGCAGCACATATTTTTTGTCAAAAAATGCCTTCTGACCAACAAAAAACTATTTTGTTTTAACATGGAGTCTTCATATTTATACATGATCACTTTCCCATGTTGATTCGAAATAATACAGTTGCATTGATCATGTCATTATTATCCAAATTAAATGATAAAGGAAAAATAAAATCTTAAGTTTGGAAGAGGTTGATGACGTAGGTTTTCGTGTCCTTGCACCGTTTTTGCCTTTCAACGAAAAAAAAAGAAGCCCTCTTGCTCGCGTCCAGCGGGGCAGTGTTTTGGTGCCCGCTGCGGCACGCCGGAGCAAGATGGCACCAAAACCTACGCCTCTACCCCGCCAAATTACGAAAAAACACAACTATGCAAGAGAACTTCTTTATTTATTTAGTTTCTTCTTTTTTTGTTTTTATTTCATGTATGTACAACGATAACCTTAAAACTAGGACAACATAGCACTTCCATTTTTGAGATTATATACGCGTAAATTTCGATTCTACATACGACGCACACGCACTGGTACCATAATAGCAGACGCTCAAATTTCACGCTATTATCCCATATACAGAATTCACATCGAAGACTGATTCTTTGATTACAGGTTCATTTCTCATTTCAGAAAAAGGTTCTGCAGGTTTTATAGATTTCAATATTGCACATGCACAATTCAAAATGATTTGGGCTGTCCAGCATATCCCAAAATTAGACATGCATACTTGAACCATTTTATAGTTGTTATTTAATCTTCTCTATAAAATAAAATGGCTCAAGAAAAAAAAATCCAAGTCAGGTTGTGTTAAAATTAGTTAGACAAATATTTATCACCACAATTTTACTGATAAAAGATTAGGGGCTCCATAACAATAGTAATCACTTCCAAATATATAAAATATGAATATTAAAAAAATGTAAAACAAGTTCACGCCATCGTCTCAGGCAAGCCCAAAATTGGGATTGGATTTTTTTTATTAAACGACATCGGTATCGATTGTGATCTTTTGTATGATCAAATATTCTATTATAAAGAATCAAATAATTAGTAATATACAGAATATTATTTTTATAATTCCGAAGTATGTGTTTTTTTTACCTAGTTTTGTGAATTGAGTTGCTTTTCTTTCACTGCACTCTCGTAAGTTAAAACTACGAGCTGCTCACAACAACAAACTCAGCCACTTTCACTATTCCTAGAGAATAGCTCATCACTGAACCTAGAAAAGTGAAGCAAGTTGAACCAGAGGGTAAAAGGAAAACACCTATTATTAGGTATAATCGAAAACATTTTTAAGTTTCACACCAATTAAGTTTATAACATTTTTGTAGAAACTTTTTTCTCTAAAATAAGATATAAAGCTGTAATCAGAGATCTAGTTTTCGCTTGGACATCTGTACAAACACGTTAAACTAATATTTTAATTTTGTTTCTTTCATTTTATCATACTTAAATTATAGATGTACATATATAAAAAAATAAATCACAGTCAAAATGCAAGAATAAGTTCCCTTCCAAAAAAAAAAATGTAAAACAATATATGAACATGCAAAACTAAACTCTTTATCGGTAAGTTTTGAACAGTATCCGTTGTATAAATTATATATTCTTTTTTTTAATATAAATTATAAAAAAGGTTTTATACGCATTTTGCATAGAGTTCTATTAAAAATAAGAACTAGGAAAGATTATTAAATGCCACAATAGTAATAACAATGTGCAAAAAATACTTTAGCACCCAAAAAAAAAAAACCGAAAGAAACTTCTTTTTTTGGAAGAGGTGACAATATTCTAACATTGTAAAATTTCCATTCATGCACACCAATATAATTTACAGTTATACACAAAATATTTCTTTTGTAAAAAAACTAGAATTCTAATTAGTATGTACAAGTGCGATATCGGGGTAAGGGGAGAGGCGATTATTACTCTTCGCTACTATATAATTCATTTTTTAATCACAATAGTTTTTTTTTCTTTAATATTAATAGTTAATAATCGTAATGAAGATAAAAAAAAATGAAACTATTTCGTTTATAATTATTCAATAAATTAAGTTTAAAACAAGTCTTTAGTTTTATTTAACGAACAGCCTATCATTACTTTCCTTCCGATTCGTTTTTATCATCGCATAGATTACTACTAGTCCGATCAGACTCACATAAAACTGTATTCTCAATCTTTTCCGAAACAACATCGTTTTTCGAATTACTGCTGTCAAGTTCTAGTGATAACGAGCTGAATTCTGTATTCGCTCGAGGTGATGATTTCAGTAACCATCCATCTAGCGTTGAATTTTTCAATTCGATATTTTTTTTAACGGATTTCGGAGAACTGATTCGCCTGTTGTTTATTGCCGTATCCGTAATAATATTGTGTTGTAAATGCTGTCGTGTGTCTGTATTGACATCGTGATTCCCTAAAGGTGTATTTTGTATATCCATATCGCAATTTTCTAAAACGTCGTCTTTATCGACGAGGTATTTATCGATATCTCTAGTCGATAGTAATACTTTAAGTGTTTTCTGAGACTTGTTGTGGTCGATCCCTATTTTCCCGTTCTTATCTGATTCTTCTATAACATCACCTATGGTAGCTAAGACCGCTTCGTCACTTTTCACCTGTTCGTCTCCACCTAGGCCATCAATCATCTTTTCAATATTTTCTTGCAATTGTACATCATTATTACCATTTTTCTTTTTTATCCTTTTTGTGTTATCGTCACTCTCAATGCAGTCGTCATATTTGAGCTTTCGTTTACTACATTTCAAATCATTAGAATCTACATCGCTTTTATCAAATTCAGAGGCAACAATAGGGGCTTCATCATTCAAATTTTCTACGCAATTTCCTTCTTCATTTACCGTATTATGATTAACATTATTTATATCGGCATCTTTAATGACGGATTCGGCTATATCAGACGATTTTAGAAGATTATCTGCATCATCATTATTTATTTTTACGGTTTTGCGAGTTTCAATGGTTATTGGCTTAATTCTCTTAGGAGATTTTTTAATATTGCTGTCATTCTCTGTTTCATTATCTGTTTTTACTTTTTTAATCAATCCTTTATCTTTAACTTCACTTTCCGTTTCATTTTTCGGTTTTTTCTCGCTCTTGACACCATCAACTTTTTCATTATCATTACTCTGAACAAATTTCTTAACGTTTTTTTCTGTTTTATTGTCAGATTCTTTACGAACTCTGCCTCTTCGCCTAGAATTTATTGGAGTACTAGATTTCACTGGTTTAACACCAGGTAACAAAGGATTAACGTCCAAAGTCCACAAATCAATTGCAACTGTACCTCTAGATCTTGTTCTGGGGGAGTTGTGATCAACATGGTTGGAGCGCTTGTAAGATTCACCTTCAGAATCCAAACTGATCTCGTCATCGTCAAAGTTCTCAGAGTGATTATCATTCGCGACTTTATCTTCCTCGGCAGACTGATCGACTTCGCTCTTTAAATCATCCACAGAGCTTTTGCTGTCATTTGTAGTTTCTTCCACTTCATCTTCATTCGCAATTTTAGTCTTATTTGCCATTGACAGTCTACTCACCGATCTTCGCGTAGAGTAGTAGTGCCTTCTGTTATTCGATTTATCAATTTTATCCACTTTATTCGAGAATTTACTTGAAGACTTTCGATTTACACGTTTCACTGCAGATGGGGTACAAACGCGATCGCGAGTTACTTTTTTACTTTTAGTGCTGACCTGATTTGTAGCATCCTCTCTAGAGAAGGTGAGTAGTTCGTTTTCCTCCTCTAACTCACGGGCACGTCTTTCTTCTTCCTCCTTGATGGCGGCTAAACGATTCCGTTCCCATTCCAACTTTCTCTCTTCAATCTCTCTCTCAGCTGCAGCGAGTTGTTCTGCGGACCAAGCGGCTTCGGTTTCTTCTATGAAACGCATTGCATACCTTTCGATTGGAGTTAACTGAAACAAAAATTAAATAAAACATCTAGAATGTCTAAGTGTGAGGTCGTCATATTGAACAAAAGATAATAAAAAGATAAAAGACCCAATCTCAAAATCTCCTTGTCAAAAAAAAATGTTTAGGATTATGAGACTGGTGTCCTCTCATTATTTCTTAGTGAAAAAAAAATAAATAATTTTAGTTTTTAATGAAATAAAACAAAGAGCTAATTGGAGCAAATATATGTTTACAAATGCCAAGAGTAGGCAAATGAGGCACCGAAAGCCATATATGTAGTTTGTTCGCGTCGCATGAACTATTTGCACTTTTATGCACTTTTTAGAACTTTTGTGTGCAAAAGTGCATAATGGTGCAAATAGTTCATGCGACGCGAACAAACTTATGGTTAAGTCTCCGTTAGTTCAAGTGCGGCTCCCATCAAAATTCTTTTTTTTTTTTCTTTTGAGACTAAACACTACTTTTCCTGAAATGAGATAGAAGCCGCTGTACCAAATTTTGGATGGATGAACATTACTATTTTTCAGCAATCTTTTCTAAATACAGCAGAACATTGGCTTATAAATAAAATCATATGTGGAAAGATATATTGTTACACGCGTCTGTTTGAATTAGATTACCAACCACGTTCACGGATGGCGCTACCTGTATAGCAAAAATCATCTTAGTTAAGGTTGCGCTCAAGTTGGTGGGGGATAGATATTTCATTTCCTATAAAAATAAAATTATTTATTTATGTTTTCAGTTATGAAATGTATCACTCTCTAACAGTAATTAAGGACGCACGGCAAAGCAATATGGCGGACACGTATATCAATGCAGTTTAAGGTGCATCCACACGCTCGGAGTTCGCCGAACTCCGAATGTTCGGCAACTACCGAATCGTGTGGACGCGACCGTCCACACGCTCGGAGTTCGCCGAACTTCGAGCAGATACGGGAAAGCGCCGAACGTTCGGTATGAGAGTTTAATGTGGTAGCATTGAGTGATTGCATGAATTAGGTTGGTGTTGGTACAGAAATTATGACTGGTTATGAACCATTGCTGTCACTGCATAACTGAAACTCTTTTTTGGTTTCGCGGGAAACCCGGCAAATCATAAATATTTGAAGTTCTGTCATTTTTGTTGAGCGTGACAGAAACTAAATATGAATCAAGGATACCAGTAATTCATCTTTAGATTATAAATATTGACAACTTACGCTATTATTTAATTTCTGTTATTTTCCAAGTTTACGATGATGAATACCCATACATTCATTTTGCGTATACAATGGCGAACAAACTCGAACAAAAAAAGTAGTTTTATTGACCTTCTATAATTGTTATGACCAACGTGATCGTTATCATTGAAACATTCATCGTAAAAATTATAGGTCAATCAAAGAAATATTTTTTGCTCAAATTTCTTCGCCATTTTTTATCCAATTATCTACGAGCATCATACACCTGTATGAGTAATATTTACAATGAGGCGAATATGTTTGCACTGTGGATGTATGGATTCTTTATCGTTTCAAATTGAGGGCCGTGAGGAATGAGGATGGTTTCTTTTAAATGATTATATATTAATAAATATCATCTAATTTTTTAATTTGTTTGCCAATTTATAGACAAAAAATCATATACACATTTAAACCAGATCGTCACATAACAATATACTTTTCGACCCTCTTTAATAAAATTCAAGAAATTTGATGAATTATGAAAATAGTGGTAAGCTTTTTATTATTTAGGCTAACATTGCAATTATTTAATTACTTTATCTACACATTAGTTTTAAAGATTAATTTTTATAAAATTTAAGATCTTTAATTTACTTAAAATGCATCAATTTAATGTAATAATGAATACTAAAATTGCACTCCTATCAATGTCAAAAAAAAAACACTTTGAATTGTTTATTATCTTTGGCAAATCTGTCATTTTCAACATACGACATAGTAATTTCAGTAAATAAATTTGTATCTGTTACCCGCTGTCATATATAACAGTTATAAAAAAACTGTAGGTATAATAGTATGACTAGTAAGAGACGAGCTCACTAGACAGCTATCAACAGCTTTCCCTCTCACTCTAAATACCTTCCCGAATGTGTGGACGGGTGCACGAACTCCGTCTAGCCGAACATTCGTGCGCCATTTTCCAGTGCAGATCGGGAATAGCCAAACAGTTTGCCGACTAGTTCGCCGAACCCCGAACTGCCCGTCCACACGACTAGGAGATCGCCAAACTAGTGCTCAGAGTTCGGCGAACTCCGAGCGTGTGGATGCACCTTTACAGTACGACTTATTCGGTAGTTTTTTTGCGAAATTAAGATAATAAATAACTTTGATTTTGTATATTGTGTCTTGAAGTACACATGTATACCTTCAATTTGACTGTCTCGAATTTTTTAATTTGCTCCTAGTATGTTAAAAAAACAAAAATTAAAATGTTTGTAAGGTTCTAGAGAGTTTAATACATTAACAAAATATTTAAACTTGCTGGCCATTACAAAAGAATTTTATAGCATCGCTGCAAAAGTTTCTCAATTATTGATAAAATTGATAAACTGATCGTCGATGCACTACACTCATAGACGAATATGATAATAGAGAATGTTGACATCATTGTACATCGGCGAAAATTAGGATCGTCATAGTACATTTGTAAAAAAAAAAAAACATCTATTTGCACATTGACATTATACAATAAACAATACCTACGACAGCTCGACTGCGTGTACACTATATAAACGAACTTATACATTATTGATAAACTATCAACTGAATATTTTCTGAGACACCCACTTACTTGTTTAATAAGATTTTCTACTTCCTGTTCTGCTTTACTAATTTCCGGTTCCTTCTCTTTCTCTTGTTCATCTAAAGGAATGTTTTCGTCAAATTCGGCCAAATCCGCCACTGCCTCCGCTTTCGCTGTTCTGGCGGCTTGCACATCCTGATCATCTTCACAAGCAGCCAGTGCATTCTCCAATGCACCCATCGCTGCTTTATCCTCCGAAGTTGCCGATACATTACTTGTATCCGGCCCAATACTTCGTTCTCTCTCGTTACTGCATTCAATTACTTCCGACATTCTGGACGCTGCATTTTCTTCAGTTGAATCAATGTTAAACAGATCTTGAATTGTCGACTGAAAAATAAGAAACAAAAATGACCACCTTTTCTTTTCACAAGCAAACTTAATACATACACTCTTAAAGTATGCTGTCGTAAAGTTGCCACCCTCAATGGCTAAATCGCCTAAGAGACGTTTTTGATTGGCTTTTTTAAGAATATTTTCTTCGATAGTCTTTTCACTAATTAATCTAAAATAAATATTAAAATGTGATGAAGGTGGTGTGGTTAAATTGAAGAAAATTACCTATAAATGTGGACATCTCTGGTTTGCCCAATTCGATGGCACCTGTCCTGAGCTTGAGCGTCCATAGTCGGGTTCCAGTCGGAATCATAAAATATCACAGTATCAGCTCCGGTCAGATTAACACCAATACCACCTGAGCGGGTAGACAAAATGAAAGCGAAAATTCTCCTATCTCCGTTGAAGCGTTCCATCAACATCTGCCTCTGATCCACTTTGGTTGTGCCATCCAAACGCAAGTAAATATGACCGTGAAAATTAAGAAAAGCTTCTAGTACGTCCAACATCTTAGTCATTTGTGTGAAGATTAAAACGCGATGAGTTTCTGATTTTAATTTTCTCAACAATTTATCCAATGTTTGTAATTTTCCTATAATATAAAGACAGTTTATAAATTTTAAAATAAAAGAAGCGGCTACTTAAAGAATGATTGAAACTTAACAACACGGCTTTATTACTAATTTATGTGATTTACTAACCACAATCATATTGTATAAGTCTTGGATCTGGAAACTGTGTCACCATAGCTGATACAATTGGGTGCAGAAGAGTAGTCGGTTCAAGAAGATTTTTGATGAACACCTGTTTTTCTTCTTTTTCACCCCAATAGGTGCTTGGAGGTGGGTTCCACACTTGGAGTTCTGGTTCAGGAGCATGTACAGATGGAACATATACCATATACCTATTAAAAACTTCACGGAGTTGTTCTATTCTATCAGCTGGACGGTGTATGATTTCTTGAATACATATTGTGGTATCTTGAAAAGCCTTTTCGAATTGTACATTGGTGCAATGTATGTAACCATTGCTCCATGAGAATTTTTTTAATACGCTATCAATCTGTACCACTTCTCTAAAATCTTGTCCATACAGAGGCATAATATTACACCTCTTTGAGTTGATTCTTGAAATCATATCAAATTTGTTTTTCATATCATCCTACAAATAAGAATTGAATTAAGAATAACGTCCACTACAGAAAATTTATAAAATACTGCATAACGTTAGCAAATGTTAATTAAATTGTATGTGAACATGCACCCAAATTCAACATAAAAACCTCAAATTTGGTTGGTACGTCACACATATTAATCTCCTTTCTATTAAATAGTGGAATGACTGGTATGATCTTTTCCACTTTGGATGTAGAAAGGTGATTGATGCTATTACCTATGATAACTCAACTCACAGATCTTTGACTATCCTTCTTCTCTTCTGGCATTTTAAACCACCGTACATCAAGGTCTTTTTTGTTATTCTGGTTAGCATACAATTTTTCTAAATACTTTGAAGTGACTGTCTTAGCAGCTACACTGTTTCTGTCTTCAAATTTAATTTCCCCTGTAGAATTCTGCAATTAAAAATCTGTAAAATATCGAACACATTTCAGGTAATAAATAATAATAACCATTGTCGGAGATACCACCGTTTGAACTGGATTTAATTGAACTTTAACAACAGCTTTTGTTAGAGTTTGCTGTTGATTATTTGTCGTAGTATTTGGCGATTGTGACAGAACTGTAAACCTCTGTCCACCTGGCGTCATAAATAAAAAAAATAAAATTAATTGAAGTCAAACATATTAAAAAAAAATTAAAATGTTTGTAAGGTTCTAGAGAGTTTAATACATCAACAAATATTTAAACTTGCTGGCCATTACAAAAGAATTTTATAGCATCGCTGCAAAAGTTTCTCAATTATTGATAAAATTGATAAACTGATCGTCGATGCACTACACTCATAGACGAATATGATACTGTTGGAGAATGTTGAGATTATTGTACATCCGCGAAGGTTAGTATCATAAGAATGAGGTATTTTGATGTATGAGTTATCAAATATTATGTTTTGAGAGATTAGTAACATCTTGTACGGTTTTTAACCTTAATCCGCTTATAAACATTTCGTTTTCGATATTTTTGAAGTGTCTCCTTTTTATTATCCTAAAATTTGAATTTGACAACGCAGCCCTCTGGCTTAAACTTCTTTTTCTTCTAGTTTGACAGCTTAATGTATCCAACACTATGTATTTCTTGTCTGTTGTACCTGTATTTTTTTAGTGTAATGTATTCATGTTAAGTGGAAATAAATTTTAAGATTCATTCCTTTGACTGCATTTTCGTATTCTAATATTTACCCAAGTTTATTAAGCGAGTTCAAGTGTACCCATTCTTACTTTGAACACATAAACCTGTTATGATGGCAGAAATAGAAGACCAACAAATGCAGCAGTGAATGTCCTTATCACACAAAGAGGTGAGTCAGTGATGGACAACATCCTATACAATTTTGTTTTTGCATAATTTGCACAACAATAAGCACTCGTTTCAGTTGTTAATGTTTGTAACAAAAGTTTCCTTAATGTTCTGTTTTTAAATAAAAGCCATAGAAGAGACAGAGGAGATAATAAAAATATTTAGATTATGTTTAAGATAAATTTAAAAAACACACATTTATAAAAGGTTTATACTATCTTTATTTATGAGAACACCTAATTTTAAGTAAATCTATGATCATCACCTACCTGTTGTATTTCCAGATAAATTTCCTAAATTTGGGGTTGAAATGCATGAGGGAGTGAACAATATATGCTTTCCTGTCGACGTCTGAACTAAATGAGCAAAGGCGGTTTGTACGGCAAGTTTATCTGTTGCCTTTAGGACACTAGATAAATTTAAATTACCGCTCGATGTTTGACTGGTGGATGCTTGAGAAACTTGCACGCCTATATGTATATGAAACGAAGTAATGAAATGCAAGATACAATTATCTTCCAAAATAACTTACCTGGTTGGATAAATTGTACGCCAGGTCCAACTTTTAATTTTAAATTTGTATTTACAGGTTTAGGATCTTCCTTTGGTTCAGTTTTAACTTCTTTTGGAGGATCGATCCTCCGAACCCGTAATGTAAGTCTAGTCGGTGGGCAAGATGGTTCTTCAACATCTGACAAAACAATTTCTTCTATTAAACGTTTTGGGGTTTGATATTGTCGAGTTCTATAGCACTGGTAAGCACTTAAGCTAAATTCCAATTGCAGTAGATTCAAATTTACAGAATCCAAACTTATATGCTTAAAAAGAAACAACTCGATCAATAGAAAAAAAAGCACTAAAAAATAATTTTCGGTAAAATTACAAACATCAGACAAATGCCTCGTGGTCTTCATAAATAAGTAAAGATTTGAATGGATATCTTACTCTCTGAATATATGTAATTTATCATCATAGAATACAAGTTAAAATAATACTAGAAATAAATTTATACATACTTTGAATGGGTCATATTCAATATATACTATATACAATCGATGGTATATGTTCTACAATGCCATCACAATGGAAAGGTGAAATTGTAGGCCGGACTTCAAATAAATTAGGATGGTTGCAAACTTTTCTTAGTTGCATCAATACGTTTATGACACTGAGTAAATTTCCACTGGCCAGTGTTTCTTTCGTTCTAAAAATTAATATTTCAGTTACGTAACTTGAATCTTAATTATTTAAAGGAGTATACTTTGCTCTGGACATATAATCGTCGTAAAGAAAACGTTGGCGTTTGGACAAACGACACATCACTATATGTTCATACTTCTTTGGCATCTGTTTTTCTACTTCTGATTTTAACCTCCGTAGTAAAAATGGGCGTAATACCTAATTTGAAAAATCAAGAGTAAATTATTGAAATAAGACAATCCGTTAAATTAAGCTACCTTATGTAATCTTTTGATAATACTTTCGTTGTATTCAGAATTACCCTCGATCATCCCCGTAACAGGATTAGAAAACCATTCTTTGAATTCGCGATGAGATTGGAACACATTTGGCATTAAAAAATGCATTAGCGACCACAGCTCCATTAAATTATTTTGTAACGGTGTACCAGTTAATAGTAGACGTCTACGAATACATAATTAGTAGATAAATTGACGTTTAAAAACTATAGTTTGAAGGGGATAATTATATTTATTGAATATAATTATCAGACAAATGCCTCAATGTCCTCAGACATGAGGAAAAGTTTGAATGGATATCTCTTCCTCTCAGTTATTTTTGTAGTCATCACGAAGTTAATTTAGGTTTAGGAATAAGAATTTAAGCAAAGATTGCACGCTTTTTACAGTAAGAAATTAATAGGAGGAATTCCTCCTAATTATTACAGTTAAAAGCAAAAATTTCATTAATTTGATAAGAATTTAAATTAATAATAATAAATCGTCGCCTCAGAACCAGACTAGTCTAAGTCCATTTGTGAAAACTTTACAGGAGGAGGTTTTCAAATTTTGAAAACTTCAGGACTGTATGCTCATTTCACTTTTTGTCTAACTGTTTTGTCTAAATGTTTTTTTACTTATTTTGACAGTTTACTGTTGGATAGTAAACAGTTTAATTGTTAATTTTTTTGACAATATGAAGCTGTGGATAGCTATGTGGACATAGAATAGGCTGGTTCTGAGGCGACGAAATATAAAGAAAATAGCACATAATAGAAAATAACCTATATTCCACCAACATAAAACTCGTACTATATATTTTTTTAATATTACATAGGAAATCTATACCATACACGGTTTTCCACAGAACTGACTAGTTAGGGAGTTTTCGACCTTAAGGCCTGTTTCAGACGAGGCAGTTTAGTTGATTCAACTAAGTTGCAAGGGCTTACCGACATGAACCCTTTCACACGGAGTCAACTTGTCCGCCTCGGCGGCTCATAGGTCTTCAATGACAATTAACTAGTTGAGAATGAACCAGGCAACTTAGTTGAATCAACTAAACCGCCTCGTCTGAAACGGCCCTAAGCGAGATCCACACTGATACAATTTTTTTTGAACGATTCCTGGCGTGGCTCAAATTGCATAAAATTTTACATTTACACTGTGCAATAGTCTATGGAATTTTACTGAGACGATGAATTGCTTTGATTAGAACATGTTCTAATTCTGTGCAATTTTAATAAGCGATTTTATTAGTTTTATTCTTATCAACTTATGAAGTAGAGATAAGTATGCTCCCCACATTTATGTTGTACGTTATGGTGTTTGATACGGAAATTTTTTTATCAAATAATAATGAATTCCGAAAGAAAGTTTTGTTGGGATAAAAACTTAAGAGAACTTTATCACAATTACAATCAATTATGTGAAATGTATAGTAGGTAAAGTAGCACAAAACTGCTGTTCATTTTAATAAATCCTGTAATTGCAAAAATACCTGCTACTAGTTTCGGCCTAGGCCATCATCAGGCATGTTTTGTTAATTCTGTTAAAATCCTATGATGAAAATTGTTTAAAATTGTGTTTTATGTTTAATAAAATGTATTTTATATACAACTGGGAAAATTTGCAATTTCATCATAGGATTTTAACAGAACTAACAAAACATGCCTGATGATGGCCTAGGCCGAAACTAGTAGCATGTATTTTTACAATTAAAGGATTGATTCAATCGAACAGCAGTTTTGTGCTACTTTACCTTCTATACATCCCATACATCAATCCAAATGAATTATGTGAAACATAAAGATTCCAATAAAAGTAAACACGAGAAACTAACAGAAACAAATTATTCACTTCATAAACTGTTAGAGAGATACAAATATGCATGCGAAGGAGGTACAGTACTTGGGTATAACACTAGATAGCCTATTTACTTCGATTCCACAGATAGACGAGTTTTGTATTATTTGTGCGCAAAAAACAGCTGATGAATATCAAAGAGATTAACGCAACCTACTTTTTAGTCTCGTTCGACAATGATGTATGAAATTCCAGTAAGATGTTCTTCTATCATCGTACATACATATGGAGTAAATTATACGAATTAAGATCTGACGTCATGAAACTACAAGAGAAAACATCTACATACATCGAACGAAGCAAGAGAAATTATAGAATATTCTATTTGAAAATTCTTTGATGTCACTGACTTTTAGACACCCTGTATAACACGACGGGAATTTTTTAACAAAACTTTGGTGACACAATGTACTTGCTAGTTTTAAAATTGGAGACCTCTAACATTTAAATCAAGAAAAAATAACCAGTTACGTCCAACAATGTAAATGCCAACATTTTCGCAAAAGATTGCAATACCTTGGAAACAGTTAGAGGGTAGATGTAAAACCCTAGTTGTATTCGTCACAAAATTGTATGTTGCATTCAAAAATGCAATAATATATAAAATGTTCCATTTATACTCAAACCGTGTCATCTCAAGCAGCATTGTTGTTTTAGAAAGTACACTCCGAAGGAAAAAATTAAATACATTATAAACTATAAAGGTATTTGAATTCGAAAAAGCCACCAGAACGTAGGACGAGACTGTACCAGTGTTGGGCAAAAGAGGAGAAGCGATTAAATTTTTAGTGAGTAGATATATAGCAGTAGTGTTAGCCAGCAGTTTTCCGAGAGCCGACAAAACACGAGTATGTCTAATCGCTGTAGGAATTTTATCGCTTCCCCTAACTTGCCCAACACTGGACTGTACACAGCTATGAAACACACAAAGTGGCGATCAGTGGTAATGCGCGGCAAGCTTTACGTAAAGTAGTTCGCATATTTTCCGCCCGGCCGGACTATAAACTACCAAAGTTCATGGCGACTTCCTTCCGTAAGTTAAAAAAAAAAATACTAATTATTACAAGTCCAAACGTTTAAAGCTGCAAAGGGTCGTTAAGTCTAAAAACTTCTAACTAGCCAGTTCCATGGAAAACCGTATATAAATATTGTAAATCTAATACATTGTTTGAAATATTGTAATCAAACTTATATTACAAAATTAAATATGGAACTATTGGTATTTTGGCTTTTAAATAGTGCAGAAAGAAAAAAATATATCGCTATTTAAAAAGAATTTTGCAAATCAGTATTGTGATGTTAGTACTTAGCAACATGACACTTTGACAGGTGGTTTTAAAATATTCATACTATAAGCTTTTTTTTTGAAGCGATTAGATGACACGCCAAACCAATTGGTACAGGATAAGGATCGGTTTAGATTTAGTTAGAGTAAAAAGTTGACTATGACCATATGATGCAGAAAACCATTGTTTTCCTATATATTGCATTTACCCAATTCCATGACGGAAATAGAAAAAAACACCGATAACAACATGCAGTTACTGAAACTTCTAATTTTGATATTTGAGTGTAATATTGATATTAATAAATATTTAGTTGTTGCTGTGAAGTTAAAGGAAGACACAAAAAATGTGTCAATGACACTGTCGATATGTACAATTAATATATGTATTATGTACAACTTTCCTAATACGTACAATTCACTAATCTACATTTTCCCTTTTAATATGAACAAACATGCCCTCCTTAACCACATTTTAAATTATTAATTGACACTCTAAATTTAAATGGTACGAAAGTAAGGAAACTACAGTTTTCAAATATTCTCAAGTGAATAGAATAAAATATTGGAAAGGTAATGAAAATAACAATCTTTGCAATATCCCCAGACATCTTTCAAAAAGTTAGTTCAGTACCTAAAGTTAATATCAATGGGATGATAAGGCATAAAAAATAAATTTAAATTATTATATACTCACTGTTGTGTTTGAAAATTTAACAGTAACTGCCATCTTTGTGATTTAAAATTTTTTATGTTCTGTGCTTCATCTAATATCAAATATTTCCACTTTTTCCTTCGAAAACTCTGATGATCCTGGATGACCAATTTGTAGGAGGTTATGCAAATGTGAAAAGCATTTGGTTTGGTCCAACCAGTTCGTTTCATTTTCCTCTCCTTTTGGGTACCGTAATAGGTGAGAATTTTAAAAGCGGGGCACCACTTTTTGCATTCCATTTCCCAATTCAACATAACTGATGTTGGTACAATTATCAGATGAGGACCCCAATTTCTACGCAACAATATATTTATATGGATATTGCAGAAGAAAGGATGTAAAACTTACCCTTTTCACACGCCAGATGCGCTAATAAAGCTATAGTTTGAATAGTTTTTCCTAAACCCATCTCATCAGCCAATATGCCATTTAGTTTTCTTTCAAACATTGTTACTAACCAGTCAAGCCCAATATGTTGATATTCTCGTAACGGTAACTTTAATAAAAAAGGAACTGGAGTGACGACCTAAAGCAAAATATGTATTATATATTTTATATATTATACAGCAATGAGCTTTTGCTTACACTAGTGGAAGACAGTGTATTTCCCTTCGGTTGTATACTTTCCGCGATAGCAGCTGCATCATTTATAAGATCGTTATTATCAGTCTTTTTTTCTTCTCCCTCATTTTGAGACTCAATAGCAGCAATATCTTCATCGTTCAATAACGACTCCAATCCAACCTCTTCCTCTCCATTCTCATCCTCCTGTTCCTCATCATCATCCACTTCGTTCATATCGTCATCCTCATGCTCACTATCTTTCGAGAGATCCTCGTCACTACTGCTATCATCATTAGAAGCCACAGCATCCTTCTCTTCATTACCGTCTTCTTCACCTTCGGTTTGCTTCTGCTCCTCAACCGATGAAGTCGAAGACATCACGGTATCTTCACACATGGACGACAAGCACGCATACTTTCGCCGTAATTCATCTATGCTCATCTCATTTTCGGCTTCCAGATCATTCAATTCTTGCTGGTGGTCTTGGCAGCCTTCTGCTTCTTCTTGTTCCTGTATTGTATCTTCATCGTCCTCCTCGCTCGATGTACCAACTACAAAATCATCGTCTTCCTCCAGTTTCCTTTTATCACTCTTACTTCCTTTTTGCCCTTCATTATCCATCGACTGCTCATCGTCACTAAGTCTTATCTTGTCTCGATTCTGTAAGTAGTCCTTCGGCAATTCGTTGAGGAAAGATTCAAAATCCATTTCCGATTCTCTTTGAAGAGCAGCAACCTCATCACTTTCTTCGTCCTTATTAGTCGCTTCTTCTTGAGCAATTGTTTCTTCATCGTCCGTGCTGCGTTCGCTGTCGGGACAAAATTCATCTGGATATAAGGAGAAAACGAATTAGGATACTAAGAACAGATGGAAAGAATAGATTCCAATTTGAATTGTATATCAGACAAATGCCTCAATGTCGATCAAAAATGAATACGATCTGAATGGAAATTATCATATTCTCTGATAAAAAATATCATCATTTAGTCTTAGATTTATATATAGATTATTAAAATTTAAAGTCATTTATGTATTTCTTTAATTCGCACCCTTCACACGTATGTACATGTCAGGCAAAAATTTATGATCAAAACAATGCTATTCCATACAATCAAAAAGTCGTACAGTGATCTCATTTTGGGCACTTTGGCAGAATATCTGTTATTAATAAAAATAGAGAACATTAAATTTTGTTTTCGTGGGTGCCCTACATTTTTATGAAACATATGATACTGCAAACGGAATTTTCTTAGCTCCCTTAGCTTTTAAGATACAAGGGAAAAAGGAGAATTTTGAGACCCTTCTCGTATCTCAGTTGCTCTGGAAAAAGTAAAAATGGAGTATAATCCGTATAATCCAAGTTTCTGTGTAAAATCCAGTGGCGCAGTTATTATTATTTTTTTTTAAGTGGCATAATTGTCGAGTTATGAACCGAACTTATGATTATTTAAATAGAACCTGTATATTATTCAATTACTGTCACAAATACCGCAACTCTCTATTTTTATTAATAACCCTGCTAAAGTGCCCAAAATTAGCGAAACAAACACAAATTAAAAAAACCAATAATTTCTTACAGTGCAATTCAGTTTAGTTGAGTGAATCTAGCCATTGAAAATACAAGAAGTTTCAAGTAGAGCAAACAAAAATGTTTGTATACTTTTATAATATATACAGCATATCGCCGATTAATCTGATGTATATGTTTACAATCTACTTTCCTATGGAAAAATTATTGCGGAGGTATATACGTATATATTTCACATTCTTTCTTTCTAATAGAGATACAAGTTTCATAACAATAACAATAAATAGAAACACAAAAACCAAAAGTGAACGAAAGTGATCATCAGTTTATAGCAATTAAAGCATTTAATTGAAGTTATATTCCTTGCGTCTTTAAATGTAAGCAAGCCGATTAAAACGAAGAAGGTTAAAAGGAATTCTACTGTACAAGATATCAATAAGAAAAAGTGGAAGTTATTCAGAAATTAATAAAACTCTTGCAGAAAAAAAAAATCCACGAACATTTAAGAACGTCACAATAAATAAATCGTTTTCTGGGGACGCACGACGATGTGGTTCTAAATTTAAATTTGCTAAAGAATAATACAAATCAACGCTAATAAATTAAATGTGATTTGTAGCTAAAAATGTTGTTATGTACAATGCAGAAGTAGTAGAATTAAAAGGACTATAGATTAATTTTATTGGCAGGATTTGTCCAAAAAAATTCAATTAAAAATAAATAAAGAATGTTTCAAAAGCGGCACGGTCACCTGTTAAAATGGTGAACAAGCTTTACATTCACTTAATGTACACAGAATAACAACAAAAAAACAACGAAATAAAAGTTAAAGCTATATATTACCTCCACGTTCAAGCACTAAATGTTAAAGCATAATTTTAAAAATACGTATTTCCATTCGTGTAACTGTTAGAGCTACTCGTTTAAAGATACTTGCATTGCTTTTTAATATTTCCTCTGCCTTTTAAACTTTTTCACATCATTTAAAGAACTGCCTGCATATTATTAGAATTTTGCCAAAGAAATTAGGGCTGCCAATGAAACTGGTTTTGTTTGAGACGATTATAACCGGTTTTGAAATTAGTTACACAAATCAGTTTCAATATCAAAAAATCAAAAAAATGAAACTTTTGCACCAATCATATAAATGTCTATAAAAAAAGGTACTTACCATCAGAATTAGCCCTAGATTCCGACCTTGAAGAAGCATTACTAGCTGAGACAATTAATTCATTAGTATTAATACCCGGTTTATTCATTCCTTCAGCCAATAAAAGGGAATATTTTCAGTTTGATCAACTATAAAACTTAAATGTTGATCCAATGCCTTTTTTCGTTTTTTTCCAACCTAGTGTTTTGTTTATACTCAACTAATTTCTCAACGTTACTCCAAAATGTTTTGATTTCCTTTGCGCAAAAGGCTGCAATTCTCCTAATATGCTGCTCTTGAGCTCGTTCTGCCTTCTGCGCTGCCAGTGCCTTATCCTGAAATACTTCTGTACCATTCTCGCACACTTTTTGGCGGCCGCTTTTTTCCATTTGCGTTCTTGTGCAAAATCCGCCGCTAGCCAGACCATTTCCTCAAGGAGGAAATCCCAGTGGACTTTGGGTCGCGTTAGCTCCTGCACTTTCGGTAATCTTTTCTCCGACCACAAACCCTCCTTCTGAAGATCACTAATCCGTTGAACTACGTATGCCTCCTGCTTGGCTTTCTCAACGATTTGCTCCTGATTATTTCCCGTAGGAAAACCCGAAGATTTGTTTCTGTTACTGTTATTCGAACTCTTTGGTGTGGTATGTAAATTATCGGATTGAGTGTTTTGCGCGGATTGTTGGCTATCAGTCGATAGAGTGGCGGTCGACGTACCCAAGTTGCTGGTCTGTGATATTCCTGGTAGAGAACTGGCGGAAGTAGCTGAAGGGGTACTAACAACAGGCGGTGGAATATTTTGCACGTTTTGCACAACTTCCTCCGCGTGTTCCTTGGGGTCCAACGCATTTTCCTTAAGATAATTGAGAAACTGTTGCGTTCTTGGCCGTTTAGCATACTGATAGAGATCCAAAATGTTACCGCCGATTTCCAAGAAGTGACACTCAAGCAAATGCTCACTATGCTTTTCCTTGACGATTTTTGATCGGACGTTCCGGTGGTTCATTACCCGTTGGAGTTTCGTCGAATAAGTGTCTTTTTTTTCGGGCGTCGCGGGCGCAGAACGCTTAACCGGCGAACGCGTGGTTGGTGTAGCACTTTGCGGAGATACATCACCACCAGAAAAAATTTGTACGCGAATGTTAGAATTGGGTCTAGGTTTTGTTAGGGCATTTACTATACTCTGATTTGATAAACTCGGTCGTATGGACGAAACTTGATTTCTAACTGGGCTTATATTTATAATGCGTGTTACTCCACCTTGTCCTAAGGTTGCGTTGGCAGTCACATTATTGCCAGTTATCTATAAGAATTAAGTAAGAAAAGAATTAGAATACTACAGGAAAAAGGGAAGCTAAGATTTCGTTGAATATTGTCAGATTCTCTGTACGAAATATATCATCAAGTTTTTAAATGAAAAGTTACTTAAATACACGTAACATGTCTGAAAAAATATAATAAGAGATCTTCATTAAAGGTTTTATAATAAATTACCTTCATATAAAACACATCTAGAAAAAATTTAATATCAAAAACAGAACTCAAAGAGTTAAATGAAATTTCAAAATCCAAATGGATGAGTTCTAAGATAAACACCTTTTTTTAATGTGTCAAACTTCTAGAAACAAACACAGGAGTTTCTCACAATGGCATTGATATGTGCAGTGTTATTATATGTCCATTACTAATTTTCTACCTTTTTCTGCCGTTTCTGAGGTCCCAAATATGACACAGTACAGGTTTTTCATAATGTAGGTTTACTTCAAAAATTAAATCCAACACCAATGAACAAAAATTAATATCAATTTAAAGTTAAATTTCAATTATAATCTAAACTGATGTTATTTTTGCAAATATATAAGTATCGAGAAATTTAAAAACAGAAAATAAGCTGGTAGTATGGAAAATGTATTGATTTCGTTAGCTCCCGCACAAACCAGCAACGTTATGATTAGCTGGAAAACAGGTTTTTTAAAATAATAAGTCACCAAAAATTATTACAAAATTACAAATACAAGAAAATTAAGACCTACTAGAGATAAAATACTGCACACCTAATAACACTTATGTATTAGAAGGGGAAAACAACAAATGATCTTTGTAATAAGCACATGCTGAAGATACTAACCTGTATAGCTGGCAAATTATGCTGTGACTGTGTGAAAATATACTGCCCACCTGGAACTTGTGCATATCTCACAGCTGGTCGAGAGGTAGAGTCCTCCCTTGGGGGCAAAGCACCTTGTTCTGCCCCCAGAGTTTCGTCACTCATCGTCTCCACTTCTGCAAAACAAATTCAACTTCATCTTCCACGATTTTAATAAATGAATCACGACACAATTTGCTGAAACCTCTTATACTAGCGAAAAAATATTTTAAACATTCGTAATAGTAAATAAATAATAGCAATTTCAAAAAAACAATATTACTCAAATTCCAAGTATTAACAAAACGCGCCAAACATTGGCGGGGAATAATTATTTTAGCAAATAAATATTAATCACGATTTTTGCTAAATGACATAATTTGGTATAGAAGTGATTTATAATAAAAAGAAAAAAACTTTTAATAAACATATTTGAAGCGCTAGCATAATATTTCAGTAACGGAATCGATACACCTATGACGTAAAATTTTCATATTAAGTACGCTGGTGCGTGCGTAGCCCAACATTATTAATTTTTTTACAGTGAAGTGTATATTTGTAAATAAAGAATTATTTTGTAAAATTATTTGGTAAAACTTGTAGTGTAATTTTGAGTAGTTGTGAAAAGTATTTGAAGTGATCGCATCGACCCGACCCGTTTTTTGATGAACAAAGAAACTTGCGCGACGCCATATTAAACTTCGGGCTAGAATCGGGCAACTTACCATCATGTAATCACAAAATTTACACGCGAAAATAACTCATCCGCAAGAAAAAATACCACATTCGAATAAATCAGACTTCGAAGAATAATTGGGTACCCCACATAACAGTCAGTCGCAAAATATATAGGATATTTTCAACATTTTACGCGTTCACATCAAGGACACGGCGCCCTTTCGCAACATGGCGACAATCGGTTTACTTTCCATGTCGAACATACGCCCAGCAGCAGCCGGCTAGATGAGTATCTGAACCGCCACGCATGCGCAAATGGTCATTGCGCATGACAACCGCTAAAGTATGAAGATGTGCACCGTTTAAGTACCTACGGATGACCTACGGAGGAAATAATATAAAAATGACACGCTTATCAACAAAAACGCACCCCCTTTTATCTGAACCTGTTATCGATAATTTATTTAGCAATCGTATTTTCACGGTTACAAATTTTATCGAAGCGGACATTAAACAATTAACAAAAACAACTAATTTAACATACAAGGTAGTTTATTAACAATAAACAGTACTAATACGTCTGTAATCAACTTTTACAAGAAGTAATATGTATTTTCAGAACGTACTAACGATACGAAAACATATTATAAACAAGAATGCGGCCGTGACAAGGAATGGCTTGGAAGCTTTCCGGGAATTGATGAATAAAAATGCCTTGTTACAAACCGGGATAACAAAGTACATAGGCATACAATTAATTACAATTTATGTGAATTACAACACATAAACCTAGAAGTTACGTCATATTTCGCAACTTTAAAATTACTTTCTTTGCAGCATCGATTCGGTATTAAACGGGGGATTGGTGACCGGGCACATTTACGAACTGTGTGGCCTGCCCGCTTCCGGTAAAACACAATTTTGTTTGACTATTACGAAAAACATCGTTCAACATTTACAACAACACGTCTACTATCTCGATTGCAAGGGAGATTTCAATGCAGTTAGAATTAAACAGATGTTGGATATGGCGAAAATAAAAAGTGTATGTTTTAATTAAAATTTACTTTTACTATTTTTTAAATTTAAATTCATGGAAATATGCATACATATACTTTTGCTAATGCATTTTTTTTGTTTTATCGCAAATACAACAGAAAGAAGCAGTTGAAATTTTGCGGAAAATTCTTGTAAAGCGGATAACGAATATAAACGAGCTTATAAATTCAATTCATCATATTAAGAATGAAATTCACAGCGGCTTAAACGTGAAACTCATCATCATAGATTCTCTACCTACGTTGCTGTACCAATTTGAAGAATTTTTCCAATCTAGTGGCGTTTTAAACCATCTGATTAACATTATGAAATTTCTGGCCTGCGAATATTACACGTGTTTCGTTGTGACTAACGTTTTAACCACATGGTATGAGGGCAATGTGGGTAAAGAAAACATATTATCAGAGAAAATTGGATCGGGAAAATACTGGCAAAGCATCTCAAATACAAGATTAAAATTTGTGAGAATCGACAGCGGAAAGTTTGAAATGTCGGTTGAAAAAAGTGTTGAAATACCAATTGACAGAAAATGTACTGTGTCTATTAGTGATTTAGGATTAATATAACTACTGTGGATTCTAATTTTTCATACTTCACGAGCGATTTGTAGAATTCCTCCTATAAATATAAAAATAGAAATAACAAGTAATTACTTTCATTTCAAACTGTTTACTTAAATATCCTCTTATCCTTATGGGTACTAAAATCACACCGTGCAAAACCAAAACCACTATACAACGTTTGTTAAAAGAAGTTATGATTTTCTTTCAAAAAACATGTTTAGTTAATAAGTAGAAACATTTATATAGAGCTAGCCGGTACACATCTTTAAATAGGGATGCAATGTTAACTATTGTCGATAATGTATATACAGAAGCTTCGTCTATTTAGAGATGTTCCGATTCAGTACATAGGCGATAATCCCATAACATTCAAGAAAGTGAAGTTCCAGGAAGCTTAAGAAATGTTAAACACACTTTTCCTATGATTTAAGGGAGATTTAGTTCTAAAAGTATAAAACAGAAACAAACTTGTTCAAATCAACGAAATTTATTATTTTTTTTTTTTACGTAAAAAATAGAATCAATAGCTTTTTTTTCAACTAGGGATTGACGATCGCTGGAAATCGTTTTTTAAAACTTCACCGCATTCAATGAATTGCCCGTTAAGAGTTGAAATTTCCCTTTATTTGAACAAAAATTTTACCTGTGTACAAGAACAAATAAAAGAAAATGCACATAGGTATCAGGGAAAATATATATATTTGACTGTTCTTATTTCAGATTTCTTAGTCCCTCCTCGTTTACTGTAAAACATATAAAGAGAATTACGATGTATTTATTATATTCGAAGCTTATGGGGAAGTGGTTATTCAGTGCTTAGGACGTTCGGGAATAAATTCTATTCTTCCTCTTGAATGTTGAGGCATTACACTATACCGTATTGCACATTACATATAGGAGATAGCAGCGAATCGTTTAGCCCATTGTATGGTGTGCAAAGAGAGAGGCATTCTTTAATAATTTATATTTCAAAAAGAATTTTGACAATGCGCACTCGAATGAAAACCTAAGTACATGAAATTTTAGGATTATTTATACATAAAAAACAATTTATACATTAATTTGGAATAGAAAATAAGCAATACGTGTTTATAAATAATTGTTTTGTAAAATTTCATTAGTTTTAAGAACTATGAAATAATTTACCGCAAAAATAAGTTATAATAATTATGAAATAAAACTCAAACTGAAATTATGATAAATTTTTCAATCTTACCTGATTCTTACGATGTATGTACATTTTAAGAGAACGCCGTAAATGGCAGGTGTTAAATCTAAATGAGTAAAATTTAAAAAATTCTAAAAATTTGTTGACACAATTCCACAAACGAAATGAAAAACAAATTTGAGGATTATTTTTATTACATTAGAGATCCAAATATGCAAAATACTAATAATTATATTACAGTTACTTAAAATTATAGGTCCAACCTTGATTTTACTAATAATTTGGGAAATAAAATAATTTGTGTATTTGGAATTTGGATATAGCACAAACACCTATTACACAAACACATAAATACACAAAGTACTCAACATAACCTCAATTAGTGTGTGTGTGTGTTGAGGTTGTGTCTGCGTAATATTTCTGGAAAATAAATAATATGCCATGTCTCTCGTCCCCGATTACGACGTTACAACATTTGAAAGTAGTTCAGATTCCGAAACCGAGTCTGATAATCAAATAGCTAGGTAAAATCGTAATATTGTCTAATGGCTTGACTTAGGAATATCGAAGGATATTTACAAGCATATTTACCCTCTACAAAAAATCTCCCAGATATCTTTTTTAGAAAAGCAACAATACAAAGTGAAATTAGCTCAAATGTAGAGAAACTTCCCACACCTGGGTTTATAAGTTCAAACAAGGTGGAAGATATACTTACAACATCGGTGTTCAAAAATCCGTTCATAGAAGCAGAAAATGCTAAGCAGGCTGTTCTTGAAAAACACGTCAAAATGGTCAAGGCAAGTGACAACAGTGAATTTCTAAATGGGAAGAAAATTTGCTGGAACTACCGGAAGGGTAGGTGTCGCTTCGGCCACAATTGCAAGTACGCACACGATTCAGATTTACGAAAAACTAACGAACAACTGGAGATAGAGAATCAGTTGCAAGAAACTGTTTTATGTCAAAGTCAACCTTTAGCACAGCCCACTGCACATGAAATTAATCAAATAGTACAAGAAAATGTTGCTCAAAAAAGAAAAAGGCCTGGCTTATCTCAGGGTGTAGTGCCAGGCAAAAAGGTAATGAGGAATTACTTTAACCAAAAGAAATAATATTTTAGAGAGATAATCTATTAGAGTTTACGCGTAATTTTATATTAAAAATTTATTATTCAATTTAAGATATGTATTTATTGAAATCAGTACGTAAGTGTAAATAAAGTATTTTTGTGAATGTTAATATGTTTCTCGATTATTTTGCATTGTTGACTTCCATCCTTGTGATATATTTTTGTTTATATAACTGATATTCTAAAGTGGATGGCATATTAGAAGATATAGAGACATGTTGGAATTGATCCAAATTTTGTGCAACTTATTTGAAGTGCACTACTTTCTCAAAATATTTTTATCAATGCAACATTGTCCATTTCCGGCTAAACCCTTTTTAATGTCATTCAGAGTGCCTATATGTTTTTCTTTTTATTATTGAGTCCCTTATTCAATTTTGGAATTCATTTCAGTTTTTTTTTTTTTGAAAAAATTAAGTTTTGCAGTAATATATGGATATCTTTGCTACTTATAACTGAAATGCAATTTTTGATGACTATTTAAGAAAGGTTTGGACTATAAATGACATTTAAATTTAATTAAATCAACAGAGCGTTTCACAAATTACCATTAAAAAGTATACCCATACGTAGGACTACCATCCGTCCGAGTTTCTTCGCATTTGTTCTTTTTGCAGGCGCTGGTAGGAATTTTTTGAATCGATATTCTTTGTTTAGTGTGTGAAAGTAAGACGTGTTGTTTAATTTTTATCTTCTTTGTCTAAAATGTGGGCAGGGGCGGCCTCTCTTAAAGAGCCATAGGGCCATTAATTCATCTTTACTTTTTGCTTAACATTTTGAACTCGGGTTGGAGATAAACATACTTTGTTATCTTCTTTTTTTTAGATAAAAAGAGCAGTAAAGAATACTTTAATGCCCTACTTTAAGTGAAAGGTAACTTATGTAACAAAATCCAAAAACTATTTCTTAAAAACACGTTTAATTGCTCTTACCTATATAAGCTATTTAACATGTTAATCAATACAAATATTTTATTTTGTTTCTTTGCTTTTATAAATAAATTTACATATTATAACAATGTGAAACATTTCCACAGGATGTCACACATTTCATTTTCTAAATCAAATTCATAAAATTGATTCATTTTAGATTTATTAGGCAAAATGATGCAAAGACGCTAATGAAAACTGAATATATTCGCCGCAGTAAATACCGTCGCAGTATTCGTTATATCGATTGTAAAGCAAATACTTTCTGTTTTCATTAGATACTCTGTATACAAAGTATTCGCTACACTCATTGGATATTCGAATATCTCTACTCTTCCTTACAATAATCATAATTATAGGCAGGGGCGGCTGCTCTTAAAGAGCCATCACTGCAAATTATTAAATTAATCATGGAGCTTTTATTTTCTGTAAAAATACCGATCAATATACGTACACACAGACCCACATTTAAGTACAGAACTCCCAGCTGAACTAAATTGATTCAAAACTTTGTAAAATTAATACAAAAAAAAAACGGGGGGAGGGGGAGAAGGGCCAGAGTTGGCTGGAGATTGGCTCCACCACTCAATATTGTCACGGGCCGCCACTGAAGTAATAGTAATAATTAGAGATGGTGATTTTTATTACGAAAGAAAGAAAATAGTTTAAACATATGCCAGATGATTTTAACGCTGTTCATTTGTTCTGTTAGTGATCATTGTGTTATTTCTCTCCTTAGATTTACATTCATATAATTTATCTCTCTTGAATGGGTTACTGTTTTACACTAATTATGAAAATTTGCGACCATATTTGTTAAATTTTGACAAGTAATCTTAATTTTTGCATTGTTTTTTTTTATATAAATAATAATTTTAAATCTAATGATGACTTTTTTTTGTGAATGTGAGGTCACAAGTATCGAAAGGGGTATTATCAACATAAGTGTATTTTCTATTGATATATCGCGTCATCCTAATATTGATAAAATAAGATACCTACTAAGTTTTATATTCTTATAACAAACGTTGAACGTGTCAGTATTTTGGTCATAAGCAATGACGATAAGAAAATAGTACATTTAAGGAGTAGTTTCGTAGGGGCAAAGTGCGTTTATACTCTCATAAACACACTTCGTAGAGAGTGTTTATAGCTTTATTGCAACATCAAATTCCAAAAAGACAATTTGAGTGCATAGTATAAACAACGTAGTATTTTTTATTTTATTTATTTTCTATCTCTATATATTGTGAAATTTTCTACAAATTTTGTGTTTGTTTTTTATTGTTACACTATTCTATATACACATGCTATTGAATGTATTAAAACCCGGCGCCATCTAACGATTAATTTCTTAATGAAAAATATTTCTCATTAAATATTTATTTTAAATTGAAATACATAAACAGAATTCGTATTTAGTGATTTATGCCAATTTCAACCATTGAATATCGATGAAAAAAAAAACCGCTGCGTACAAAAACATTCATGCTATATACGTGACATCGATATTTTTAGCCCATCACTATAAACCCCACCCTCATTTTAGTACGATTCCAAAAACGGACGAAAGCGGTAAGCTACACTGTTCCTACAAAATATTTTGATAGCTTTGCTAATCACAGAATCAAATTCATTTTCAAACACAGTGGAACATTAACGAGAAACAAACTGAATAGTTTAATTCAAAGAATAATATTATACATGTGAAGAATGTAAATTATTGTTTACCATTTTAGCCTGGTGATATAAATTTAAATCTATTTATGAACAATAGAATGAATTTTAATTTTTTAAACTTGAAGAAGACTATACGCATGTAGTTGAAACTTCGCCACATAAAACAATCCAATATATTCATATTAATAACAAGAACATATTTTGGGTACATATTTATTTAACTTATCAAATACATAGTCTTTGATACACACATACAGAGAAAATGGAGTCTGATGTTTAATTTACACATGTTGAAAATATTACATAAATATCACAAATGTTGGAGCATACAATACATTGAAAAATTAAATTAAAAACAAATCTACATGGATTGGTTATTACCATATCAATAACATTTAATTTTGATGGAAATTGGACATGGAAATTAATCAATAAGAAATCACAGTTTTATGATGGTCCATATAATGGATGAAGATCTTTACTACATCGGAGAACTAGTTTTACAATAAAAGTGTGAATTAGATAATATAAATACATATTTTTTATATCACGATCATGCAAAAATATAGATATTGAATTTGCAAAATATAGTGGTCTTTATTATTAAATTTCCATTTTGAAACAGTAAATATTAATAAGTACAGAATATACAATGATGCAATTACACACTTTGTAAATTCAGGTACCATTATACTTGCGAGTCGTTATTGTATTTGAAGGAATTTTTAAATATAGGATTCAAATCATTTCACGTCTATTTGGGTTAATAAATCACAGTATAAATAATATTGGTATAGAAAAATAAGACTTATTATATGTTATGTCACTGAATATAAATATATAAATAAATTACAATTTAAAAAAAAAATCGACTGCAAAATTTTAGTTTTCTTTTTTAAGAAAAATAGCTTTCATTAAAATTTCAGAGGAACAACCCACCCTAGTAATTTAACAACGGTGAGATTAAGTAAGGTTTTGGAAGTACCAATCTTTCAACGCCTTTTGGTTTAATATAATACTGTTACAAGATTTTTATTTACGCTTATTCATGTAGTGTAGTTCACCATTTTTTAAGCACAAGTTTTTCTAAAATTACATATAACTATTGTTAATACATAGCTTACTAACATTGATGTATTGAAGTGTTAAAAAATTATAATCATTTTTATGCTGGAAGTATAGAAGAATATTAAGTAACATCTCCTTTAAGTATCTAAGACTACAGAAAAAAAGACAATCAATAGTAAAACTTACATTGTGAAGAAACTACGTGTGAAGATATAATAATTACTGGCTTATGCAATGATTGAACTAGTTTATTACTTCAAACATTTCAAACCTTATTTGATATAGAGGGTAACGTTCCATTACTCTTTATACCATTTGTTTCTGGCAAACGATCTATATGGCCGTTTACCATCAAACACTTAGTAGTAACAACATTATAATGACCATTTTGTTTGTTTGTGTGAGCGGGTAAGGATTCCGGATCTCGTATAACGAATAAATCACTGCAGAATTTTTTCGTAGTTTTCCAGTCTTCCAATAACGATAAGTTATACATTGAATAATTTGGATCTCCTGTAACTTCTTTTTCAATATTGATGAATTTTGGTAGACGTTTACGCAAGCTTTCTCCTTCTAATGTCGTATAGGTTTCCAGAAGTATTAACCCCTTGCACCTTTAATTACGTGCAATTTTAAACATTGAAATCGTAAGTTTGAAAAATGTTCTTACCTAGGATGACTGGGTTCTTCATAAACATCCAGCTGAAAATACTGATTGTTCACTAGGAAACACCTTCTTTTTTTGTAGACGGTGAAATGAGATTTGTCCTTTTGCGCTAGTAAATTTATGTAATCTCGGTGATTGATTTGCGTTTTCACTTCAACCACTTGACCACCAACCTCTTTCTGCCTTCTAACTGTGTGAATGTAGCTGAAGTATCCTGAACAAAACATTTGTTTTATGAATTAATTGATTAAACAAGCATAGCGATTGTGTTTTTAGAATAACATTCAAACGGAAATAAGTCAATGCATGGGTAAATTAAATTATTAAATATTTTCTCCAATAGCAATCTTAAACTTAACTATATATTAGAAGAGAATGTGAGTATTTGGTTTATTTTGTTTGTGTACAGTTTGATTTAATTTTACAAAGCTTAAAGGCCGCTTTATTGTTCGCAATTTTTTTATTGCGTGCAATAAAAATAGAGGCATGCTCTATTCCGTGCACGCGCAATACTAGTAAAATTGCACTCAGCTAATCAAAATCCATTGAATGCACATATGCGCTAATTTTTATTGCATGTAATACAAATAGCGCATGCGCATTCAAAAATGCGGCATTTGTATGCGCATGTAAAGTTGCCTTTACAATGGCTGTTAAAAATCGTAGAAATAAAGTAAAATTAATGATATACACATTTATATCTTTGATATACTTAATATTGTTTTTGCTTCACCTTATTTTCTGCAAACGTAATTTTAATTGGTGGTACTGTCACTCAATTTTTTTTTCTTTGCAAATGGTAACATATTACAGAATCTGATAATATATGCTCTTTCATTCATGATTTCTTTATATCTTTTTTTTATAATTACGGCATAAATAATTTTTGTAACTTGTCATTTTTGTATATATTAATTGTGACATCACGAACTTTAAAATATGAAAATCTTAAAAACTCTAGTTTAAATAAATTAGTTAGGTTAGGTTGAGTGATAAGTGAAGTGTGGTGGTAAATACTTCTTATTACCTACTTGGTTAAATTCAAATTATAATTTATTTTAGCTAAAATCTTCAGGTGAAAAATTGAAAATAATTGAATGTAATGCAAAGATTGCAAGTTTTTTAAAGTGAGAAAATAACAAATCAATGTATTTCTGCTACAAATACATTTCTTGCTTCTTCTTATTTTCTGCTAGAAATACATTAATTTGTTAATTGAATATAATGTCAAAAGAAGAAAAAAATACTAGAAAAACGATCGATTCCGACCGAAAACGAACCGTACTTCTAGGACCTGTCTTGAAGAAATTGACCGTTTTTCTAGTTTTTTAAATTGACTATTACATTCAATTATTTTCGATTTTTCACCTGAAGAAGACTAATACTTTAGTCGAAGCGATTTTTTTCAATGTGGTAAAGAAATTACAATTTAAATTGAATCAATTAGGAGGTACTTATTACCACACTTCACTTATCACTAAATAAAACTATTTCTACAACATTTAGGGAAACAAAAAAACCATTTTTAGCGAAGATATACGCGCTATTTCTTGACACGTTTATAAAACAAAATAAGGAATTTTTGTGAATTAACTGGTCGACTGCTGACATGCATGGCTTTGTTATTTCCTATAGGTCTTCAGAATACATGGTTCTTCCTCAGTTTCATTTGATTTTTATTATTCATATCTTTCTTGGGCGGCAGCTATCGTGTTAAATTTATTGGTGGAATTATTATGTTATAATTAATTAATCAGTGATATATCATCACAGAGCTATTGTACCGCAAACAGCGGGCTCAAGAAACATAGAAGTCAGAACAGATCGATGTATAGAATACCGCATGCATGAGTATACATTCATTTTATTCTAGTCATTGTATGAGTAATATTAAGATTAGTGCAAGGATACTGAGTTAATACATCACCATTCTGAAACAGCCGTTGTAATTTGATTACGTATACATGCAATTTTTACCCCATCATTAGTTTTGAAGGCCCTATTCATGAAGTTATTAATAAGTATATTTAACAAGCAATTAATAAACCCAATTGCACTAAACATTATAGAAGCAATAATCCACTTTATTTTAAGTAAGTAAAAAAAAAAGTAGAAAAGGGGAGAGATTAGTAATGAGTTACGAAATTTAGTAAATTGAAATAAGACCATTTTTTAAGTGCCCAAGTTTAATAATACATATTCCAAAATCATACAAAGAGAAGAAATAAATATCATTTACAACTTAAAAACATTTCAATACTATTTCAATATTTTTAAACACAATTGCAAAAATCAACTCCTTACAATAAACGACTTTCACGTGTAATTGCAATTTTGATTTGCGATTGTCAGATGGCGCGCACGATGAATACTCTTTTCTCACCTTTTTGGCCTCTCTTCCGCAATCGCACCTGATTTCTAGAATCAGAGTGCAAGTAAGTGTGGACCACCTCGAAATCTTGAAAGCGCGGGAACGCCTCGCTGGGCGGTAATGGACCTCTTACGAGGAATTTCAATTTCCTGGAGTTCTGCATCAACCTGTCCCCAGTATCGATGGCCATTTTTTGACAGACCGATCCAATCATACGCCTCATTTTACCTTCGAAGTCGGTGGAATTATCTATTACGTCAAAATACGGATGTCCTATCCAAGCGGCTGCTGCGTTGTCATCAAGTTCGCGAGCTAAATCCACGCTTTCCGATCTGCACGAGTGATCCTATACAAATATACTACCGGTTAACATTTATAATAAAAAAAAACTATTAGTTTGATTAAAGCCAGTAAAATATCTAAATAAAGAAGCAGCATAAGACAAATGTGAAAATATTGCTACATCTGTAGGACGGTCACCTGGCAAGATTTCAACTCAAAGACAAATGGACAGTGTAATGGACGAAATGCATAATATTTTTGTCCAGATGTCTGGCAGGTTTATGACTGTAAAATTGACAAATAATAAAATTCTTGGTTATGGTATTTCATGCAATTTCCTGGGTTTTTTTTTTTTGAAAATCAACATACTTTATTATAAACTGTCCCTATAATAATTTTCTGCTTATTTGAACATTTTGTGTTACCCAAATTATCTAATTGTGCATTTAATTTAATTACTTTTTTTATAGTCATGTGTCTTTCTTTTTGTGGTTATTACAGTCAAACCTCTCTAATTCGAACGTCAAGGGAAAAGTCATTTGAAATATAGAGGTTGGCAAAAGAATATTCGAATTGCAGAGGTAAAATATTTATTTAGCTTAAACTAATCAAAGCATAAACACATTATGTATCTACATATGTGTACATATTATGTATGTAATATGTGTATACAAGAAAACATCATTAAATTGATTTTGAAAAACAATGTGTTGAAAAAAGTTTGTTATTTTAGATTTTTTTAAAGAATTGGATATTTGAGAGTGAGTAGTATTGTCAATAGCCACAACAGAAGATTACGTTTCAACTTGTTTGTTTATCCTTTAAAGCATTTGCTGTTTGAATTGCAGAGTTTTGTGCGCCAAAACTTTGATTTACAAAAATCAACTTCGGATTGTAGAGGCCAAGATTTACGAAATTTGAATTATAGAGGTCAGAGAAGATCTCCTTAAAACTTCGAATTAAGTTCTTATTTTTATTTGAATAAGCGAGGTTTTTTTCCAAGGGAACAAAAAGAAAATCGATTATAGAGGCTTTCGAATTAAAGATGTTCAAAGAGGTTCAACTGTATTATTATCCGTTCATTTCACTTACTTCAGTTGTATAAAATTCTTCAGCTCCATTAGCTGCGGATACCATATGGATTATCTGATTATATCTGTTGTCCCTCAGTTCGACATTGTTCCAGCTGTTATCCTTCATCATCTTTTCCCACTTGTCTTTTGATATAACTATAAACATAAAGTAAGTACATTCTAATTAATGCATTTAAAAACGAAAAAAAAAAAAAATCGGTCAGATTGATGATTGAATACCATCTAGTCTCACATAAAAAAAATGGAAATAAAAAATAACAAAGTAGCACTTACAAGCTGACGCGTCCATGGCCCCTCGATCGCAGATTATTAAGCAATTCCTCCTACAACTTTTCGCCAATTCGAAGAATGTGTCCTCGATTTGAATCATGGTTTTAAGCAGGTTTTCTTGAAATACGTACGCTGAAAATAAAATAAAAAAAATCAAATAAAACCGCAGTCTGCAATATATGTAGGTTACGAATTGGTCATGATTAGTGATAAAAAGGAAGAAAGTGGTAGGTAACAGAGAATATTTATAGAGCTGTTCAAAAATGAAATGGGCACACATTAAAAAATAGCACAAAAATTACATTTTAGTTAGATATTGTTGCTTTTAAGTGATTATACCCTATATATTTTCTATTAGTTGTTTCAAATACATTGTAATACTGTAATATTATAATGTAGTAAATAGTACACTAGTTTCAAATTATTTGATTTAGTACTTGAAGCATAATTAATTATTACCAATAGATAAGATTGATTTGTAACGATTTCTGCCCTGATACTTTTGGACAACTGGTCAACATACGCTTGATGAAACCGTGCAATTTATCTGTAATATATCTTGTCTCTGTATCTGTAATATATCGTGGGGTCCTGTAAATTGCATCTTATTGGAAGTGAATGTGATTCTATATAAAATAAATAGCTTTGTTCATTTTGAAGCTTGGAAATTTATAATGCAATTCAATGATTTATTTTGACTCAAAAATAATGAAGGTAAATAGCAAATAACATTCATTAAGATTGTCAAGTTCGTGTTTAACCTATGTGTCTTCAACAAAATCTATCTGCACTGATGATGTAAGACTTTTAATGCAAATTTCTCTCTACCGCAAGGCAAATAGAACACAACATTTATACGCTGCATATCCGTGCACTTTATGTTCTAATGCAAAGAACAAAGCTGCAAGTGTTCGTAGTCAACGTCTACGTGGAACTGTGGTTCGGTTATCAAAAAAAATTCTAATGCTAGCCGATCAAGAGAAATGCATCATACAAGTAGAAGAGCAAATTCTAGACGCAGTACAAGAAGATCCCTCCATTAGTATGACAACATTTTAAAACGTATTCTTTAAAGCGATGAGAGTATGGTTACCAGAGAAAATGTATTAATACCCACAATTGGGCGGAGAAAAATCCACACGGATTTCAAAAATATACTCACCAAAAGAGGTTTCTCGTTTAGCCTGGGGAAAATAAATCACCGGGTCGTGGGTCAATTTATCCACCAAATTGTCTTGTTGCCAATGGGTATCTCAATGCATTGGAGCAAGTTATTAACGAGATGCCGTTGAATATACGCCATAATATGCTTTACATGCACGATAGAGCTCCTACAGGCTATGCTAATAATGAAAGAGAATGGTTGGATCAACACCTCCCAAACAAGTGGACTGATAGCGCTGGTCCTATCTTATAACCTATAGGATCCCCCAACCTCAATCATTTATACTTATTTGTTTGGGATTTCTTTAAAAAGAAAGTTCATGCAATGTCTCCTCAAGACGCTGACGAAATCAGAGACAGAATTAACGCGGCAGTATTGGAAATTACACCAAAAAGACTCGAACAAGTAGTACACAGACGATTGCAACAATGCTTAGAAAAAGAGATTGTTTTCAATTCGAACAATTACGTACAGTCCAACAAATATGTCGCGACAGTATTAAGTCATTGTGCGCACATTGTACTGGAGTGGGTATACGATGGCCGATTTACAGTATATATGCTTCAGCTCCGCTCTTTTCGCCACTGCGTAACTGTCACGAGAGATTTGTCGAGCTGTAGGTAATAGTGTCACTGATTTACCATCAGATAAATAGCCAAATAGAGAACTAATCCTATTATAAAATACACTGTACTTAAAAAACTTCAATATGTATTATTTTGATAATAAATAATTTGAAGACCAAATAAATCATATCTCACGGCATGTGCATTTATGTAAGTTTTTGAAGATCGAAATACAGAAATTGTTACGGTATCTACAATTACAATAGTATGCGGCTACAGTGTTGCCAAATGTATATTTCAAATGTACGGAGCATGAAACGACATTTTGATTCTGACATTGAGATTTTCTATTCAGAATCAAACAAAGCATGACGCTGCGTGCAGCTTTTGCGACAAATTTGTACAGACAGAAAGTTTTCGATAGAATAGAAAACATTCAAATAGATATTGAGACGAATTCGATCAAAACTTGTCAAGTCTAGCAATTACAAATAATAGCGGGGCTCTTTTTGATCCCATAAACATTTTCTTTCGGGAATTAATTCTATTATTTTATCTAGCATATTTATCTGTTTCCATATCGAAACTAATACGGAAATATGCGTAAATTCCAACCTGGTGGGATATACCCGCAAATCGTAGTTGTTTGTAGGTCCACGCGGGCATAATCCGACTCAATATTCAACGATTTAGTAATTATCGTTGGGGATTGCCCGGACGTATAGATATGCACATACTCGTGCGGGTTACGAGTCCCACAAGGACACATCGTCTGTTTGCGTTATGCGAGCAGCTTAATAGTTCTCTAGTTTTTGTGTGATGATTTGCGATACAAGAAAAAAACAAAGACATTTATTTGTGCAGGTTATCGATGTGGTAAAACGCCTAAACTCTTAGCGTTTCGCTATCACACGGACATAGTGTATTATATTTTCACTTAGGTTAGATACTGCTTCCGCGTTAAACCTACAGACAACTTCTGTATTGATTGCTCAATACAAGCGATACGTAGTGGAAATTCATCACCCGTGCAAGTTGCGACGTTGGGTGAAACCTTGACCCTGAGTCACAAGCCAATTATTGTCATTCTATTTAGAAATAGTGAACGAAAACGTCGCAAACATATATATGTATGCAAATACATATATGTAACTAATTATCCGTTCCATGCATTTACTTCAAAGTTCAAATTATATTAGAAATGGAATAATTGCATAAGTGGATATATTTATTTAGGATAACGATAGATAGACATTAGACATGAATGAAAACGTCAACAATACACAAAAAATGCTTAATTATTAATTTTATTTATGTAATCGCTTTACCCTATTTTTTTAAATGGTAGTTTTGCGTCTTGGTTAATGATTAAAACACGGGTTTAATAATTACCTGACACGCTGTCAGTGAACCCCTTACGATGCCTGTTCGTAAATGTAGGTACCATAAAAAGCTAAGATTCTTTCCTCTTTAAACATGTTTCTACAGCTGGCATGAGAATTAAAGCATAGTTCTCTTTTAAAGAGTAAATGATACCATATATCACTAGAGTGGTCAGACGTGTCTGCTTACGCGGAGCGCATCCGCCTCGCCCTATGCAGAACGTTTAGCCATAGTATATCTTCAACGCAATAAAATCACTCCCTCCGATTCGTGTGTCTAGTATCTAGTATCAGTGTTAGTCGAGTCTTGATGCGGGATAGAACAATTCTCCGTTAACGTTTTACGCATGGTAAATATAATACAATGTCGGGCGTTGAAAATCCCAGAGTGTAATCTTATCTCTGGTCAGAATAATGCCTGCAGTGGCGTCATGGAACATCACAACAAGAACGGATAAACAGCGTCGGCACCTTTGATCTCAGGGAAGAAAATTCGTGGCCTTCAGTCTACTTAATAACTGTTACTAAAAAGGATGGCGATTGCGGGCGGTCATTTAAAATGTACTACCTGTCAGGTTGACATGTTCCTTTATCACAGCTGTTATGCGCTTGAATGTATATTTATAGGTTATAAAAACCTTGAAAACTGTCAAATGATTGTCAAGAACGATTTTGACAAGAGCCAAGCTTGAGAGAACTTGACTTCCTATTGGTTAAGAAGAACTCAACAAAGATAGCGGTTCTGCGCTAAGAAAAGCGTCCGTTCTTGGTTACATGTTCCTTGGTAGCGCCTTCTCAGTAAATTGACAGTGCTGTCAGAACGCCAAAGTCGTGCATTTGGGCCTGTTAAAAATTACAAGTGTCGCTTCTCGTCTCGCCTCTTCGCAGTTCGAATAATCGAAATTTAAATTGAATTGAACGTTACACCAGACTTCAGTAAGCAGCGGCATCTGCATAACATTTGAAAACATAAGAACTACTTTCTCGACACGTCAAAATAATAGTAATCGTGTATCGTGGACACTGCTGATGACAACCTGGTTTATATCAAACCAAATAGGACGTACCTGGGTAACGTAAACACCCAAGGCAAAGTGAAACACAACTTTGAAAAACCTAATAGTTCGGGTTTTGACGAAGCAAATAGATTCATTAGAATAATTTTGGAAAATATTAACTTTTTTACGTCAATCATAGAGAGTGTGTGTCAGAAAGGGAAGTACAATCTCGACTCAAAATGGCCGCTATTTATCATCTGCCGTCATTTGCTGAGCTAAACAGTACATCTTTTGTGGAATTTGATTAGTAATAGAGACATTATTAGTGTTGTTTTTAAGTAACAATACAGCAAGAAACTAACAAAATAATAATATTTATTAGCTGTAAAGTGATAATATAAACTTCGTCATAGTATCCTATTAAAGACATTTTTACCCACACACACTTACAATATTACTTTGCACACCACTATTATTTGTATGATAAAAATTCACTAAAAGAGTAAAAATATTGCTCTATCAAGCTTTCAACGATCGTGTGGTTTTTGAGTTTTTGGTATCATTGTAAGCGTTAATGTCCCTGTACTAAGGACCACGTTCGAATAACGATGTGCAATGAAGTGGTATACTTAATATATCGCGGTGTCTAGTTATCATCCGTGGTAATACTACTACTTTTTGCAAAATGATCTTGATGCATATGAACAAACAGCATGAGCTCATATATGTACCATCTTTAACAAATTAAATGCGAATTGAAGCACCACAAATCTTCGATTATTTATGCAGCCAAAACTACAAGTACTGATGCGTACCGAGCAATGCGTAATTCAGAATTGTTTGCAAATAGTTTGTAATTACTATTTCAGTGTACTTGTAGCTTTGATTACACTAATAATCGAATATTTGTGGAGCTTAGATTCGCATTTCATTTACTAAAGATGGTACATGCACGGGAATAGTAGCAAGTCCGAGTCTTGGAAAAGCAGTTTGCACGGGGTTCTAGCTGGTTTCTTCAAGATGGATCGCATTATTTTTTTTGCGTCCAGAAAACAAACTCACAATTCATACTTGCTCCCCAAAATATTAAACCATACCGCAGTCTTGAGTATAAATATGCCCATAATAATATGTTTTTAAAACCTCAATATCAACACAATCGCGTAAGTTGACGGTGGCATAATAGCAAGAATTCAGTTTCTTAATAACTGCACCACAATGCGAAAACCAATTCAAGGCTAGATCCACGCTAAATCCGAGAAAGCGTAAATTTGCAACAATGGGGAGATTTAACATAAATGCTTTCCTTGTGCTTCTTATTAAAATATGTTAACGAGTGTGTTTTGTTGTAATTTAATATCAAATCATTACTCACACACCATTCGATCATTGCGATGCATTGGCTTGCCAGAACACACAGAGATTCAACCGTATCTGAACTAACAATACAAGAAGTGTCATCGGCGTATTGAAATGTTGAGACAATGTGCAGACGTTTTGGCAAATCGATGACACACTAGAAACAATACGGATCCAAGAATGTGCCCTTGTGGAACGAAAATCGCAGAGTCGTTCGACGTAAACTCGCGCTTTATATCACCTTGCTTACCTATTGTAGGAATATATCGACGCTGATTTTGACACGATTTAATGAGCTTTTGTGCACTTGGGATTCCTATACTATGAGTTGAATTAAAAATGCAGTAGAATTATTCCAAGGATAACATTTCATTATTCTCGATTATACTCCCAACGACTGTCAAGGTCAACGTCAGAATGACTGCAGTGGCGCCCTCTCTGTAAATTGACAGTGCTGTCAGAATGCCAAAGTCGTGCACGCAGACCCGTTAAAAATGACTACTGCCGCTTCTTGTCTTATCTCATTTTTTAAATAAAATGTTACTACATTCGTTTCCAACTGGCTAGTGATTAAAATATAATAAATTAGTGTAATATAATCCTAGGAGTCGGGACGGTAGTTAGTGTTGTTATGGATACATGTTTTTACGGCAACGTCAAGAAAGGGTTGTTGTTGTATTTATGAGTGTAGTAATGTGATTGTTAAATAAAAGTTCTTACAAAGTCAGAAGTGGGATAAGACCATAAAATACAGCGTAGGAGATGGGAAAACGAAAAAGAAAACTCGTCGACTAGCGGTAGTAGCAACAATGACTCTGCCACGTCAACGTCATCAGAAAGACAATTTAATACACGAAGTTAAAAAATTAAAGCGCACAATTACGTTGCGTGAGAAATCTACGGTATCTGCTCAAGGATCAGGAGATGAATTTCCAATACTGGTATTTCACTCATCAAAGGACGAAGTTACGGTTGAAAAGTGGGTACAGCAAGTGCAGCATCTGGCAAAACGGTACCAATGGAACGATGGTACCACAATGCGACTTATGGCGAGAAGACTTGAAGGGAATGTTCGACAGTGGTATGTTGAAGTAATATATGATGACAAATGGAAAGAATTAAAAGTCACAATGACAGCAAAATTTCAAGCTTTCAAAATTGCGTGCTTTAAATTTAAAAATACCTGCTGAATATTTAGTTGATGCAGTAATTGGCGGCATCACGGACGAAAACATTGCAGGTATGGTGCGGTTAGCACGTCATGTCGACCCTAATGCTTTGTTAAGAAGTTACAATCTGACTTTAAAATTGAGTAAATGTTCATTTTTTAAAACCGAGGTAGAATATCTTGGAAGAATGATAAGTTCAGAAGGAGTAAGACCGCGTGTAAAAAAACAGAAGCTGTACTTGACATTCAGCCTCCAAAGAATGTCAAGCATGCACGACAATTCTTGGGGTTGGTAGGATATTCCCAATGTTGAATGGAAGTGGGGTGTACGACAGCAGGAAGCATTTAAAGAAATTAAGAAGGAAAATTGTACAGAAAATTGGAGAATGGATATAAGGCGTGGGTGGTACCTAAAGCAGCACGAATGCAAATTTGCGGTTTGTGTCATGAAGAGGCGGGTCATTTAAGTTCAGAAAAGATGATTAAGCGTATACAGTCGAATTATGGGTTTGCAAAGATGAGGCAATTTGTAACGAAATATGTGAAGGCTTGTTTGAATGGTGCTTATTATAAGAAGTCAGGTAATTCGAAACAATGTAAATTGAACCCTAGGGGGAGAAAGAGAGGAGAGAGAGAGGTAAGAGAGAGGAGAGAAAGTGAGAGAACGGGAGAGAGAAAGAGAGAGGAGGAGGGAGATTTATGAATCTCTGATGAATGTTGAGAGGGATCGATGGATCTCTGGTGAGTGTTGTGAGATCAACGGATCTCTGACGAAAGTTGAGGGAGATCAACGGATCTCTGACGAACTCTGAGAGAGAGATCGACGGATCTCTGATGAGTGTTGTGAGATCAACGGATCTCTGGCGAAAGTTGAGAGAGATCAACGGATCTCTGGCGAAAGTTGATAGAGATCAACGAATCTCTGGTGAGTGTTGTGAGATCAACGGATCTCTGGCGAAAGTTGATAGAGATCAACGGATCTCTGGTGAGTGTTGTGAGATCAACGGATCTCTGGCGAAAGTTGATAGAGATCAACGGATCTCTGGTGAGTGTTGTGAGATCAACGGATCTCTGGCGAAAGTTGATAGAGATCAACGGATCTCTGATCAATGTTGAGAGAGATCGACGGATCTCTGACGAAAGTTGAGAGAGATCAACGGATCTCTGGCGAAAGTTGATAGAGATCAACGGATCTCTGATCAATGTTAAGAGAGATCGACGGATCTCTGATGAAGGTTATGAGAGATCTCATAACCTTCGACGGATCTCTGGAGAATGTTGAGGAAGAGAGATTACGACAAAGGTCAACAATGTAACGTAAACAAAGTGAATACATGTCTTTATAAAATTTGTTTTAGATCTTTAGAAGTCTGAGGACAGACTTTTGGTCAGGATGGCCGAATGTAATATAATCCTAGGAGTCGGGACGGTAGTTAGTGTTGTTATGGATACATGTTTTTACGGCAACGTCAAGAAAGGGTTGTTGTTGTATTTATGAGTGTAGTAATGTGATTGTTAAATAAAAGTTCTTACATTAGTAACTTTTGTAATCCAAATACATATATGTAACTTCAAGGCAAGGGGCATCAAAACTGGTTTGCGTGATCGAACCACATTTCCTTTTTAATTAAATGCCATATAATATGATGTGCAATGTATTATCAATATAGTTGCTTCAAATATTTTAACAACACGATATACGAATTACGAACCTGGCACAGGTCCCCTGTAAAATCAATTCTGTTATTGATTATAATAATACTTATCATGCTTTTTATGGATTTGGGTTCGTTTAATATACACGGCATAACATATATTAAAATTTAACTAAGAATGGGAATAAACGTTTTTGTTTTTGCCCAATATGCATATTTTAAATGAAATATGGAAGGGTATTTGAATGTTAAATTATAATTTATCCTTTGATAATTATCACAGCATATTTCTGAGTAAGGTCTAGTTAAAATTCAGATTTATATATACTACATTAGTAAATGTGTCGTTAACTTTTTGTAATTTCTATTGCTTGAGAATAGCACATATTATTCCAATATAAAAAAATTCTTTAGGTATTTATGTATACACTATAAACCAAAATAAATAATGGGGAAGTGTCACGAACAGGCTGGTTGAGATATCTGAGGCAATACAGCTCTTAATTGGAATGATAAGAAAGTATAAATAGGTATAATTTATATATGCATTGACAATGAAATATACATTATCAGTGCATTGTTATCACTTATCATCTTATTACGTAAATATTAAATATGCTATAATTATATGAAGGTTTCTAATGTTAGTAAATAAAGTGGACAATTTTATGTCAAATAACGTATAATATTACACAGAGAAAAAAAGATTCTTTAAATTAAATATTTCTTCGCCGCTATTTAAAACACCATTTTGTTTCAGTTAATACATATTTCTTTCCACTGAAAATTAAAAGTAATATTTAAAATTACGCACTAACTACAAGAAATATGATAATTGAAGTAATCCTATATGAATGGTGTTTGGAATTGAAGAATATAGAATTGATGGTGCTTCCCATTCAATGTTTTATTTAAAATCTATAGCACTACATGTTTCGGCGATATGCCATCATCAAGTAATTGTTGTATTTTAATACTCCACGTAAATCATTAGCTGATGATGGCATATTGCCGAAACATAATCATTTATAAAGCAACTGCAAATGATGGTATGGATATGGATATATGGTTTAATTGATTTATTTAGTTAATTAGATATATTTTAGCATAATTAACATGTTCATAACAATATACGTTTCCACTAAGAACTAGTCTTCTTCAGTAAAAAAAAAAAAACAGATTTATTAATTCACATGTGTGGTTGAGAGCATAAAGAAAACGTGGAAGCAATTAGAAAGTTCCATAATTTAAACTCACAAATTAAGACATTTCGATCACAACAAACAACATTTTAAGAACAAAGAATGATGTTCCGGGCACAAGAAAATACCTACTGGCAGTACAAGGTATGTTTAATTACATCAGTTAATTTGTATCGGGCCCGTTAAAATTTCAGAATCCCTATATGCATTTCTTTATATTTCATCAGACATCGAAAAGATTAGCATTTTCTTTTCAGATGTCATTTCTGTTTCGAATCTCACATTTCATTAAGTACTTTCAATAATTTAAACTTCGAATTAATGGTAAACTTAAATGCAGATATAGATAAACAAATTTTTCAGGATGCTAGAGAATAAAAGAGCACGAAAATGATAAGGTAAAAGATTTTCCAATGATATCCAATCCAACGCGTTTTATTTTCGCAATAAAAAATAGCAATCGTGTTCAGCATCACTTTTTTTTGATACATATATTGATAATATCGATAGATTTAAAATTAAATAGTTATTAGTCAACTACATACATGTAAACATCAGCATTCACTTATAGGTTACATTAAAAGTATATGTATGTAACAATTAGCGTACGCTGCATTTCACCTTATGAAAAGGATCAATAGTGCTGCCGGTTGACCGAATACATTGTATGAGAAATTTAAGATAAAAGTCTCATTAATTTCGTGAAGATAATTGCAGAAATTGTCAATGCACAGCTACAATAATAATATTTATTCAAATAAGAATACAATAATTCCAGAAAGATAAGCCACTAAATAAGCGTTAATTATGTAACGCTAATTATTTACATTAATAAGTATTAATGACGATTATTTATCATCGGCTGTGTTAAACATAGGAATGTATTCACATCTTGTGTGGAATTTGAATGGTAATATAGAAATTGTTACGGTCACTACCAGGGCCAACCAAAACATTTTTAATGGGAGAGCGGCAAACAAAATATAAATACAATATTGATATTTTCTATATCGGGTGAAAAGTTGCGAGCTGTCGATTGCATTATGGGCGACTGGAAATATAAAGGACTTCAACTGTAGGCGTACCTACCACCAAGCCGCAAGACAGATTTATTAACGTTCGGCGAATTGTTATAATTAAAGCCATAGTTAAAGTAGAGCCAAATTAAATTGAGCCTCACATTCTTTGTCTCGCTTTATTTATGAAGTTTGTAAAAGTAATATTAAATTCAACATTACCTTTGTATTAGTGAAAAGGGAAATAATAAGACAATACTTATTCGATAACTAAAATCTAATCATGCTTCTGTTCTGTTCATACTTATTTTCATATGGAAGCATCAGATAATGTAAACCATAAATTTCAGTTCCACAGCTCATAAACAACATCAAAAGGAAAAAAAAAAGAATGAAAAGCAGTTTTAAAAGTCAATAATCAAATAAAATAACAAACAGATTCGAAGAAACCTAACAATAGCAAATAAGGGATTAGTCGGTAAATAGTATATTATTATTATATTCATGTTCGGGATGTTTTTTAATCATTAACTCACGAAATTCCATGCGACAGTAATCGACGGGTAAAAGTTTTTGGGACGTGCTAATTTTGTACGACCAAAAATTTACTCTTATGTAAAAGATTTAAAAGAGTTGCACTAATATTACTCGCCTTCGGTTCGGTTTATATATAATATATAATATTCCATTTTTTTTATGAAATTACTGACCGTGATCAACAAAACTTACTAACCGTTATAAAATTTGAGGACTGTATCCCAACATTCAGCAACGCCTTGTTGAGGAATGAGCGAAATGAGAAATGAATCGAGGGCTAGCTAAACTGGAAGTGAATTACGCATGCCTAACGAATCGTTCACCTCACTTCCCTGTACATGGAATGAGGACTATGTTGAATTGATTTAAATTGAAAAGATCGATGTGGTGATAGCATTTTGTAGTAATTAGACAAGGGTAGAGAATAGCGGTGAGTTAGACAACGCTAGCATGCGGATTAGAGATGGTAAATCGAAACGTACAACCGCCCAGCAGAATACCGTACGTATTTCTCGACCTTGTTAACTAATAGAAATTATATTTTTCATCCTTCTTTTATCATATTACGGCAATCAACAGGTCGAAAGTAAGCTGTTGGTATGCTTTTTTAAAAGCAGAGTTCTTTGCGAGAGCTTCATAAAAAAAAAAAAAAACCAAAAAAGTGAGTGGTTAAAAAAAACATTTTTTTGCATTTACAAGATAAATACTTATATATAATAAGAAGACGAATTGGTTGCAAAATAAGGAAAGAAAATAGATTGTAGTTTTCAAGAATTGATATTGGATTTAACATCAAACAAAAGTATATAGTAATTATATGAAGTATCTATATATTATTTATTTAAATTTATGAGGTTGATGTGTGATTCTTAATTACACATCATATACACGGTTTTAAATAATGGGTTGAAAACTAATCTAATAACAACTTTAAAACATGTTTGTATTTTATATAATTTGTATCTACATGTATAAGTATACAATATTAAATTTATCGAATTAAACACGCCGAAATCTTATGTTTTAAACGATACTCATCAAGTATGTGAAAGAATGACAATATTTATACTTCATATTGACACATAGCAGCATATATTGTTTAAACCTTCTACGCATTCAATTATACTAGGTGGTAATTGCTAAACGAATTTTTCTTGTTATTTTATAATTGCAAAATATTGACGCAAGTTGCTTTACGGATACCTCACGTGCAATATTGGTGCATCACAAAGTTGACGTTAATGTATATTAGGTTACATACACATAATTAAATAGAAATCACTTATTACTGGGTGTTGGTAATTAGCTTAATTCTAAATGGTGGATGTCATTATTGATATATACTTCGTGGAAAGTAGAATAGTATCAGGATAGCCTTATTCAATCGCACTGTACAATAAACGGTAATAACTTAAAGACAGCGATACATTATCGGTAATTTATCCGCAGAATTATAAGGCTTATGATAATCATAATACCATGTGCTGCAAAATTTGGTGATAATATACCTTTATTTTCTATATGTTCTAAATTTGCACTCGTCTTTGATTTCTTGTAAAGACCACGGAATTTATAGGTTATTTATTTATGTAGAAAAAATGTGTGTTCATGGATTTCTTGGCATAAAACTTGGAAACTACTGCGGAGGAATCCGAAAACAAAGTGATAATTATTTAGAATAAAATTCCAATTTAAATAACATGCAGTTTCTAATTTGACAAATGGTTTATTTAATTCATATAAGTTGCGATTCTCCTTCTAATGTGGTTCTTGATGTCATAAACGACCATAGATGGCTATACTGCCACTTTCCACCCGCTACCTATATAATTTATACACGTATCTAGTAAAATTATGGCTGTGATTTGTTATTTATGAATACAAGTTGACTAATAATCTAAATAAAACTATACTAACAATTTACCTTGACCTTCCTATATTTAAGCTTTATAATAACATGGGTTTATTTATGGATTGTGTCACATGTATTTTACGTACAGAGTTGCGTAATAACTAGGTAGGTACTTACACTACGTACAAATTTTCTTTTCTGCTAGTGAAGTTATAGTTATGTACACAAACAATACACTGTATTAGAGGAGATCATCGTATAATACTTTTAGATACATATTTTCTTTAATAATTAAACGAGTTCTTTGACTTTATTGAATAGAAAAATGCATAGGACACGATGCCAAAACTTATTATGTGACGAGGTTTTGCTGACCGTTTGATGAACTTTAAAACAAGATTTGTTTTAGCGCTGGTTCATTGCCAACGAATTTTGGAACCAACCTTTGTACTGCCGGTCATTGTTAAGTCTTAGAATTTGCAATTTAGAGCTAATGAAAACCATGAAATCTTTTTTTTGCGCATTTATTACAGTTCTAGATAAAATGTGAAGTCTACATTGTTAGTAATAACTTTAAATTGTGTCTCTATGATGTAACCTATTATATTTATTAGAAATATATTCCGTATGATTTAAAGCTATAAAAAAATTGATACAGTATACTAAAAAAAATCATAAAACACGTTTTTGAGATATTTTTTTTTTTTTCAAACTTTTATTTATATCGTTCTGACCATTCACGATCGCAAAGGAAAACAGAAATGTCTTAAAGCTTGACATTGTCGGTTTGACTCAACGCAGTTTATGGGGATTTGGACGAGGGTTTACACGTATTATCTCATATTGTTATGTTGCTTAATGGTATTTAAATGAGTAAAAAATTGTAGATTATCATAATACTGTTTGTAGAAGCTGCTTCTATCTAAGTAGTTTAATATGCAATGTCAAGATTAGATACAAATTACGTAAAGAGATATTGCTATTATTTTGTTAATTAATTAAAATTAATTTTATACGTTTAATTTGAGGAGTTTCTGTGGTTCCCTTTGATTTCAAATCATATGGACATGGTAATCTACCATAATTTCAAGACAAAGTAAAAGAACAAATAACCCGATTTTTATTTAGCAATGAAAGGGATATTACTTGAACACATTTTAATGTCAGTTAAAAATATGCTATTTTAAATATACAACGTGACCCAAACTGTTGCCTAATACATACAAGCAAATCTTTTATTTTTCATCTTTCAAAACAATATTATTTTCGATAAAGTTTTAGATATTTTAACACTTATGCAAAAAAAACATAATACATATCATTATAGAAATCCGATCATTATGAAACAACCCCTCAACGAATCAAAACGGTATTCCAAATCATGCCTAACAGTGACAAAGAAATATGTTGCCTGAGTGTAAGGGATATCCAAGAAAAAAAAAGTATTATAACGTAACTTACAAATGTTTCAATAAAATCCAAATATATTCCTTCACAAGTTTGTTGCCAACATTTCTTGTAAAATAAATTGTTAAAAATTAAATGGAATGTGCCAATAGTGGACATACAATGATATCATTCATACAAGACAGAAGTTGCCTAGGCACACTTTAATGTGAATCTGTAATATCGTCATATTCCTGCAAAAAAAAATCACCAACATATTTTACAAACCCGAAATAACTACTGTAGGTGATATTAAATTATGACGTATTTCTAAAGCAAAAATCGCAAACTTGCAAAACTATCGACCAACAGAGCTGGAGCGATTACGAAGATAAAGTACTTGAAAATTTTCGAGTGTAAGTACATTGACAAGATATTTCGAGTACATTTTGTATGTTCCAGACATGTCCCATGTCAGGTTTTTAAAATTCAATTTTGAAATGATTAGTAATAGCCTTTCTAACAATTGCTAGAACTATTTGTTTTTAACAATTGTTTGCACATTTGTATTTTAATCATTCGAATCAACTGAGTTTTGACACTTGTTCTCTTTTACTATGGGTATACAAAAATATACTTGAGTTTTGCTCAGCTCTATCTACTAATATGTATAAAAATAGATTACTAAAAAAAAATCTTTCTCGATTTACGATATAATAAAATATCTCCGGACAAAATCTTCAAAAAATTAACAGAGCAGTTACTTATTGCAGGAATCTGACAATATAACTTGATTTTGAGTTAAAAAGCAAACATTTTGCCACTCATTTTGAAAATTAAATCGTTCAATGTCCGTTACTGGCGCAGTTAGCCTAAATGAAAACCACTATTTCTGAGAGGTTTTTCTTTTAGTTAAACTCGTTTTTGCCATATCATATTTGACTCCCGTTTAAATGAATAAAATTGATGATTGAAGTATGGAATTTTAAAACATATCTAAAATCTGGGGATTTTAGGGATTCAATTATGTATGACTAATGAAAATGATCTTGACGTAAATTTATCTGTCACCTTGAAGTAAGTTATTTTTCGAATGATGATTCCTTTACCAGAGTTTAGCAAATTAATTCGTTTAGTTGGGTATTTTTCAAATAAATACAAAATATATTGTTAAATTAAAAAGGCATTTAAAAAAGAACGATTTCATATAGCAAGTATGAAGATGACAGTAAACCTAAAAATATATGTAATCGTTAGAGAGTACTCATATCTAATAAAAGAGAGTAAAAGATAAGCTAGAATAAATGCAGCAATGACACAATATTCTTATAAAACTAACATGAATGTTAGTTTTATGCCAATAAATTGATATAATTATGATTTGTGATTTCTCTTCGTAATACAATAAATATTAACTTATTTTTTTATGCACTTGCACTCACTGTTATTTTAAAAAAATAAAAAGGTAATAAAGGTATTAAAATAGTTATGAATGTACTACAAGACGTTATGTCTTAAGGTTTGTTCGCTGGTGCTACACTTTCCACACTGACTCCTACTTAAAACAGGATAGAAGATTTACTCTTTATGCATCTGAGAAAGAGACAATATGCACCTGTGTAATTGCTGTAACACCAACGAACAAACCTTTAATGTTGAAGTTACTAAATAGAATTGCGGGAAATTTGAATTTAGTTATTTGGGTATACGTGCCTCACTTGAAAAGTTTTTAAAGTTGAAGGTTGACAAATATTATGAACACCCTATACAGAATCCGGTTGTACTTTCTTTTCAAAAATTAAATTTTCAAGTTGCATTTACAAATAGAAATCAGCTTTGAATAAGGCGTTGAAATCGTTAACGCAAGAAAATAATCAATATCATTTTATTTAAAATAATGAAGTTACTGACTTCCGGGATAAATAAGACGCTTTTCCAGAAGACAAAAATATTTTGTGATGATTTATTACAGCCAGATTGACAACCTTGATAACAAAAATCTATTTAAAAATCAAAGTTGTTGCATTAATCTAGTTGTAATGAATCGTCAAAGATATAATGGCAATTAATCTGAAAGGCACTATATATTGAAGACATGACCGATTCCATTATTTTCCTACAGTTACAAGTTGCGTAAAGCTGGCATATTTTCCCACTGCATGCATGCAATATTTGAACAAGATAGTATAGGTATACTAGGTTTACAATTGACAGACGCTTCCGACTGTGTACTATATTGATAAATATAGGTAATCTTGGGCGTGGTACAACGTATGAAAGAAATGTCTCGTATTCTCCCTTTATAAATTAGCGATGTGTAAAAATAAACTCCCGAAACTCACGTGCTGCTACTTCTCGAGGAGCTATCTGAAGCGTTTGGCCGGTGCAAAACGTTTGTTATTGCAAATTTACGCGCTTGGAAAAGTACCATTTGAATTTTCGAAGTTAAATCTGGCACACCTACAATATTTACGTGTATAGCCGCTTAAGGCAGCAGAAGCAGAAATAACTAAATTATAATCAAGCGTTTCCGTTTAACTGGGTCCTATTTGAAGAAAATTGTTGACATTCTGCCAACATTTGAATGGACGCTTTCTCGTCGACGGCTTATTGTAAAATTCAGAGGCTCGTTTTCCTATTCAAACGGTCTAAAAGCGTAGTACACTGGTAATGACGTATTTCGATCCTATTTAAAAGATCAAACGAAGCTCAAATTCAAGGACGTCGAACAAAAATTGTTGGAAGGAGGTTAAACGATCGTTTAATTATCTATAATCAGAACCTTTAACTAAACACCAAAATAAAACAAAGCATAGTAAAAATATAGATTGATATCACTATAAAGACCTAGTAGTAGAGAGTTTTTTTTATAATTAATGGGGTTGTTGTTAGCAACGATAATTTGGACAAATTCCATTTTAGGTCTCAAGACTAACTACACGATTCTCTTTAAAAATGTGCTTAGACACTGAGAGAAGGAAATGCGTTAATCTAACAATATCTAGTATGTTAACACAAAAGGTGTTAATGCAACAAATTTTGTATTTAATCCAACTAAAATGAGTCACTTGTGCAACTATTTATTTGTGTTAAAAGAATCTGTTGACTGAAAAACCTTAGATGGTTGAAGCTAAGATATCTAAAAAGTTTTTGTTTGGACGGACTGAAACGGTAATGTTAAAACAAAAAAATCTTAGTAGTTGAATGAAAACATTCATAGCATAATATTGAAACTAAGAAATGGTTAACTTAACCAAAAAAGGTGTGTGCGCTTTGCGCACCTACATATGTAGATCTTAAAAGTATGCGTATATACTACGTTATCCGTTTTATGTATAGTAATTATTATGTAGAGTTCTTTCCTAAAAAACAATATCATAATTACAATGTATATTATCTCTACTTTAAGTTGTAATACAATTTAGTAATTCAGTATTTGTATATTATGGAATGTACCTACATATATTAATGTAGGTATGTTACCTATACCGTCAGATACTCATTTGATCAATGTTGTGGCGTGATTTGATCGCTTGCTTGCTGTTAAAAAGCATCAGATATCACATTGTCTTCGTTCGTGGCTCGTGATATCGTCATATATTGTGAGTTCTAATACTAGTACAATACCAACATATTTTTTAATTATTACATACCTATTATATATATAAAATGTGGGACGAGCGAGTAAAAGAATTATTAATCCAGTGGGGATTTGAATATTTAACTTCAGTGTTTGCAGGTAAGCACATTTTGATTTTTATAGATGTTTTTGCAAATGAACCCCATATTAGCTATTAGCACAACATAATGCAACGGTATACTTCATGTTTAAACGGGTATATTAAGACCCAGAATATATCGTATTTATTAGGTTGTAGAATACATTTTCATAGGTATAGTGCGTACCTACCTTCCTGGAGGTTCTGGACATAGAAACAATCCATTTACCGCCCAGAAGACGCTCGAAGTGCATTCAAATATATTGTAAAACATGTTTTTAGGCATTACTTTTAAACACCTACTATTATTGTAAAGTGTACTTACATATTTCATACTTTATAACTGTTGCGAAGTTATTAATAAATATATGAACCTAATTTAGTCATATTTTGTTTCCAAACCCCATTTTGTAATTAATAAAATTTTTGTTTCAAATCAACCAAAAATAAAATGTTTGCATTACGTTTTATTTGCTAATGTAACCATAAAGATGCATTGAAGCAAGAATTGTTTTTGTAGTTTCAACACAATTTCGAAGTTACGTAAGCAGCAATACTAGTTAAACAAAAACTTCTTTTTGTTGTTCTAACATACTTAGAGCTGTATTAACAAATCAAAACCAATGTTACATCAACTAAACTAAAGTGTTGCATTAACGATTAAACTTGCTTAAATTGAAATTGAGGGTTCAGTTGAATCAACGAGTCTACTATTTTTGAGTTAACAAATATATTTCAACAAATCGTAAATCTCAATCTAACAATAAATTTCGGTGGGCCGTATTTAATGCAAATTTTTTGGTTGGTTATGCGTATTTTGGTTAAACCAATGCATTCCTTTCCCTCAGTGGACGATACTCAAAATAGTGTGCGCAAAATGTACCCGCATTTTCAAATTTTTAAATAATTAAATATAATTGTAATGTAAGGCGAATGTAGTCGGCATGAAGGCGTGTTCGCTTTTACAGCGAGCATTACAGCCATGCTCGCTGGTATTAGCGATTCGTGTGCCTTTCAGCGCGGTGATCCGTTGTAGTGTGAACGAGAATTGTGCGCCAATTCTGGTGGACGCAGGTTCGCAAACATGAATAAATGGGACGGCAGTATATTGATACTAATGTAGTTATATAAAACTATACAAGAAAAAATATTCATTCGATACAGAATCATTCATAAAGGATTTCTAATACAAAATATTCAATAATTCGATATTACTTTCCAATATCTTCACTGTTATTATTACTATTTCAGTGTAAAATGAAAAATCACTTGCCCTCGAATGGCGTTCTTTTTAGGCGGTAACGAGTACAGTCAAAAATAATGTGAATATTGTTTATTAATCAACTTCAATATTAAACACACAGGTGTTATATCTATTTTCAATATACATATATAAATGGCTAAATATTTCCAAACTAATATTGAATTATTTAATATTTTCGATGGAAAAACTTTGATGAATGATTTTGTAACGATTAACTGTTTAAGTAATAAACATTTTGGTACTTTTTATTTGATAACGCTTCAGTCATGCAAGTCCGTGATGCCGATCCTATAACGTTCATTTTATTTACGTTTGACAAATTTATGCTAAAAGAAAAAAGAAAGAAAACAACTTAAACAAGATTATTTAAACTTAAACTAGCACAATCACGAGGTGGGATCAGTACTTAGGTATACCAGACGTGTTTCTGCTTTCCGTAGTAGATAACGTCTAAGCAATGCATTGCTTGTCAGGCACCCCTGTAGAACCAAATCCCCTTCTAATCATAATTGCACGGATAAATTTCAACTCGTCCCTATTACATTCGGTTTACATTACAGTTGCACTCACGCTCACCGTCTGGTAGCTACGATCATAAGAATTAGTTTTTTTAGTCAATTCTAATATAGTTTTTTTTTTATATATTAAGTAATAGATTATTAGTTTTTTTTCTATAAAATTAATAATATGAACCTCTTAAATTCCTGCTACAGTGGATCCCATCCGTAAGCAACTACTTTTTTTTTGATTCACACAAATAATTTTCTGATAAAATTTTGATATTCGTTTGCTCATTTAGAAAAGAATCATTTCTCTAAATAAAAGCATAACTATTTCTTTAACTAAAGAAATATTTTTTTATATGTATACCGAAACAACAATATTATATTAAACTGACAAAAGTATAAGAAGTGACTTATTTAATGTGCACATTTTTGTTAATTAATTTAAGTGGTGGATATTGCGATATTTAATAATTGTCTATGTCACATCAATTTCGTCCACTCACAATTAAGCAGTGCACTGGACGAGTACCTGCATCCTGAAAAAGCAGTTTTTAGATAGCCCAGATAGATATTTTTTGTGTTTAATAAAAAAATGGTACAGTTTCCTTATCTTACGTTGGTATTAATCAATATCTTATATTGGAACAATGGCTAAACATTAAGTCTTTTCGCTTGCTTTTACAGACATGAACCAACTCATGTTCAATTCACTTCTAGCGAACGTTACCAAGTAACTTTAGTTACTAAAAAGAATCTGAAAGTCATGGGGTATTTTTGACGTGTTTTATCAAAAAGCTGAAGATCTTAAATACATATAACTCAAATTCATCAAAATTTTAAAACGTGTGTGAAACTGAAACTTTCTATATAATCTTATTTTCTTTGTTTTTTTACTTTACCAGCTCGTATATGTTAGGTATATCCAACGTTAAGGATCATTTTTTGAACACTGATAATTTTGATCAAGTTTGGTAAGAATAATCCGATCGCACTTTTCGTAAACACTTGTTAACCGTACCAAGTATACATTAAGTTCAAAATTATTATCTATATTTTATCATATTTTATTTTTTCAGATTTCAAATTAAAATTGTATGTATATATCAGTATGCCACTCATTACCATCTTGCTCTGAAGGCATAACTATTCTACAATAATACTAGTTGTAGACTTACAAATAACTAATCCGGTTAATTAGCAGTTACGTCAAACGTAATTGCATATATATTAGTACCATAATCAGTACAATATTCTAACATTAATTTCTAATGCTGTTTCCTTTATCAAACATAATTTATGCAAACAGAACAACAATAGCTCGCAATTTGAAGGGTGCATATCAGCTTACAAAGCTATATATATTTTTATCAAATACTCTTTACACTTATTATATTACTTTAAACATTTATCGCATCATGCGGTGTTATTGCTTTGACATACTCGACTTTGATAAAGAGTAGGTGCGTCGTACTACAATTTCCTTGTAACCACGTAGTGTTAAATTCCATAATAATAGTAACAAGAACGATAAATACGAACGGTACACATGCTTCTATTATAAGCAAATTAATTATCAAATAAAAAATTCTATTGCAAAATTAAACAATTGTTTACATATTTAATTTTTCCTACCATATGAACGCGTTATCGATGGCTATAGTAACAAACAAAAGAAAGACATATAATAATATGATTTCCGTTTGTTAGAAAATAGTAACAGATATAGTTATATAGTTCTACTGTACAAATTAATTTTAACAACTTTTCGCTTGTTACGTCCATATCTGGGACATTGATATATTGAAATTTCTGTGAATGCAACAAATATAAAAATACTTTTTTAAAATCTGGACATGCGCAATTGTGGATAGATTTGAGTTTTGATTTTTTTGTTTACGGCAAAAATTTATTCCAAGAAACTGTTCGCATTTTCCTCCTTGCATTTCATTCGTACACGATTTAGGCATTTAACAAGAGCGGCGAAATCTATGTATCAGCATTGGTAGCGTAAAAATGTACAGTGGGCTTCTTTTCTAATGTCTCCCCCTCACGACCCTGCATCTGTGCTTTCTACCACACGCTCTAAGGCGTGCGCTTCGGCTATTTTGGGATTCGCAGGTGGTAGATATAAACATTGTTTATATATTTACCTGCAGTTTAGTGTAGGATTCTTATATCCGATAAAATTGATGGAGGTGTACTTTTATTACATATTATTAATAAACGTAACCCCAGTTAGATAGGACGTGCATTGGATCGATGCACCTGAATTGCGGTCAGAAATCGTTTGTCTCATAATGAGGAACCCCAACTGCGGTTAGAAGTTTTCTTTAATATAAATAGGCAGATATTAGAACAGTCGTGTCATTAACGATATGTTAGGCATGTTCGTTTTGGTACTAGCGTCATGCAGCGAAACGCAGCTGTAAGCATTTCTGTTCGATTTGACTTGGCTTTACTTTCATGACGCTGCTTCACTGTTCGATTTGCCTTCTGAAATTTACAGTTTGCCGCAAGTTGTAACGCAGCGTCGAAAATCTTGCATCTGGGTAGGGAGTGGATTTTCGCCGTAAAAGAGACATAGCGATATTGGCAATATTGGTATGATCACTGTTGGTGGTGCTCGTTGTGCATAGTATAATTGTTTTCATTGGTGTGTTTGATTAATTGTCGTTTGTTCGATCGAAAATTGTATATAAAAATGAAAAAGTTAAATAAAAAAAATGATAAACACGGCATATAATAACTTTCTGTTTAGATATAGAAAAATGACGCCGGGGTGGAGTGGTCAAGTAATATGACGAAATTGCTGAAGAAATTCCTCTTCTGTTCAAAATCTTCAAATGAATGCGTGGTTACTGTATACAATAAATCATTGTCACTATCATCTATATCACGTAAAAACAAATAGCTGCCTGTATTAGAAAAAGAATCATCGACGATACTCAGAAAACTTCCCATCTTATACGTCAGCATTACCTTTCAATTCTCCTCTAATAAACATGTAAAGAACAAACAGAGAATTTCAATCCAAAACAATACGCTAGGCCAGCTCAGCGATAGCCTCAGCCTAGCGTATTGTTTTGGATGTAACCTTCGGCACATTTGAATTCAGTATGCTACACACACATGTAAAGTAAAGTACTTTTGGCAAATAACATTGTTATTAATTTCAAAAAATGTAATTTTAATGTTAAATTTTAAAATGTTTGTGTTGTGTTGTTGAATGTTTGTAAATATAGACTCATCTATAAAATTTAAACTGTTACTGTGCAAAAAAAGCCGCTATTTCAAGAAAGAAAAAACATAATTACAGATTACTAATCCAATGCCTTCCCATATCCATTCTTCATCCTATCAAATATTGTAATAGTTCTAATACGATGGTATTAATTATTAACAGTTCTAAACATTTTAAGTAACCCAATGCTTTTATTTGTCGTTCTACTATTTGAGTTGTATTGCATTGTATTAGGTAAAACCAACTGACAAAGATTATGCCTCACCCGTATCGATATAACATCTGTTAATTCCCGACCTGATTCGACAGCAGCATAGTTGTGCTATAATATAAATGAGAAATAAATGTATACAATAACAACAGGTATGAATGAACAATACCAAGCCAAGTACACATTTTTAAGGAATAGGAACACCTGCGGTTTAGTTAAGTTGCGATAACAGCCGACAGATTAATATATGCAAATGTTTTATTGGTAAAATTCCTTTGTCTTTTAAATATGTTAAGAAAATATAATTACATCGTGCTCAAGAATCATAATAGTCCTCTATGCTCTTTTTCTACCTGCGAATACGGGCTCAGCCGCAGTACTTGACCTTTGGTATGCGAAAAATAGTTTCGATATTTGATCGTTGCAAGGGGAAGACATTAGATCTGGAGGGCACTGTACATGTGAATATACCAACACCAGCGCAGTATCCACCAAAAATAGATATACAGAGAGATCTAAAATAATTGTCATTGCCGCTTCAATCATTTATTGACATATATTATGGTTATGCCGTGTTCATGAAATTATGTTTCGAGTAGAAGCAGAAGCGGAACGAATGAGAACGAAATATTACAAATGTTAAAGTATATATTATGTATATTTTTTACGTTATAGGCTTTTTAGATTGTTAGTGATCGTGTGCTATTGTACGTGTATAAAATAAATTGAATTCAGCTGGTTTATCTGTAGGGAATCGTTAACATTTCCAGGTGTCGACATTCGATCATAAAATTGGTAGCAGATATTGATAACATTTCTTCCGGAAAGCAGTATTTTTTTCCAACAATCTTTCCGGATCTCTCGTTATATGCAGGTCAATCATTGAAAATCAGGTAGCCGGGTCTTTTTGCATTGACAATAGTTTAAACATCAAACAGGTACCTGGAATTACTACAAAATACCTTCCGGCCGAACGAAATTTGGTTTCAGCAGAAAAGTTGCCCAACACATAACACGCGTAATATTACATTTTTTTTTAAAACGACGTCTTGTAAAAGACCTAATATAATTTATTAACTGATACCCGACCTATTTATTACATTTTTATTATTATTAACAATGATAGGGAAATTAATTAATTAAAATATGAACACTTCGATTGTTATAGAATCCATATAGTACTTAAAATAGATAATCTCGAGTATAGAAGCTTTAGATGGAGCACGGGGTTTATGATAAAATGCAATTATTTAGCTTTTGGGAAATTAAGTGTATACGACAATAACCGACTCATATAAGTCAATAAATGTTTTACGTACTCTATAAAAATAATCTCTTGCATCACTCACTTTCTTCAATAGCTCTTACCAGTGGCGGCTCGTGACAATATTGAGTGGTGGGGCGAATCTTGGGCCAGCTGCCCTCCCCCGTCCCCCTTTCATCATTTTATTAATTTTACAAAACATAACACAACACAGAGCACATGAGTTTTTTAAGCGTAGATCGTCGAGTAAAATAAAATGGATGAATGGGAAATATAATTTTTATGTTTTTTTGTTTGTTTACTTAAGCAAATGACTTGTTTTTACTTAAAACATCATTATTACGCTTATTATTTCATTCTCATAATTGTTACCGTAAGAAAGATATGAATGGTAGGTAGTTCATTTTGAAATACTGTAGCTACTAATTTGCGCGCAATGTCATTCAATAGCAGCGTTCGTTCTATACTTAAATGTGTGTGTGTACGTGTATTTATCGGTATTTTTACAGAAAACAAAAGCTTTTTAAACATTCATTTGTGATTTGCATTGGTGGTCAACTGTAGAATAATCCCGATTCTCTTTCCCTGCGGCTATTACTATTTTTTCTAAAGGCAATAAAGAAAATTTAGTTGAGATAGATTTTTGCAGGATATTGAAACAATCGAACTATATTATGAATGCACTTAGTAATTATCTGTTCGCCAGAAACAAAGCATCGTAAAATGCATAAATGTAAATAAACTAAACATATTGTTTTCGTATTATCGCAATAATGTAGATATGCTATAGATTGGAAAAAAAAACCTTTGTTTGGGAATATTATTTAATTTTAATGCATTCATAATTGGATGATGGATAATAATTATATAATAAGTTGCACCTAGAAATCAGGTTTTTTTACTTTAAATATTTCTTGAGTATATTACAATATGCAATATAGTTCTATAGAAACTCCGAACTAATCCGATTGAATATTTCCGTTTGTCACTGCAGTAGTTGGGCTAATAATGCTTCCGGTTTGTAATACGGCAGGTGTGTTTGGCCAAAATACTGCCAAGGAGTTATAGATTTATATCTGTGAATCTACGTGTTGTGTCACCAATTTGCAAAATGTTATACAAACAATTCTCCTGTTTACACAGCAAAGGCCGCACAATTGTTTTTGTAAAGAGCTTTTGGGAATCATTACCTCATCGAACTCCCGATTTCAGGCCCTCAATCTTTTATGACTTTATGAACGAGCATACCTTTAATGACCTATGTCAAAAAATATTTATGCTGTTGACAGTATAACTACTGAAACATTTTTGCACGTACAAGAGGATTCTTTTTCCCCAATTGCCAGGAAAAAAAGAGGCGATTTGCTCGAGAATTTGCAAAATTAAAATCAAATTAAAGGCTTTAGTTAATTTTGAAAACTTCTTAATTTTATTGGGGATTATTTTCATTTAGTTTTCTTAAAAGGATCTCTATTATTTTCAACAGTTAGAAGCATATATGTAATTCATATTATAGGAATCCTTTTTTATCTCGTTTTAATATTTTAATTTAGAACAATGCAAATCTTTGTATTCTATTGATTGTTATCAGAAGTTTATACAGTGGGATGTCTAGATTATGTTTATAAATCCCAGTATTTCATCCTACATTGGTACGTTTTACGTAACCCCTAGCATGGAAACGAATAAGTAGCATTTATTTCTTTTAAAAGCTAATATTGGTCAAATGTTGTGTGCAATATACAGGGATGTCCTCGGATTGAGATCACAATAGGTATAATAGACAAAAAAATCTTAGATAGGATTTTCATATTTGGGAAATAAGTCCTGCTTGATCTGAAACTCAGTTTTAGTTTACTTTTGATTTTTTAAATCAAGCAGGCTTTTACAGCTAAGTAAAAACTAGTTTAGTTTCATATAAACTATCTTTTTTGTTAGCAGTATGCCAAAATATTATCAAAAAAATCGTTCAGAATAAAAAGTTATGAAGTTAACTTAACTTTGGATTTGGTTAACGAATTTAAGGAACTGTACATGGAATTTAAATGTAAGACACTTACATTGAACTGTTGTAAATAAAAGTTTTAAAACACCTGAAAAATGCGTATCGCATGCAAATATATCGCACTTCGCCTTACGATATGTTAATAATGATTGAAAATCGCAAATAAATACTCATTATTTAAAATATTACAAAAGACATGTTTATAGAGATTGACAAACTTATTCGAACAGAAGTTTCAAAATAAAAAAAAGAAAACCTATATTTTTCGTAAACAGGCACAAATTGCTCGAGAATGCGGATGCACATGAATATGTAACTTGGAGCCACGGAAGGAAGACATCAGACGTAACATCTGACGCAATTGTGATATCAAATAACAAAAAGATAGGTATTAGCACTTATGCCAGTATAGAAACGTAAGCAGTGGTATCAAAAACAACAACAAAGGTAGCACAGATAACGCAAATTAGTATCGGCCGTCAGCTAAAATTTATTTTCGTATCTGCTGTTTATTTATTTGGGTGTAGACTTGCTGCATGTTTTGGCACGCGTTTTAAACCGAAAATAAACAATGCTATAGTACATTGTATATTGTTAAGTTTCGAGATTTCTACCGCGTACAATATTTTTTTTAAGAAAACTTATTAAAACCTCAAAATTTTTGGATTCCGAAATTAGATGCAGATATACTGCCTATGTATAATAATGTAGAGGATTTTATGTATATATATATTATATACATAAAACATCTATATCAGTGAAAAACACGTGAAGCGTTAAAGTTTACGTAACGACCACACAAATAGGATTAGGCTAATTTAATTTAAACGATTTGCATGAACAACGGATATCACGGGATATAGGAAATATAAATACATCCCAAAGGTTTCTATTTTTATGTCCTTATAGGTGGAATTAATCAATCTTTTTAAATATGAGCTCATTTTTAGACAAAATAAGGCCATGATCAATAGCTAGACGTATCGTTTCATAAAAGACTTTTATAATCTAGGTTGAAAATAATTCTACTTCTACACGTTGTCAAAATCTTGCGAAAAAAATAATAAATCCATTGTTTCTTTAAAGAGTAACGTTGAATTTAAAAATAATTAAGCAAAATATTTATATGTAATTAAGTTCAATGTCTTCACACATTGCTTTGTATACGCAGAGAGCGATAAAAGTTGGAACATTCTCATTTTTAATAGCAGTCATGATTCATGCATTTAATTAAATAGGTTTGAAAATCATAACTGACTAATAGAAAAAAAAAAACAAGTTATGCTAATCATTTCCGAGTACACAAGTTTAGTAAAACTATTCAGTGTCAACATCATTTTAGTTAAATTGTGGTTTAATGAAACAGCTAAAAGAAAACATAGTAGTTCATATATAAATAGCCAGCTGCTTATACGATTTCCAAATCAAATAAGTAGTGTAAGAAAAACAAACTTACCTTCATTTTCACTCAGGTCCTGGAATTTGATGCCACCACTGAAATATTAAAAACATTGTAGACTACAAGTTTAGCTGGTATAAAAGAATATAAATTTTGACTATAAGATTGAAGTAATTTTTAAGAGAAACAAAATGTTTTCACAATAAAAGTGCAAAACATTGGATGAAAATTTATGTTGTTATCACCACAAAAATAAGTGATAGCAATCACTGTGGAGAATGTTTAATAGACAATTCTTAAATTTTAAAAACTATAAACACACGCTTTCATCCTGCATAGATTCCCCATACTTCTAATTTAAACGTTTCTTTAGTTAACACCCACTTTCAATTTCAAAAATGAATGCATTTTCTCTTTAGAGATTACACACATAGAATTGCAAATGTCTTTACAGACTGTATAGATGATTTTTGTGCAATTATCTCAGGCACGCAAAAGGGAAAATGTTTGAACCTCAAATGAAGATATAAAATTGGACTTTATTTTTTCTTGTCATGCACCAATTGGCAACGATGAAATCACGCATTCCCTAGAAGAAGACCCATCAAATCAGATAGAATACGAACATTTCCATCAGACGCCAAGAAGATTCCATAGCTGAATCTCATACCAATCTTGAAGGAAGCACCAATCAATGCATAACATTTTATCCAAATATAAGCACTCGACTAATGTTTATATAAACAAAAGAGTATATATAGGGAATGCGGTATTCATGTGTGCAAGTCCTCTACATTTCTTTTTTGCATTCTCATTATCTTTTTTTTTTTTCTTTTGAGAAAGACATACCCACCTGAGTAGGACACTAGCTGTTTCAGGCACACGGAATACCTGTAAACAAGGACGAGTTGCCAACATACCCCCCAAAAAGAAAATTAAAATCTACTAGTTTTACCTGGCCTTTTTTATTTTGTATAATTTAACGTGTATATTAGTAAGAGAAGCTTACCTTCCATCCTAGATTTTCGAAGAAGGTGGACAGACGTGACTGACCAGTTGTTTTTCCACCACAAGGGCCTGAAAAATTAATCATAAATATCAAAATATCAGTGAAATAAAACTCATAAATCTTGTGAAATTGCAGAATTTTATGCAAATATCAAAAAGCAAACTGTTATTTTAGACGTTAGAGCTAAATCCCCCTTAATTCCTTTTCCTTTTTTTTTTTAATTTTGAAGAATAACAATGTGATGAGCTTAGTTTGGAAGCGATGTGATTAAATGCGATAAGCATATTTCCAAGAACGCGTGGAATCTACGGCTGGTGACCAATATTTAAAGCACGTGGTTTTATAGCATTACTGTAAAGAATGACGTACCAATTACGCAGATTATTAAAAAATTAAATACTGGTATTTGCGTATGTGAGTACAGGCTTTAATTTTAGGGTATACCACGGAGCAAATAATTTTTATGCTAATTCATTCTTTAAGCTTTAAACAATGTGCCACGCCGTAAGAAACCGTTTACTAAAAATAAAATTTAGTTTCCCAAAGCTAAAATGAGTATCCTCAAATATCTGTACATATCTCAAAAACGTTATGTAACATATCAACGTTCATAAAACGTATATACAACAAAGTAAAGCGCAAATCAATTTTGTTTTCTGCGACATGCAGGGAAAAAAAAACCTTACATCAAGTTAATCAACACAATTTTTTACATCAATCTAATCAACACAAATTTGCCACTTACCGCCTGTCAAGACCAATCTGTAAGTCTTCTTCTCCTTCTTTTGATTTTCCATCCCGTTCAATAAGTTTCTGAAGATGCTTTAAATACCAAACTTGCCGCAATGTTAAAAAAGAAGTGCTTGGGTGGTTGAACTTGCCGATGATTAAGAGCAAAATAAATTTTGAAATGGTATTGAACTAATTTTGATGAACGGGGCACATGATCAAAGACTTGTAGGTATGTTATACATTTCTGTATTTGATTTTACAAACCACGCATCGCATACTGCATGCAGAAACGCAAGTGAGAACGCAAGCAGCGAGTCATTGGTTTTTACGATTGCGTGTTTACGTTATCGATAAGTCAGTGCCCCAATGCATCAGCATCCTCTATAATTTAACGCACAAAGATTCAAATATCCAACTGTTGGGCTCTAAACCAAAATTATATTAAAAAATATAATCAAATTTGTTCTGAAATGATTCGTTCTATCAGATCTAAAGAAATAAAAAAAATAAAATAAATGAACAAACCCTTAATTCTTTGTAAACTTCAAAGGGTGACATTATCAAAATAAAATTGTTATAAATTAAATTTTCTCCTACAAATACAAATATGGGATCATCAGATGTTTTGGATGTTCTTGTTTACCGATCCATTGTTCCTATCATCCTAGCTTCATTTTATTAAAGCCATTGAACATACCACACAACACAAAAGATGCACAGAAGCAAGGAACATGTAAGCAAGAACGGTCCGTTGAAGATGACTTTTCTATTATTGTTTAGGTTAGCTTAGGTGTATTGTATGTCGCGCGTTTAAGAGCACAAGTATAAATAAATGATGCATTTTCATTTATAATAATTTCCAAAGTAATTAGTTTAAAAAAAAAGTATATTTCATATGTAATTTCTCTTTCAAATATCCTTGGTATAGACTATCCTGACAGGAAGTAATATTTGAAGTTAATACTTCAAAATGATTAGGAAAACCTTTTCGATTTCATAGTTAAAAACGAATTTTTTATAAACAGTAAAAAACTGATAAAATGGAAAGTTTTTTTGTTAATTTTCACTTTATATTATATTGAAGAGAACTAAGCACACAAGTACAACAATCATCCAACGCCAATCAAACCAAAATTGAGCACAACTGAACGTTACTTCCGTTTCCTGTGAGATACGCCGTCACAGTAGTACCTACTCTCAGCGTTGGCATGACTCACTTGTGGGAGCACATGAAAATCTTAAAATTGCTGCATGGGTGAAAACTTCCATTGATACATGAGAGTCAATTAATGCTAGGTAGAAAAAAATAGTGTAAAAAACACGCTACAATGTGTATTGTACATTGTGCACATTGAATCGTTCTTATCACATATCATATAGACCTATCGTTATAACGCTAGTGGTTTAGTATGTTATTTTTGTCTTAATTAAACAAAAATTAAAGCCTTTGTCCGCGCAAACTGATTTAAAAAACGGCGATTTAGGCTCTGGCCGCAAATAGTGCTATTGACTGTTACCCTTTCTATTTATTCTGTGATCGAATTTATTTGCCGGACTAACCCTGTGGACTAACTGACACTTTTCAAACTATTCCACTGATCATTTATTGCATACTTAAATGTAATAAACTTGGTACATAACAAACTAATGAAAATACAGTGAAAGAAATATTATTATTTATATTATAATTTCCCATGTTTTCTCTACCGTTTGTCAACCTGCTGAATTGACAACTTTTGCAGCTACATTCTCCTGGGATTTCTATACTTTCGCGGCTTTTTTAGTGACAAAAACATCTAAATTGGAAGAAGATGGTGTATAACGGAACAGAAAATATTCGTGAGATCGTAAACGGTCAACAATTATCTCAATTTATCGGGAAGAAAGTCAGTTTAACTGGCTTAATAACCAATATTAATCCGAATTGTATAACATTTGATATTTGTACAACAGATAACAAGACTGTGAAGGTTAATTTAAAGAAACCCAACAACGATTTATTGGAAGGATATGTAGAGGTGAGCAAATACCTAGAAATTATAATCGTGAGTTAAAGCTATTTGTTCCCTTCAGGTGCATGGCATTGCCCAAAACAATGTTATTATTGGCGATGAAGTGATCCAATTTTCGGATCCGTTATCTAAGGAATTCGATGTGGCATCTCACAATACTTTATGCCAATTATTGCATACTGTACCTGATTTATGGCGAACAGAAAAATACTAAATGGAATTAGAAATTATGTATTTGTATTTGTTATATGTAAAATAAAAATCTTTTTTTAAATAATAAGCATTTTTATTTTTATGTATATTAATATATATAATATATATACCAATTAGTGATATTAGAAATAAAATTTGAAAATGTGAAAATAAATCTTATTCTAATCGTCTTAAGAAATGTCTTGGTAGCCCAGCGTCAAGTAATTTATTCTTAGGGCAATGAATTATTTGGGGATTGTAGTGTAATAAGGCTTCCCAGCACTTTCACTCAATTTAGGGATACACAACCAAGCAGAATGAACGACATTGTTTCTCTCAATATCGCCATGTGCGAAAATACCACCAAAAACATACATCTTCCCTTCAGGCGTAACAGCTGCTGAATGAAAATAAGTTGGGTGGGGTAAACTATAAGTTTGAACCAACGTCCATTTATAAGTTTTTAGATTTAGACACCCACAGATCATCAAAAATTTGCGTTCCATCATAACCGCCACTTATAAACACCTTCACTACATTATCACAGTCTATCTGCACTGCACCATGACAGCGTCTAGCAGGTGGAATACCATTGTTTGTTGAACTAATACCTGAAATAATAAACAAACACATCATGACAAGGAATTTTCTTCTAGATTCAAAATATGCATAGTCTAGTAAAATGCTACATTTTAAACGGCTCACCCATTAATCTTCAATGAAAAAATTAAGAGATTGTTAAAACGTTTTTTTATCTTTTATAATAATTTCCTATAATCTATTTTAAACCTTCTTCTAAACTTGAAGGAAACTCAATCTCAACAATATAGTTCTGACGCATTTTGGGCATTAAAACAAGAAATGAAAAAAATGGCGGCCGGTGTGTTTAAAAATTTTTATAGCTTGTTATTATTAAAAAACAAAACAGCAAGAAACAAATAAAAATAAAATAAATTAGGAACGCTTTAGAATTACTCCAGAAGTGATGTTTAATTTTCTCACTTATGCTCACTGACTGTTAAAATCAATGTCAGAAAAATGATTAAAGCAGCGCCTTCTCTGTAAATTGACAGTGCGCAAAGTAGGCCAAAGTCGTGCATGCGGAGCCGCTGAAAACGGTAAGTGACCCTTCTCGCCTTTTCGCTTCGCTAAATCACCTCGTGTTATTTGTGTTGCCTATAGGCGTGTTTTCTTGAAGAATATTCTACATAGATATTCCTAAGAATTCCTTCATGACATCAGGAACTTTTATCTTAGAATATGTTAAGTTTATACGATTTTTACCATCAACACCAGTTCAAGTATAATCAGCCCTGGCACAGTTTCAAAAATAGATCAAAATTACTCGAGCTTTCGAACATATACATGTAACTATAAACTAAACAACAAACAGCACGATTTTAAATATTCATTAACAAAAAAATGCCTTGTATCTGGAATCACATGTTTTGGTTTCAGGATAAAATGAAAGCAGGATATAAGAGAAGTTGCAAGGTAAAAATATTGCACAAGAACCATGATTAATCATTGATTAAGAGATAATTAGGTCGCTTTATTAAAAATAATGTAAACATATTTTTCTAATATTCTCAGAACTAAAGGCCGTTTTACACCTACCTATTTATTGGGCAATTTATTTTAATCCCTGTTATGCACGTAAAATTTGAAATTGGCCAATAAATTGCGCAATAAATAGCTAGGTGTAAAACGGCCTTTAGTTCTGAGAATATTAGAAAAATATGTTTACATTATTTTTCACGTGTATAACACGGATTAAATCCGTGTTATACACATAAAATTTTAAATTGGCCAATAAATAGCTAGGTGTAAAACGGCCTTAAAGGAGCTAACAAAGGAAACAAAGTAAAATTGATTTTTTTATATATTTTCAAAACTGTTTGCAAAACTATATTTATTCACTTTTAAAATGGGAACTTTTATCCACTTAACTCACTGTATTTATTTTCTGGAATACTCACTTGAATGGTCACGAAATGTTTTTTGCAGGTACCATGTTCTCTTTTCTATATTAAATAGTGGTATTTCTGCAAATCCAAATGCATCTTCAGATGTACCACCACCCAATACACAAATATTTTGTCCATCAAAAGCAACTTCATGTCTATACCTTCCTTCTGGTTCATAATCACTTTGTCCCTGGCATATGTATACGGCTTCCCATATAAGTGTTTTCATATTTAACCTAGAAAATATGCAATGGGATATTACTGTTTTGTACATGTATATATTTTACATTGTTTACCTATGTATATCACAGGTGTATGTAAACCCAGTAGTACCACCAATGGTATATAAATAATCATTATGATAAACCAATGCTTGACCGTATTGAGCCAATGGTGCATTTCCATCAGTTGTAATTTCTCTCATTATGCTATTTTCGTTAGGTAAACGACAAACATATAACTGATTACTACATCGAAAACCAAATGGAGAGCCCGTACCACCGTAAACCTGAAATTACTGCTACTTACATTCACTTAATTCAATGTCCTTAACTACACTACCATTAAACAATTGCCATGCAGAATTACTGCATTAGATGCTAACTCCTGCGGTAAACTCTCACGGCTATTGAATCTAACCCATTTCTTTGAAGCGAAGTTAAATTTCCATAACTCTTGGAACAAAGGAAACGAATGAACTGATAGTTCATCATGATTTCTGGCTTCATCATTAAGTATCGAGGGATTGTATCCACCAAATGAGTATAGATTCTTGGTATCACACACAATACGATGACCACTACGTGGTAGTGGCACCCTTCTGCTTAATTTGTTATTTGCTTCTATCTTCTCATATGCATAAATTTTGAAGGAATATGGTTTGATATTTTTATTTTTAACACCCTTATTGCCCATTATAAGCAAGTGCAGTACATTTAGGGCAAATTTATACACTAAATTTATTATTTTTTGGTAGAGCATGGATAACACATCCTTTCAAAACCACTGACATTTTAAGATATGCAGACTTATATAACAATTTTTCTGAATAAAGTGAAATTTATTCCAAATATTATTTAATATAGCTTAAACTTCTTCCCATAATAATTTAAATTTATAAGCGGTCCATTATACGCTAATTTGTCACTTTCGCATAATTATTTATAGTAAGATGAAAAAAAAGTCTTATACTAAAACACAAATATAAAAATAATATGACTTCGAAATTGGTTAGCTCAAATAATTTGATGGCACGTCAAAATATGAACCATATGGTCGTGGTGGTCGTGGTTACGCTCAGCCAGTGCTCAGCACTGATGGTTACACTCGTTACACTTTACACTTTAAACATAACATAAGTACACCAAATTCACATCTAGGCAATTTATATGGGTATCAAATTATCTCTAAGCCATGTCTGAGCTACATACCCATATACTTTTTATAACACAAATAAACCGATTATCTTTCTGGCGTTTACAAATTACTTTGTTTTTAATAAAGATTAGTCTATTCCAAATAAATAATACGGTAATCCATTTACTGATACCTATCACCAATAATTGAAGGAAAATATATGTAAAATTACGTGTATTGTCTGATAAACATATTTTGGTTTATACCGCTTGTGGTTAGTGATGGGCATAACCGAATGACGAAAAAGACGAAATGGTATTCGATTATCACTTTTGAATCGGTTTGAATTACGAATGGTCCCTCGATTACAAATGTTAAATATGTAGTAGATGAAAATGTAAAATACAGATAACCAAAAAAAGTTCTATCATATTTAAATGAATTATGAATGATTATTCGATTATTACAATCATTCGATTGTGGACCAATTCGATTATCGAAATCATTAGATTGTGCCCGTCATAGCTTATCTATAGTTTTATATCGATTCTCGGGTCGATTCTCATTAATTATTATTTACTAGGAAAAAAAATGTATTCTTCATGATCCTTTTTTTGGAAACCGGCTCGTTATTATTATTATTCAAATATTCCGTACTTGTTATTTGATATCAAAAGATAATTTATAGCTGAGGATTAAAAAAAAGCTCTAGACGAAAAAAAGTTACAAAACTTCAAAGATGGATTTTTTCCTTTTCAAATTAATTTTTTTTTTTGACCTCGCCGAAGAAAATTTTAAAAAGCTAGTTAGTCTTAAATAAACCTGATGCGCTGTAAATATAAAAAAATGACAATAAGTTCCCTAATAGCCAAATTTAAATTTCCCGCCACTATTTTTAGTGAATTCAATGTAAAAGCATTAAAATAACTATTAATGTAGTACAAAATGGTTGGTAATTTTATGTTTCAACGTTGAAGTTACTAAGAATAATTGCGGGCAATTTAAATTTGGCTATGTGGGTTAAGAACTTACTGAAAGTTCTACTTTTATACCGCCAAACGCATATAGGCCAGTGATGTTATATCTTGTTTAATTTGAAAAAAAATCCATTAGAAAATTTTGAAAACATATTGGTGCTTTTAATAGTATTTTTGTAGTTAAGTGCTATGTCGTATTATCTGCGTATTATAATAGAAATATCACAAATGTCAAGGAATATGTCTCAACGTAACAGTGTGGATTGAAGCTCTTGAACTTTTACCCTTTGAGATCAAAGGCTCAAAGGTGCCAACGCCGTTTGTTCATTCTTGTTGAAATGTTTCTTGACAATAGCAAATAGCAATACGTGTCCCTTCTTGTCTTTTAGGGTTGATCCTGGGTCTTATAGAACTTATATCTTCCTTGGCTGAACAATTGAGCTATACTCCTTCAAGGACGAGGCTGTCAATGCAGTTTCAATTTTCAATTAATGTTTTTTTGACGTAGCATTATAATTGTATCTGCAGTATGTGCGTACGTTTTGCTGCATGATGTTTTGGTACAAATCGAACAAACCTACTTCAATTACTATTTTTAGTTTTTGCAAGTTAACCATAAAATTTAAGGGCGCGTACCGTAGATATAAAATTGTAACCAAATGATTAGTTGCGGTTTATTTGCGGTTATTAACGATTGCCGAGTATTTCAGAAAATTTACGGGACACTTTGGTTGATGTCAAGTATGTTAATTTTTTTTTGTTTAGTACCACTTTTAAAGATAACCTACATGTGGTTTCCATGTGGATTTGTATGATTAATGATTAATTTTTTAGTGATTATAAAACAATGTAAATATTCCAGAAGTTTGTAACGTAGAATACAAATCATAGATACAGGTGCGGTATGGTGTGCGTTTATGTTTCCGCAGTGGAGGGGATAGAAAAATCAGAAAATCGTAAAATGAGCGAGGTTGTTTTGGTGACAACTAAAATAACCAAACTTCAACAACCGCGTTCCGTAAATATCATAATTTTCAGGAATCCGCTATATTCGGGACACAAAACCGAGAATTCGGTTGCTATTTGTAAATTACTGTACGCACCCTAAAGCTTCTCCTTCATAGATGTCTCTATTACCCAATTATTTCAAGAAGGAAACGAAGGAAACGAAGAACAAGCCGTGTATAAATAAAAATTATAAAATTTACAAATTTTTTTTGGCTTATAAGTTATTTGATGTTAATTTGATTAGTTTCGCAAATTTGTTTACAAAAACATATTTATGCCAAACGGGATTTAAATGACATAAACACGTAATTGAAGTTCTTATGAGAAAATACCAAACTGCCGCACTTGAAATTCCAGTAAAATGGCGTTGTGTTGTGCGAGTAAGTGGTAGAATTTATTTTTTTATGATATTGTTATAAAAATATTCTCAACTTTTTATAGAAAATTATCATTTTCTAGCATTCCTTTCATTTATGAGATTATGACATATTTTAGCCCTTATTATTAGTAAATACATTATTAACCTAACTCTTTGAGTTTTTAGTTTCCAACGAAGTTCCAGAACATCCTGTAGTGTCCCCATCGTCGGGAGCGATATTCGAAAAGAGAATAATAGAAAAGTACATATTGGAGAATGGCGTGGATCCGATTAGTGGGAAGGAGATGGCCAAAGAAGATTTGATAGAAATCAAAAGTAAGCACTGGTATGAATAAACATTTTACGAAATTTTCACCCCTTTTTTTATAGCGCCCCCAATTGTCAAACCAAAACCTCCAAGTGCTACAAGCATACCAGCTACTTTAAAATTACTGCAAGATGAATGGGATGCAGTTATGTTGTACAGCTTCACCCAAAGACAACAACTCCAGACTGCCCGACAAGAATTAAGCCATGCGTTATATCAACATGATGCTGCTTGTAGGGTTATTGCTCGCTTAAATAAAGAAGTAACAGCTGCTCGTGAAGCTCTAGCTACTTTGAAGCCACAAGCTGGAATTACAACAGTTCCACAACCAGTAAGAATTTCATTGCTTTTATTAAAAGAAAATCTATTTATACTAATGTTTTCAGGCTGTGGCTGCAGAAGCTGGTGGTGTTGCTAACCAACCGACAGAACAAGCTGGTATGAGCACTGATGTAATAAAGAAATTACAAGATAAGGCTACAGTATTGACACAAGAACGTAAAATGAAAGGTCGTACACTTCCAGAGGAATTAACTACGCAAGAAGATTTACGATCATTTAGAACTTTAGCATCGCATCCTGTAAGTACATATTTTTCTAAAGTGATGCTAATATGTTTTATAATTATCTAATGGTGAAATGAAGTTTATGTTGGATTGCAATCTCAAGTTATTGTGAAGGGTCATTCGGTACTTTCTGTAGTTAGTGCAAACATTTTTTTTAATAACTTATTACCCGCAAAATTTTCTATTAGGTTCAGCCTTGTTTTTCTGGTGATTTTTAATGTTGATCATATTTTTATCGATTTCAAATTTGTATTTCCTAGGTGCATTTGTATTTTTGTTCTCCTATTTATAGGAAAACGCTTTTGTATTCTCATTTATATAACGTGAAGTCACAACCTTTAGTTGTAATTACTATTAGTACACCTAGGGAAACAGCAACACGCCCAGTGTGTTCTAGTCATCTATATATACAATTCTCACAATTTTAAATTTCTCGTGCTTAATTTTTTTCGATTCCTTGTTTTAGACATACACTCGAACGTCAATCCTGTTACGCTTTCAAATAATCACATTTTTTTTGTTTGGTACAGGTATTTGCACCACTTATTGTTTTGTTTTCGACACTTGCATTCTCTTTTCAGTTACCTAGTTCATCCTTTCACTTTGTGATGTAGAGATGATGGAATACTTCATTCATTTTTATTATCCTCAACAGTTGACCATCTCCAGTTGGCATTTTCCTGCTGTAGAGCCTTCTTATCTTATTACTTCAAGCCCTTCCCGGTCAACTTCTTTTATGTTTACATTCACGTCCTTCAAATATCTGACATACCTCGTGTTTGGATTTTACTTTTGTTTCTTTCGCTTAGCGTTTGCGTTTTTTGGTCGTGTATATCAGTGGCGGCTCGTGGCTGTTTACACAGAGGAGGCTATTTAATTTAATTCTTCTCGGCCAATAAATTATATCTTTGCACATATTATTGCAGTATCGTTTGAAAAGTGAAACATAATTTAATGTCTGGCAAAAACCTGGGTAAAATTTTGTTTGAAACGAGAAAAGGATAAAATCGCTTTCAGTTTATTTCAAATTGCTCGCCATAAATGATGCTCCATCATATGTTTGAGCAACTGATTTTTATTTTAAATCGTATTTTTCGCAATTATTTAATAAAAAGGTAAAATCAATCTTCAATGATTCGATCGGATGATATACATACATACAGAAAACCCGAAAATCCTTCAATAACCTCACCGCTTTTGACATAATTGATAATTGAAATTTGTAGAAAGTATTTATAGTTCATCCGTTTGTCAAAAAAGAAGGAGACGTGTTTAATTTCTGTAGTTGTTTTCTGCTTTAACACAAAACAAACAAAAGCAAGTCAAAATAACTAAATCATCATCAATCGTGCGCTAAAAGCCATCAAAATACAGATTGTTTGGGTTTGCGATAGACGATGAAATACAATTACATGCAAAAGACAGTGGCGTCCTTAGGTGTTTCTTAGCGTTGTTGTTTTAAAAAAACATGTTGTTAAATTATACATCGTACAGTACGCAGTCGCAGTATATTTAATTTGTAGCTATAGTAACGTGATATACTTTTAGTAATTGTGGATTTTCCAGTAATGATAAATTACTGTAAAAGTAATAAAATGTTTAAAATAGAGTAAATAATATTAAAGGCATGTATCGTTACAGACGTTATTTTAATAAAAGAGAAGAGTTTGCTTTTGAATTTGTTTTCATTCTTTACGTCCAGATATAATACGGTATAAAAATAAAAAATTTAAATCTTTAGCAAGAAAAGCAGAAAAGGAGATATTTAATCATTAATCTGCAAATAAAAACCACTGTTCATGGAGCAAAAGAATTATAACTAAAAATACGAGCGTTATTTACTCTTGATTTAAAAATAAATAGAAAATTCTTTCGAGCCGAACTATGTATATTAAAGTAATTTAATATTATATGTAATATGTATGTAGTTAAAAGTTTGGTGAAGAAACTTCAAGTTTCGGTTACTGAAGACTTCTTGTGTTGGTATAATGAGGTTACTGTTACAAAAAGAAATTTTCCCCTATTCTGTTGGAAGATTTGTTTTTGTAACAGTAACCGCATTATACTTATATGCATCATGTATGTATATATGTATATGAAACAAATCTCAACAAAACAGAAAATGCAGCAACAGTTATACGTATGTACATGTCGTCCAACCCAAATAGCCAAATTTAAATTTCCCGCCACAATTTTTAGTGAATTCAACGCAAAAGCATTAAAATAACTATTAATGCAGTACAAAATGGTGGGTAATTTTATGTTTCAACGTTGAAGTTACTAAGAATAATTGCGGGAAATTTAAATTTGACTATTAAAGAAGTCTAGTCGGCACGATGCGAGTATATTATGGGCGTTCGTCTTTTTCTTGGATGATGTCATGCCAGTTCGCCCGGAATTATAACATATATTCGTTGTAAAAAATATTTCATTTTAGCATATAGACAATATGTAAACATAATTTTTATACATAATAAATACTATAGTACAATTTAAAATAATAGCTTTGCCCTCTTAGCCTCCTCTGACGAGCCCCCTTTGGTAAATATGCACTTATTAAATATTTTAATTTAACTTCAATTTTCCGCCTAAAACCTTATTCAATGCCTAGTATACCTTATTGGCACCAACAATCCTAATGTCTTCTACCTGCAATTCTGTTTTAGCATTTAAAATATTTTCTAAATATTTGTTCTCGTTTTCATTACTTGCTATTATTTTAATTATTTCCATCTTCCATTCTACCATTTCTTCATTTCTCAGAATTTCTGTTTGTATTATTACTTTTCCATTTTCTTGTTTTAATTTGCGCAGTGTAATAAATTTATTATCACTATTTGTTATATTTTAGAGTTTACATTCTGCCAGTGTACCTGGAATATTAGCATTAGATATACACAGCTCAGATACAAGCAAGATATTGACGGGAGGAAATGATCGCAACGCTACCGTCTTTAATAAAGATACCGAGCAAGTTGTTGCTATTCTAAAAGGACATACGAAGAAAGTGACGAAAGTCATTTATCATCCAGATGAGGATCTCGTTATTACAGCATCTCCTGATTCGACGATCCGTGTTTGGAACGTCCCGACATCTCAAACAACTTTACTTCTAAGGTGTCACGATAACGCAGTCACAGGTTTATCGCTACATCCCACGGGAGATTACGTCGTATCGACATCAGAGGATCAACATTGGGCATTTTCGGACATACGTTCTGGTAGATTATTGACGAAGGTCGCCGACCAAACAAATGTTGCGTTAACCACGGCGCAGTTTCATCCAGACGGCTTAATTTTCGGTACCGGAACAGCGGATTCTCAAATTAAGATCTGGGATTTAAAGGAACTGAGGAATGTCGCCAATTTTACAGGTGAGCATGTTAATTTCATTTGCATTAACTCTCATTAATGCGTTTCTTCCTTTTGGTGTTCTTCAGGTCACACAGGAGCTATAACATCGATATCATTTTCTGAAAATGGTTATTATTTAGCAACTGCGGCTGATGATGCTCGTATTAAGTTGTGGGATTTACGGAAGTTAAGAAACTTCAAGACGATACAGTTAGACGAAGGATATCAGATTAAAGATCTATGTTTTGATCAGAGTGGTGCGTATTTAGCTGTCGCCGGTACGGATGTAAGGTATGTCATAAAATTACGGATTTAGAATGATTTTGTGTTACGATTGCGATTTTCTAGGATATATCTCTGCAAGCAGTGGCAAGAATTAAAGGTATTTAACGATCATACGGCAACAGCTACTGGTGTGCGTTTTGGGAAACTAGCCCATTATATAGCTTCCACTTCAATGGATAGAACATTAAAATTATATGGTCTTCAATAATCATTTATTTTCCATTGTATCTAAAGACATCTTGAAAAATTTATAATAAATTATTATTGTCTTTTTATTTCGACATTTGGATTTGTGATTTATAGTCTAATTCTTTTCATACTGTAACATTCTGTTTGGCTTAGTTATAACAATTAAATAAATATTTTGTGAACAATCACTTACTTTTACAAAGTTAAATTTGTTTTCGGATCACTTTAAAAAGAAAAAGAGTGCGTTCTTTTTGCAACTTAATTTACCATAATCTCGTTAAGGGGAGACAAAATGTTTTTGGACAGTTTGATCGATCGCAGTGGCGGCTCGTGACAATGGGGTCATTCTCGGGCCAACTCACCCCATTTTATTGACCTTACAAAGTTTTGAATCAGTTTAGCTCAGCTTGTGCAGTAATTTATTACATCGTTTATTGCTTATTAAAATAATACCGACACAAAAAAAAATTAATGTAAAATTCAGAAGCAATTTTAAAATGAAAATATATGAAGTTCTTATCGGGAATACTTATCGACCTACATGTAAATTCTAACGTATTTCTTTCGGAATAGTATATGTTTTCAACTGCACGTACATGGGCCACTTGTTTACATTCCTTCACCTAACTAACGCAAAACTATTCAGGTGTTTTTATGATTTATATCGTCGAAAACATAACACGACACAGCGCATGAGTTATTTAAGCGTAGATCGTCGAGTAAAATATAATGGATATTCTAAGGCTATGTACCGCGAATGATTTGAAGTAACCGCTACCGTGGTTTCGGTTAATGTCTGGTAGTTATAGGTTCCCTGAAAATACGGTTATTCACGGAACAAGAATAAACAACACAACATAACCATAACAGATTAGGTACCTGAGATACCTGTAATAATGATACTTACCACAACAAACCAACTTCTAATTCTGGTAACTGCGGTTGCAACCGTAACTCACCATTTTCAGTAACCGCGTTCCGTGAATTACAAATTTTCAGGAACAGGTGATTTACGGGACGCAAAAACGGAGGTCACCGTAACCACGGTTGCTGCGGTTCGATTCACGGTACATACTATAAGCATAAACGTACTGCTGTAGACTGGCACCCCGGGTTTCGGAAATTCAAATGTGTATTTTTATTTATTCCTAATCAGCCTTGTCAAAACAATGATAGAGTTTCCGCTGTTCTAAATTTTATTAAGAATTTTTATTTAATTGTTTGTTTCATTTCTTTTGGCCAGTTGTGTATATTTAAAATCATTTATTTGTACATTTTGCGTACTCCCGTATTGTATAGTATATTTGTTAGAGTTTTTCTTAGAGTTGCGTTCTGCGTTCAACGCACGATTTGTATATTTCATATATATGCGGGAGGCCCTCAAAAGGGCAAGCAGTTCGTTGAAAGTTGCCCGTAAGTAATGTTGTTTTATTTTTTTTATTGCCGTTGAGGTAAAATTCATTTTTATTTTAAATTGTTGCTCGGTTATTTGATTGATTAGCTTCAAGGAACTCCTAATTAATTATGCTGTATTGTTTAATTGTGTACACATTTGGATGTTAGATCAGTATTATTGTAAAAACGTTCTAGAGGATTCCGCGAAAGTGTGTTAAATTTATCCGTTTTCTTATTAATTGTTTTGTATTGTTAATCACTCGGGAAGGTGAAGTGAAGCTTTGAGCTATTAAATTTTAAATTTCAATGTAAATTGTATCTATTTCTCCACGTGTAAATTATAGTTTAGATTTCATGACCGCGTGGATGATTTTTTTTATGAATTCCTTCTAGAAGAATCTTCCATTTTGTTTGTTAAAGGATTTTAAATCGTCCTTTGTCATATTAAATTCTTGCAGTTTTTGTTTGTCCAGAATCATAAATTCACGGTTCATTTTCTGCATCATCATTATTGTAATTAAATGTTTTTTTTTTTTCTTTTTTTTTTTAAAAATAAACTTAATGATTGTAAATATCATTTTAAAATCACTAGTTCTTTTATTTTTAATTCTGTCATTTCAATTTTTGGGGATTTTAAAGAAAGTAAATTTATCATAAGCCCACTTTTAATTTTTAAAGAAATTTCCCTGAGTTTTTAGAATCTCTAAAAGAATTTAAATTCATTTTTGCTGAGCTAGCTAAATTAATTTTGTTTTTTTTATTTTCCCTTTACTTATATGCTTGGACCATCAGTTCACAGCATATAATTTATGGCGACCAACGTGCGAGGCACGATATTATTGCATTTTTTTTAATTGTAAATTTTCATGCAGTCACAGTATATTTATGGCAATCCCAATGTGCGAAGCACGATATGATTGTAATTGTAATTAGTAAGGTTAGGATCCCGTGTTTTGAATTTGTGAGAATTTCTCGTTGCGTTGACAAGGCTGACCGAGTGCGTTTTATAAACTTTTTATGTACACCGCTGCGAGTATGAAGATGGACAGGACCACGAGGGATCAGGAAGTGGACGTTCCTGGAGACCAGAGTTGGCGGAGCCAAGGAACTCATGGCAGGAAGGAGTCGGTTGTGGCAGGACAAAAGGGAAGGATCGACGAAAAGGAAATTGTGGCAGGAACAAAGGGAAGGATGGACGAAAAGGATATTCAGGGAGACAGTTTTAAGGAAAGTATTAGTATATGTATGAGATGATGGCAATGATGAAACAAATGATACAAAATTATGACAGAAGTATTGAGAAAATGGATGGATGTTTGAAAAAAGATTACCGTGTTGTTGATAAAGAAAAGAAAGAGATTCAGACGGAAGGGGATAAAATCAATCGGGGTTCAGATACTTCTAATGAGGAGAAAGTTGATGATAATGCTGTTAAATTGAGTAAAGAAAGGGAAGTTGAAGTTGTTGTTGATTTAGATAAAGAAAGGGAAGATAAAGTTGATGAAAATGTTGATGTTTTGAATAAAGAAAGGGAAGAGAAAGTTGTTGATGATTTAGGTAGAGAAAGGGAAAATAATATTAATAGTTTAGGTAGAGAAGAGGAAAATGATGATGAAAATGTTGATGATGAAATTGATGATGTTGAAATAATGGAAAATTATGATGAAAATGTTGATGATGAAAAGGATGATAAAAAAATGAAATATTGTGATGATAGTTTTAAGTTTGAAATACAAGGTTGCGGAAAAGTTAGAGGTGATGATATACAAGGTAACGAAAAAGTTGTTGGAGATGTTGGATCCGAAGAGGATGTCGAGGTAGAGGTTTTTGGTGAGTTAGAGGTAGAGAAAGAAGAAGTCAACAATTCCCAAGAAGAATTCCCAGAAGTAATCAACAATTCCAAGGAGAATTCCCAGAAGTAATCAACCATTCCCAAGAAGAATTCCCAGAAGTAGTCAACTATTCTGAAGAAGAATTCCCAGAAGAAGTTATCAATTCCCACGTCGAATCCCCAGATGTCGAAAATCAAAGTAAAATCAATCATAATGAGAAGTTTGAAGTTGAAGTCAAGGAAGTTATCAACCAAAATGTATCCTTCGAAAATAAGTTGCCCATTATTGTCGTTGATGCCGAACACTCTCTTCAGATCAAGTCAAGCCCTGTCAAATTTAAAAATCCCGTTCCTGAAGCCATGTTGGAGCACAATTTAAAAGAATGTTTCTATTTTTCGAGTTATCCTTCTGGAGTTACAAGCGAGAGGTACATCCATGGAGTGAAGAAGTTCTTCATGATGCAGACCCACCACTGCCACACCGACTGCCACATCGTCTGCCATACCGACTGCTATGCCGATTGCTGTTCGAAAATGGATCAACCGGATGGTATGTTGGACACGCCCACCACGACTCCGGGTAGTTTTCATCACCCGGAAGTGACGTTTTCACCCCTGTGTGCGGAGATACGGTATTGTTCGTTTGGTGCGGGAGACTTTAGAATATTAATTTTTCGTGTGCGTACAATTTTTAAGGAGAAACACTCTATTTTCTCCGAAACTTTCGTTTTCCCCTTAACAATTGGGAGATGTGCTGTAGACTGGCACCCGGGTTTCGAAATTCAAATGTGTATTTTTATTATTCCTAATCAGCCTTGTAAAACAATGATAGAGTTTCCGCTGTTCTAAATTTTATTAAGAATTTTATTTAATTGTTTGTTTCATTTCTTTTGGCCAGTTGTGTATATTTAAAATCATTTATTTGTACATTTTGCGTACTCCCGTATTGTATAGTATATTTGTTAGAGTTTTTCTTAGAGTTGCGTTCTGCGTTCAACGCACGATTTGTATATTTCATATATATGCGGGAGGCCTCAAAAGGGCAAGCAGTTCGTTGAAAGTTGCCCGTAAGTAATGTTGTTTTTATTTTTTTATTGCCGTTGAGGTAAAATTCATTTTTATTTTAAATTGTTGCTCGGTTATTTGATTGATTAGCTTTCAAGGAACTCCTATTTAATTATTGCTGTATTGTTTAATTGTGTACACATTTTGGATGTTAGATCAGTAATTATTGTAAAAACGTTCTAGAGGATTCCGCGAAAGTGTGTTAAATTTATCCGTTTTCTTATTAATTGTTTTGTATTTTTGTTAATCACCTCGGGGAAGGTGAAGTGAAGCTTTGAGCTATTAAATTTTAAATTTCAATGTAAATTGTATCTATTTCTCCACGTGTAAATTATAGTTTAGATTTCATGACCGCGTGGATGATTTTTTTTTATGAATTCCTTCTAGAACGAATCTTCCATTTTGTTGTTAAAGGATTTTAAATCGTCCTTTGTCATATTAAATTCTTGCAGTTTTGTTTGTCCAGAATCATAAATTCACGGTTCATTTTCTGCATCATCATTATTGTAATTAAATGTTTTTTTTTTTCTTTTTTTTTTTAAAATAACCTTAATGATTGTAAATATCATTTTAAAATCACTAGTTCTTTTATTTTTAATTCTGTCATTTCAATTTTTGGGGATTTTAAAGAAAGTAAATTTATCATAAGCCCACTTTTAATTTTTAAAGAAATTTCCCTGAGTTTTTAGAATCTCTAAAAGAATTTAAATTCATTTTTGCTGAGCTAGCTAAATTAATTTTGTTTTTTTTATTTTCCCTTTACTTATATGCTTGGACCATCAGTTCACAGCAGTACGTATTTCTTCAGAATGAGAAACAATTTTTATTTTCTGTTTGTTTACTTAAACAAATGGCTTGTTTTTTACTTAAATACTACTATGATGAATTTTTCAGGAATAGGTATATTTATTATTTCATTAATTTTTACCGTAAGAAAGAAATGAATGGTAGTTCATTTTGAAATACTGTAACTATTAATTTGCGCGCGATGTCATCGTAGAATAATATTACACCTTGTTACTGTAATTAATAAATATTAAATAAATAAATAAACCGAAGTCCATATGCGACGGCCATCTTCGATGGCAGTCTAACTCATGCGCTTGCTTTAGATTTCCCTATCAGGGTTGCCACCCGTCCTCGTTTTGCGAGGATTGCCCTTATTTTGAGACTGTGTCCTCTCTTCTTTCTTTGACACAAAAAAAAAACGTAATTACGTTAACATTGGGGATAGAAATAATATATAAAAACAAAACGAAATTAATGTTGTTACCTACAAAAAAAAAGGTCCCACTACTGAAAGATTTCACGAATGATCATTTTCATTATGCCACTAATTTACCTGATATACCTGGAAAAATGCTCCCAATTGTGCACTGTATGAAAAAAAAAAAAACGACTTCTGGATGAAACTAGCACGTTTACTAGAGCATTTAACATTAGCTTTACATAAAACGCTCTTCCTTAAAGGCTTAAAGCATAGCAAACGATCGTGTTTACAGCAAATTACACTAGTTTAAATAAAAGCATTTTAGTAAATCAAACGATAGTATTATCAATAGCCTTATCGTAATAACATCTAGTTGACGCAAAATTCCGCGTAAACAGTTGCATTTTATTTCCTTGTAATCTATATAAGCCAAAGCATGAAATATGAAATTTAAAAACGATTGGACCTATAGTGATATTGATATACACATTATGTAATGTGAAATAAACAAGATTTTACGTGCATGCAAATCTAACATATAAACAAACTATACTACTGTCAACTCCTATTATGGTGAAAATCATTTTTTTTTATATTTTAGAAACAACACATTTTGTGACTAATTTTCTTGCGGTTGTATCTAAAGTCGAAAGAGAACATTTTATTAAGATCGATGTATAAACACTACTGCTAAATCGTTTTTTAATTTACATCGATTTAACTACACGCCTGTACTAAATGCCCGTGTAAACGTGGTTTAATAACGTAGTCTATATTTGAAACATTTTCTTTAGTTGAGAATAGAATCCACAGCTAATTTTTTGATAGGTGGTTTCTTCGCCCTCTATTTCATTAAGCATAACATTTCTTCTAAATGTTTTGCCATTTCTGTTGCATTCTACTCAAAAACGTTGGTTCCGTGCCTTTCTTCTGATGGTTTTCATGGATTTGCTTATTTTGTGTCACATTGCTTTTTTATTTCTTCATTATTCCTTTTATTTTCAAATCAATAATAGTTCTTAGTGTAGTCATTTCTGTAGTTCTGATTTACTGCTTACGATGCGTAGTGATAACTGGTCACACGCTTTTATATTGCCAGAATTATTTTTTATTTTCGTATAGGTACAGCAAGAGAAAAAAGTTTCCGCGCAGCTTGGTAGTAAATAACTAACATCCGGCGGTATCTATTGCCACCAGCCGAAAAAAAATACCTAAATTCCTTTCATTTATTTTATTCAATAAAGCCCGATATTTATAATATATCTCGTAAAAATTGTGTTTACGTCATATTTTTCTTTTCTAGCAAGCTAAGCGGAAACTTTTTTCTCTTGCTGTACCTACTTATTCTGCCAGAAAATATTCGTCTGTCTACTATGAGTCTATCAAAGATCCAGATATTTTTGTGGATTTAAATCAGGGATTTATACCGGTATTGTGGTAGAATATATAGGCACTTATATCGAAATCAATACCAGTATACGTCTCATTTAAATATCTTCCTTAACCAAATTTCTTTCGCTAAGTATGGCTCACATAATTTGACTTTCTTTGCAACCGTTTAGCTCTAGTTTGCGTTTGAACAGATCCTTTACAATCATACATTTTGCTTTAGTTTTCGATATTTCCATATTATAGGTTATTCCTTAGAATCCAGCGTTATTTCTATTTACGTTTATTTTAGATACGCGTAGAGTCCGTTGCAATAGAGAATGGTACATGTCGTCACCAAAACCTACACGGAACCCTGACGTCAATTACGCCCCGCTGCCGGCTACCACTGCTGGCTACCAATATTCGTTCATTGGGCATATGACGTCATGCAACGGACTCTATTTTGCAGATAGGATAGGTATAAAAAATATATAATGTATATTCTCCAAGTTTTATTCAGACAATAATAATTAAATTAAATACAGTATAAGTAGGATTGAGAGAATTTCCTTTTGTCTTATACGGATTTACTTAATTGCATCTGCATCTGTGTATTTACTTCCAAACATTTATATAGTTATTTTACATTTTGCCAGTTCAAGCCTTTGGAAACGACTTGCTTACAAATGATTTTCCTAAATTGATTTAAAATACCTTCAAAAAGAATGTCTTAATTAGTTGTAAGAGGTTTAAAATATAGGTATCACATTTTACTTCTTAGCTATATTTAGCACAATTCAATCCTTAGACAATTCTTTAAATTAATTTACTTTAAGCGCAAGCGTAATGTAATTGTGGAAGAGGTTATTTACGGAATGGTCTCCACAAGGGTGACTGTGGAGACCATTTGATATTTTATTGATGCTTTTGAAAGTGCGTTACTTTTTGATATATCTATAGTCACTATTACAGTCTACATCCTTAAAAAACACATATTTCTAATAAAATATTGTATATACATTTTGTTTCTGATACAATTTTAGTACCTTCTTATGCTATTCTATAAACTTATTTGGTAAGTAGATATGTCAGTAATACAAATAAAACCAACCAAACCAATGGAATTATTATGCCTAAGTAAACTTCTTCGTTATTTATCGATATTCCTCTTTGAACTATGCATCTAACCGCACAAATTGCTTGTGTTTGTGGCAATAGTTTCACCATGGTTAACAGCCAATCCGGTTGGCCATTAAGAGGCCAAAGAACTCCTAAAAGCGATCGTTATTTTATGGATATGTGACGGTAGAATGTCTATACCCTTACCACACAGTATTAAACTGGCACACAAGCAACAGGATACCACAAACATTGCTTGTACACCCGTTTTCGTCAAACTAGCTATAAAAAATCCTGAAAGCAATTTAATGTTAAATAAGATTAATGTATTACTTCAAAATTATTACCAAAACACACGCCGCACCAGATTTGCACGGAAACGACTAGAATTAAATAAGGTAAAGATCCCTTCATTGGTACACTTCTAATTAATATTAAAATAATATACATGAGTACAGCCTCAATGACTAATAATACACCATAGACGATCATCTGTGAAATTATTGACTCTATGACGCGAACACCTAAAAAAAAATATTATTTTTAGTGTGTTATCGATTAATAGAGAATTGCAATGTTTTTAGTGTACCTAGTCTTTTTGAAATTGGTTATAAATAATTTATCTTTTTTTGCAGAAATATTCGTTTTTTTTTTTATAAATTTTGATTGCTTTGGCATTTTCAACTAATCAACAGTTATATCACATATGGCCGGAGCAAGTTTCGAAGCCAGTCTAGGAATCATTAGGACCCTAACGCTTTGAGTTAAACTGAGAACGTTCTCGAGATATTTAAAATTTCGAAAGACTTCAAATACTTGCGCATTGGTCTACTCATATCGCTCCAACCATTCATGGCAATTAACACATAGAAATGTCTCCAGAACTTGATGTACTCAGTTTGGTTCAACACATCTTGACCTTCCATACTATTCAAGATCTTTAAGTTACCTCGCCTTCGTAATTCAAGCAAGCGAGGTGTAAATGCCCTCTGCATGATCCTGCATTATCTCTCCAAATTTCAACTATTTATCGAGGTTCGTTCAAAATTCGTGAAGGTGCATCCAGATTTTATCAAAGCTTGTACAGACTACCATAATTCATACACGTGATGGCAATTACATTTTACACTTCATAAAATGCGTTAGGTTTTGCCGGTAGCCAAAGGAAAATCTTGCAGGTGTATGTTAGAAGAGTTTAGATGTAATTCGTATACTGTTCATGTTGATATTCAAAAGGAACTAGGTACTAGGAACTAGTACAATGCCTGTTCAATTACCTCAGGCGATTATAACTATTAAAGTAAATCTACTAAGTGCACGAGTTATTTTTGTATTTTAAGAAATAAAAGTTTGTTAGAACTTTTAGTTCTGAAATATTTTAATTAATCAATTTATATTCATGGTTCTATCAAAAAAAAAAAAAAATGGTGTCTATTAAAAATTATGTGGATTTAATGCGTTAAAAAAGAAGAAACCATTAGTAATAAGCTATCACAAAAAGTAATTCGAAAAACGAACATTTTAATAAGACTGATAGATTAATACCTTGCACGTTTGGCTATTAGTTCTGATAATGCGTAGATTATTATTATTATTAACAATACTCATAACCTACACTTCACAACAAACAGTTAGAACAACATACATCCAAATAGCACACAACATACCAAAGATGTGATAGGCGATATGTCCATGGAGGAGACTAAATAAAGCGCAATATCTGGAATCTGGTAAGACTGATTTGGGAATGTATTCGAGAACTGAATAGGGTGACAGACCGTAAAGAGGTTACTTTACTGTGGGTGCCCGGACATTCGGCAATCGAAGCAAGCGAAAAGTGTCCAAAAACACAGCACGAGGTTAGCTGAGAAGTTGGGAAAAAGAGGAATACTGGAATAAAACAAATAGGCAAATTCTTGAGAAGGCCTTAATTAAGGAATCATCAAAAAAGAAGTCTAAAGCTACTGCCACTCAATAGAAATCATTTTCGCACCGTAACAGATCTCTTAACACGACACTCTATACTGAAGGAGAGAAAATTGGGATCAACACTGGAGGTACCAACTTCAGACTGTGTAATGGGATGGCATACAATCTTAAAGAGTCATTTGAAATTATTGTCATTTTTCGAAAACCTTTCCTTATACGTGCCAGAAGTCGTAAGCAACTTACTTTCTGTGAAAGAGATTAGGTAAAGTTGTCTAAAATTATTTAATACGACGATCAATTTAAGAACACTTTGTATATAATTTGATTCGATTGCAACAAGCAATAAGATAGGAATTTGAAAAGTGGTTATTTGTCGTCAAAGCACAGAAAACGCAAGGAAACATCCACTCACTAACGCCCATCACATGATTGCTTTAATTTTGGATTGTTTCTAATGAAAAGGAAAGAAAGACTGCAAAACTTAAAGTTCGAACAAACTTGTTACACATTCTGAATGGATCATAACCTGCAACGTAGTCTCTAACAGCTAAATTCCAACTTCTGTAGGTAACCAATGTGACAGATGCCAGGAAGGACGCCAAATGGTAGAAATACGACCGTTAATCCCGTACATATAAATTCCGTGTCCGCCGATTTTTCGTGACCAAATATCGGAGTGCCGACCTGTGAAAAAACTACATTTTGCAAATCTAAGCAATCGACGTCTGAATGCGTTAAAGACTTACCTGTACGGGATAACCTATGGTGGCGTTTTGAATTTTTGTATCGTTCGTAGTCTTCTCTAAGTACTTTTCTACGGCTCGTTTGATTTCATGTTCGATGGTATTTGCTACAATCCTGCTGGTCATATCTAAACGCAATATTAATTGTGCTGTGTTCGGATTTTCTGACTCCATATTATTTAGGACTATGTTGGCCATGGTTCTCATCAGTTGATTGGTAAATTTTTCACCCACTATTAGTACCGCTGATATTTTCAACTTAAACGCGTCATTTTCCGCTTCCCTATAATTCTTGTAGTAAATGGTATTGATTACGTCTGCGTCAATTTGCTCCAGAACTCGGCAACTAATATATTTGTCAGGGCTCTTCCGACAGTCACTTTCTGAAGCTTCAAGGTTGACTATCCCTACGTCTAAATTTGTTGGTTGTTGCCCTATTGTACAACTAAAGATGGCGACCAGTATGAGTGGTACCAAGAATATGGCGAGCAACCAGACATAAGACCTGGAAGTTACTAGTATGTCTCGTAGCAAAATCCTACCTAGTCGTTTACAATTTGGAAGTATTTTTAAGAATCGTTTTAAATACGTGCACTTGATTTTACGCCTCCTTCTAAGTAATTCGCTACCGTCCGTTCTCGGCCTTTTGTCAGATTCGTCTTCGATATAAATGAAACCTTCCGATTTGGTCTCATGGAGGCGTTCGAGTCTCACTCGTGGATGATCATGTATTGACTTCTTCTCATGTAGGGAGGAATCTTTTCTAATCTTGAAGGAATATATGTCGGTATAAAGACTGTCCAAACTCTTTTCTTCGTAGTTGCTGAGTAATTCGGAGGGATTGCCCTCCATTAGGAGGTATCCGCTTCTCAGAATGCCAATACGATTCGCCTTGCTGGCTTCAATAATGTTTTGCGTCGTTACCAATACGGTTACACCTTTCTTAACTAAAGTCTTCAAATGATTCCAGATGCTTAAATTGGAAGCTTCATTTTAAACTGTGTAAATATAATCTGCTTTCGTCTTACTTTGTCCTGAGAACGGGATCTACTCCCTGACAGGGTTCGTCTAGCAATAGTATTTCAGGTTCATGTAAAATAGCTATGCCGAAAGAGACCTGCCTCTTCTCCGCTTCGGTGCAGTGACTTACGGATGTCTTGCCATTTGGCAGAGCTAATAAGTCACTAACAAACGATATCCTTTGGTCAAGGTATTTAGCTTCCAGTTTCAACATATTCCCATAAATATCTGAACGTTTCCATTAATAGTCATTGGTTGAAAATCCTTAGATTGTGGCGTAATACCCTCTCGGGAACCAGGAACACCCATATGACTTTTCGCCCGGTGATACACCGAAAACCTGAAATGCACCGATTGCTAATGCGATCGCTTTTATTGGAGAAAGTTAGATACCTTCACGAATCCATGATGTAAAGTATAGATACCCAAGATTACGTTTAAAATAGTGGTTTTTCCAGAGCCGTGAGGACCTAGCAAAACATATCTGAAACGCGTAGATAGACGATCAATATTAGAAGTGTAAATATTCATTGACTAACACTTCTCCGGTGTAGGCCATGAGATTCACGTTTCGCATCACTTGGTGCCATTTCTTTGAAAATCCGAAATGTTTGTAGCCGTCTCTATTTCTATGATAGGATGAAGGGTCTTCCCGCCGATTTGGGGCCGCTGGGCGGTGGATCGATACATTTGGTGCTTCTACGTTAGGAGATCTACTTGTCGAAGTAGCACCGGTAGACGTTTGGTTCGGTGCCCTTGACATCTTAACTATCTACTTTTGTGACAGGCCATACTGTGCGCTGCAGTATCCACGGCTGCCTCTTTTAAATGATTTTGGATATAATTGACTTTGACATAATTCTTTCCGACATTCTGATGACAGCTATCCCAACTCAAACACCCAAACATAAACCTATCATATTGGAAAAATGATTTCTTTTAAGGCCCTTATAGGGATCTCAATTTTCAGAATTGGGAAGTATACGAAACAACTAACCCTCGATTTCTTTAGTTATTATAAAGAAGAACAACTACGGACTGACTTTAGAAATTATTAAAGATTTATGTTTGATAACAAATTTAACTTCTTCTTCTTCTAATAGGAAAAATTGATTTTTATCCCTCACAGGAAAGCTTCAGGACTATTCTTAAACCTGATACAAATTGTATTATTCGATCCACGAACATATATTTATATAATCAAATTATATAAATCAAACCTCAATATTAGAACAGGATATATAATTGTAAAGAAACATATAAATCTTGAAGTTATTAGATGCAACCAGAGAAGAAATATTATATGGAGGAATTTAATTTCAGTCAATTTAGTAAATAAAATTCTTCTTCTTTCCAATTCATATTTCATACATTGAAATAATATATGATTAATATCACCCATTTCTTGACATAACTGACATAGGGAGGAGTCAACGACATCAATTCTATGTAAGTGAGTCTTCACAGCACAGCAACCTATTCGTAATCTACTAAAGGTAACGTAATAAATCTTATCCAACGAAAATTTTGATGCTAAATTTTTTGATTAACAAAATTTTGTATTCGGAAATAATTTTGTCCCTTAAGTCTAGCGAAGTCATTCCACCATCTTTGCCAATCTTGAATAATTTCCTTGTGGATGAAATAATTAAAGTCACCGTGGTATAATTTAAAGTTAGAAACAATCTGATTTTCACCTATTCTTGCTAATTTATCCGCACTTTCATTACCATGCAATCCAATATGGCTATGAATACTAATAAAATGAATATAAACATCTATTTTCCAATTCCAACTGGTAAAGTTGCTATTAATTTTATTTGAAATACCCAGCTTTCGTAAATGGTATAATAATTTATTAATATTAACGTCATCATAAGCCCTGCAATGTCAAGAAAAGCAGCAACCATATATTGTTTATGTAAAAAAGTTTGTCCTATGTGAGAAGTCAAAACTGTAAGATTATCAGTGGGTGCCTCAGTACCCATTCTGAAAGCAAACATATATTTCTGACTACGTAGATGTGTACGTGATGTTCACACCACCAATCCAATCTAATCTTCAATAAATTTTCAAACGTTTTACGTAAGTTACTTAATAATGAAATTGGACGAAAATGATTTACATGATTACCCAAAAAGCCAGGTTTCAAAAGAGGATAAATCTGTATTTTCTTCCATTCTAAAGGAATGGGATCTTCCTCTAAAAAACTGTTAAATAAATGTAACATACAATTTTTAGCAACGGTAGGAAAATTACGCAATTTACGTGAGTATTTAATGTCTTACTCAGGAGAAATATCTGCTGCAGTATTCAATACAATATTCAATTCCTCAAGGGAAAAGGGACAATCAAGAGTAGAATCACTATAATCATGATTTATAAAACTCACTTTATGAATATTAGGAGCGTAGTCACAAATAAATTTACATAAGAATGCATACATAATAGTTTTCGAATAATTTTGACGAATAGTTAGGGAATAAATTCTTAGCTAATATAACTTTATGAGGTACACGACTGGCTAGTGACCTTAAAAGCACATTACTGAAGACTTCTTTTTTCATCTTTTTAAAAACTGACAAGTGTTTTAACGGTTTCCTTAAAACGATATTTTGTGGAATGTGGTAAATAATAAACTTAAATATTAGCGGTATAGGATGATAAATGGTGTTTAGAATTTTGGGTTTTGAGTTAGTTCTTGAATATTTAATCTTTATGGAAAGGTTGTACCTATTGATTTTTGTTGTCAGAATAGAAAATGAAAAAAATTATTGGAGCTATGGGAAATTCTGCAATAATATTCTAATTAGTTGAAGCTCTTTACTTCTTACTTAGTGCTAACTTGAGACAAGAAGAAGTTGAAGATGAAATATCCTAATTTAAAACAAACAAAAAAAATTTCTAAATTACTTACAATTTATAAAATTCATCTGGAAGAATTTAAATACATAGGTATCACATTCTCTTATCAAAACTTATAAATTGACTTATACTCATTGATTAGGGAAATATAAAGCTAGAGAGTAATGCAGAAGTACTGTGCCGCCATAAAAGAACTTTTACTCCATTTTTTTTTACTAAAAAAAAATGAGATTTATTTTCTCTAAAGACATTAAAGCTCATCGCACATTAGTTCGGCACAGTACAGCACGATACGTCACGTCAAAAAGCGGATAGAAAGCGCCTACTATTCCAGCACAGCACTGCGCAGCGCCATGCATTTTTTTTTAATGCTATTCGGTTTTTTAACGGGACGCGCTCTGCCGTTGTAATGGGAATACATTTTATTTTAAATTTAATTTATTATTTACTTCCTTAACAAATGATATTTGATTTCAGTCTATTTATGCAAACATATTAACATGTGGTATTTGTAACGTATTTTTAGTTCTATTTAATTTGCATGTGTGTGTGCGCGGTGACGTAAGCAGCGTCAAGAAAGGAATAGACGAATAAAGATAGTTCGCGCGGTCACAAGATCAGCGCAACTGATTGGCGAACAGTCAAGGGAAGCACGTGGAAGAGCGTAGGAACACAAGCGAACAAGCAAGTTGGCAGTTAGCGTTCAAAGCGCGCCGTTCGTCTGGAACGAGGCAATTGTGAAGTCCGTCATTAAGCGCAGGCAACAACATATTGTTTAAAGTGCATCGCGAAGCAAGCTTATGGTAGCCGCGTGATTGCCGATTAACTCGGCCCAGATAACAATTTAAGGTTTATACAAGCCTTTTTAAAGGTTGTTCCGACAAGGGAAAAAGGTTGTCAGCAAGCTTGTTATGGCAAGGGTGCAAGCTTGCTGCAAGGTTATGACAAGCTTGCTAGTTGACACAGGACAAGGTTTTTCCAAAGCAAGGTTACAGGTTAAGCTTGTCTGTAAAAGCATGTGACAAGGTTACCATGGCAAGGTTCCCATAAGCTTGTCTGTAAAAGCATATGACAAGGTTGGAATGACAATGTTGAGTCAAGCTTTAGAGAAAGCCTGTACAAACCTTGATAAAAGTTTGTAACAATCAAAACAAAATAGGAATTGGATATTAATTTCTTCTTTTTCTTGGTTTCTTAGTCATAAAAATATAGAAATGTACATTAATGACGTTTCGTTTTAATTTCAAGAGCTTTTTCAAGATATATGTAAAAATATAAATTATAAATGGTATACATTTTTTTATTTAATAAGCAAAACATTGTTTACTATGAATTTTGAATTATGATTTTATCATTTATTAAACAATTTACTTATAATTTACACCATTTGCAATTTATATTTTTATATGTATACTTGAAAAAGCTTTTGAAATCAATGTGAAACGTCCTTATTAATGTACATATTTTTGACATAAAAACCAAGAAAATGAAGAAATTAATATCCAATTCCTATTTTGTTTTGATTGTTATAAGCTTTTATCAAGGTTTGTATAAGCTTTCTCTAAAGCTTGGCTCTAGTCAAGAAAAGGAGTTGGGTATATGACCTCTTCTTCATGTGACTTTGAAAATTACTAAAATATTTTAAGGAAAGATATAACCAGCAAACTCAAACCAAAATAAATTTCGAACAAATAAACTTTATGTAACTTCCAAGTGTTTCCAAAAATGTTTTTTACAAAATTATTACTAAACAAAACTCGGAGAGAATTTTAGTAAATTAGATATAATTTGCGTTCTTTTTATTATTTTCGCATGCCGTCCATCGTCTCCTAAAATATTTTAATTGTTTTTAAAATCACATCTTTTTGCATCAAGTAAAATTCATTCAAATAAAATTAGAATTTCAGTATTTAATAAAAAAAAAAAAAAACTTCTACATATTTATATATACATATTTAGATTGCGTTTTTATATTTATATAGAAACAACACTATAATCTATTTTCCGCTGCCATCGTGTTGCCGCGATTCTCTATAATAAAAAAAGGACAACTATTAAAAAATTAAACAATACCAGAGATGGGAAGACAAGGGAAACGGCTATCAGTTTCCCAAGAGTCGACAAGTCGTCGTGGATATTATGAAAAGTAACTGTTTCCCCCGTTACTACAAAATACAAACTAAATACCTTATTTTTACTATACTTAGTGGTTATTAAATAAAAAACTCACCAAAAATAATTTTAAGCATTTCAGTGTTCTGGAAAGGGTTTTTTAAGCTTTTCCCTGTTAGAGAATGATTTGCCGCAATATTGTCCTCTAGTGGCTTTTTTAGGATGTTTGATGTCAAACTCTTAACGTTCCTTCCATGGATTGATATCAAATATCGAATCTGTAATTTTTTTGTTGGAATTAATTCAGTAAATGAACATGGTTTCGGACTTAAAAAAAACCAGGTAATAATTTAAATAATATCAATTACTCACCAATTTTTTTTTTCTCCAAGAAGAGTTTTCAACTATTTGATGGTTTACTAATGTCATATATTATATGCTGAAAAGAATTTCATAAGTTATGAAATTGATTCTCCTCTTAATCCTTATTAGTTACTATATAATGCCTGTTGTATTCCGGCAGTCTGTTGGGCCAAACCTAAAACCGTAGCCATTTTAGTTTCTAAACACTCTGCTATGAAAGAAAAATCTTCTAAGACCTTCCACATTACGCCTTGGTTTAATTTAATTTGGTGACGCTCATTACGTAATCGGTTCCTAAAAAATATTTGATAACATTAGAATGATTTCTTGAAATAAGAGATACAAATATATATATATATATAATATATATATATATATATATATATATATATAGTCTGTAGGAATTGTAGTGGGTTGCAGTCTAGGAGCGGAAAAAATTCAAAAACTCATTTTTAATTTATCCAAGCTTTCGTCAATTCCATTTTTATTGACTTCTTCAGGGCTATAATAATTGTACATGTTAAATTTGTTGAAATAATGATTATATAAATATCAAAATAAAATTAAGTTATAAACTTACATAATTAGTTAAGTTTTTTTTAAAGGTTGGCTCATTTCTTAATTTACCGTCGTCCTTTCAAAAGTTAGATATTCTCTTTTTGTTAATTGTGAAGTGTTTAACAATGTTGTGTTGCTAGTAATACTTTTTAGAAACTATCGTAAATTAAATTAAAAAAGAAATTTGAAGTTAAAATATTTAAAATGCAATTTACATATAAAAGTATACGACAAAAGACACAAACAAGAGACAAACTAAAACTAGACCGAAATACTTCGCAAATGTTTTTCAATATTTGTTATTCTAAGATGTGAGAAGGAGGAAAAACGACAAAAACTTATGCGGATACAAAAAGCAAGGACAGAATTTGTTTTAGCGAAAAAATTGTTTAAAGATTTCATATTAATTAGGTGAGAATATATATTACTTAAGTTTGAGGTATCAGTTTTTTTATTCATAGAATTACTATTAGTTTGAATGTGGTACATTCTAAAAAAAGACGTTTGTTGTAGTTCTGTTCGAATCCATGATTTTGCATCCTCATAATTAATATTATGTTTAGTTGTTTGTTGATGCTGAGTAAGTGCCGATGAAAGTGTTTTTTTTTTATTTCTACAATCACTTTTATGAGATATTATGCGTGAATGTAAAGTGCGGTGATGTCTGACCTATATAGACTAAATTGCAGTCATTGCAAGGGATCTTATAAACTATTTCTGATCTATCTTTCTTTTCTAAAGGGGTTTTTTGTTTTTGTGAAAAATGTATTGGTGGTTAATACCATTTTGTTGAAATGTTAGCTGTTTTTGAAAAAGTTGTATTAATTTTGGGGTTAATTCTTTAATATAAACGAAGGGTTTATAATTCATTGGGGTAGAGGTTTCTGATTTCTTGTGGTATTTTGTTGAGGGAGGGGTAGGGTTACGGTGCGTTCGATTGCTATTTATTAATTTATTGATTAAAGGTAAAGGATAACCATTTTCTTGTAAAATATTTTTTAACAAATTAATATTTTTGGGTAAAAGACTGGGATGTGATATAATTTTTATTCTGCGTTTAAATTCTAATATAAAGTTTATTTTAATTTTGAAAGGGTGATATGAGTTATAATGTATATATCTATTTGAATTAATGGCTTTTTGGTACCAATCTAAAATAATATGGTTATTTTTACGAATTACTAAAGTATCTAAAAAAGGTACAGAGTTATTATTCTCTTCTTCTAAGGTAAATTGTATTGATTTGTGGTAGTTATTGAAAATTGAAATAATCTCTAATGTTTTGTTTTCCGGAATTGCGCAAATGATATCGTCTACATATTTTTTTAAAAAAGGTAGAGTAAAAGATAATGAGGGGATACATTCATCTAATAAATCATCCATTACGTACTGTGCAATAATAGGTGAAATATAACCACCCATAGGTGCTCCAAAAATTTGCTTGTAATAATTATCTTCAAACTTAAAATATGTACTGTCATATATATAGGTTATTAATTCTATAAAGGTTTGTAGTGGGATTTTAGTAATTTGTGAAATAGTTGTCCAATGTTTTCTTATGGAATTTCTATTGGAATATATATATATATAGATTTGTTAAACAGCATACACAGACCAATACCAGTATGTGTTCCCAACGTTCCCAAACCAAAAGATACGTTGTCAGACCACCATAGTGGTCTGACAACGTTTTCTGTTAGATATGGCACTATTACGCCATCTAGATCATCTAGCCCTGAAAATCTCAATATAAAAATTGGTCCGGTTTTGGTGCTTCCCTAGATACACTATATACGCTTTAGTTCATCAGTTTATAGAGAAGGTAGCGCTACTGTCGTTTATGTATAATACAGAAATGAATTCTAACCGATTTTGTCAGACCATGCAAAATGGTTACTGCGTTATGAAACCAAAAATGTGACAACATTGTAAATATCTATTTTATATCGGTTATAGATATTATTTACTTATATTATTTGATTCGCGGTATTATTAACGTTGCCACTGAAGTTATGTTTAACTTGTTGAATATTTAGTTTTATAAAATAAGTTGACATAAGTTTAATATTCTTTTATCTTTTAGAAATATAATAACACTGGTCAATTATAAATGGAAGAAGCTACATTAAACTTCTAGCGCGCCTCTAGTTGTTCGAAAGATTAGAAATGTTCCAAAATATATATATTGGATTATAGGAGTATAATTATTATTGGGTTTTGAAGCATCCAAATATTTCAATTGTGTATTTCGTTCAACTTTAATAAACAGCAGGAAAGAAAGTAAAACTCATATCAATAGGTATAAAATTTTAAACTGAACTAGGAAAAAATAGTGATTTTAATGCTTCTTGAAATATTCAGCACGGCTCCTTTTGATTTTCGCCATCTCATACGCTTGATTTTTTTTTGATTCATTTATTTTACATTGTTTTAACGCATACATTCTCTCAGATACTTTCTAGAATATTAAAATCCTTAAAATGTATCAATTTTACGTTTTATTAACAGAAATAGTATATTAAATAAAACGCAAAATTAACAGAATAAGAATCAGCGTTTTCTTTTCAAATCGTTGTAGATTCAATAATAACACGTCTATAATTAACTTACTTAATTATATTATAAAAATATTCTCACATTTATATTAAAGTATCTAACAATAAGTCCTCAGTTTCATTTAAAAAAGTTGAAATTATATCACGTTGAAAATCATCTTTTGATTTCTAAATCAAAAGATTCAGATGAAAAACCGGAAGGAGGTATATATTCAGTACCACTGGAATAATTATCAATATCACCAAAGTCATCGATGTCATTTTTAATATGTTCTGAGCATTCATGAATTCCTAGGCTCAGTTGCTGGAGAAATATTTTTTTCTCTATTTATAAGATTGACATTTATACAAAATACGAAATATAAAAAAATATTTCAGACTGAAAGCACTAACCTCACACATCTATTAAAATGCAAGGTAGTACCTATATAACTATTCCACAATCTAAACAATAACAATAACAACAGAATGTTTCTCCGAATATTTGTTAAATACAAAAGCAGAATCGTCAACAAAAAATTAATTATTTCTTGAGAACACTATAGTTTAAACTATTTTATATGATTACTACAAGTTAACGTAATCTGCATATATCCAAATCGCAAGAAATATCTGTTATGTATCTTCTAACGATTCATTCTCCCGCGTAATTTTCTCACACTACACATACGCACATTCATCCGCACCATTAAATTCCATACGAGCTCAAAAGTACGACCGTTACGAGGCGTTACGAGTAGCGCATTTCGAAGGTAAATAAAAAGATTAAATTACGTACACGAAATTAAATAAAAAGATTTTGAACGTTATTATACAGGGTATTCCACGTAACTGGTTCATTAAAAGTTTATGATGTTCTATTATTTACTTATATTTTGAGATTTTGGCACAGTATCTGTTCGATTGGAACTATAAATGCAAAATACTTAACCAAATAATTACTTCCGTTGACCGGAAATGGATGTCAACTTTGTTATTTTAAATAGAATGATCTAATTTTTTTATTCATTTTTGGATTCTACAACTATAAATACGTCAGTTTTCATTAGCTATTCCTATAGCTATATGTTGCCGTTTTTGAGTTATTTAAGTTTTTCTTTTTTTTTTAGTCATAATCATTGCATCATTGAGAAATTAATATCTCGGTTAATACTGCAAGTAGAGACTCCAAATTTGCTATGTTATGAATGTAGATATACTCTAAGAAACGGTAAGCACACTTTACATTCTAACATACAGGGTGTTCAAAACTGAGGAACAAAGTGACATATTTTCAAATGCAGAAAACTCATTTTTTTTAAATAGAACACCCTGTATTTTAATTCGGAATTAGGAAGTAAATATCACCCCTATCACTTTATATCAGTATTCCCTATACCTATTTTAATAGATTTTGAGATATGAGCGACATTTGTTAAACAGACTAATATTCTTTTTTTTAAATAGAACATCCTGTATTTTAATTCGGAATTAAGAAGTAAATATCATCCCCTATCACTTTTATATCAGCATTCGCTATACCTATCTTTAATAGATTTTGAGATACGAACAACTTTTGTTAAAGACTAAGTAGCCCTATCTTTGCGTGTTTGTAGCTGCTCTGAATGGGATTAATGTCAAATTCATTGACTAACCAAAAGTGTTTATGTATATCATTGTAATTACATTTCGTACAACGCAATATTAATAGAAATGAATATTCGAACAGACATTCTTGTATGGTTATTCAAAATAATACAGGAATTTGACGTGAATCCATTTCAGAGCCAGCTACAACATTAAAGATAGGATTAGTTAGTCTGCTTAACAAATGTCGCTCATAGTAATAATATATAATAATAATAATAATAATAGAACATCATAAACTTTTAATGAACAGTTACGTGGAATACCGTGTATGTTTCCCCTATATACACAACAATATCATGACATGTTAACTGTATTCCAGAAATAATTAATAAGAAAAATAAATAAAACAAAATTCTAAGTTTCCGTCGCTATCTTTATCATTATTCGATATATTTGCTAATTGAACTAGCATCCTTCCCCGACTCATGTTTATCAATCAACTAAAAACACTGGTACATTAATTTAAATCGCATCAGTATACCGATTTGCGTGAACACCAACCTAACGATCTGATTATATGCACTTGCATAAATCTCATCGTATACAAAATTGTTCCTTGAAGCATGGCAACACCGCGTGGTCTGACAAAATCGTGTAGGAATCTCAAAAATATACACTAATGGTTCAAAAAGGCGGTTAAACGTTCTTGGTGTGATAACAACTGTTAGATTTAGTATTTTTTTTAATATTTTTTTTTACCCCTCTTAAGTTTGCTTAAGAAGTTATATTTCATTTTTTATGTAATTTCATGTTATATACACCTCTAAAGTAGCTGATTACACATGGTCTGTGGTTGCCTGTCTAATATGCATGGACTGATTACGTCGACTGAATCAATATATATATATATATATATATATATTTACATCTCTCTATCTTTAGAGCGTCCGGTACAGAAAACCTGTTTAGAGCGCCCACTTGCTGGATTTCATGTAATTGACCATTTCTTTGCGTATATATTATTGCATATCTGCAACAAAGCTGTTAATAACAGAAAATCGACAAATATGATCATTAAAATTTACAAATTGATACCCAACCGACAGTGAAGCGTCCTACATTAAATCGTGTATGAAGCGCCGTATTTTTGCCTACCAATTTTCATTCTTTGACACTTCAAGCGTCCAAACATATACTTGGATCCATCTAACCGTCATTGGAGCGTCTGGCAGTGTTGGCAATTTTGAAACTTAGAATTAGCCCATATGTCATGTTAATATCATACGGCGCGTCTGTATTTTTATATTATCGTGATGTTATATAATATTGATATAATTTTATTAAAAACTATGATACACAAAAATAAGAATGCTTTATATGCATGTAATAAGTAACTAGTAAATAGCTCTTGACAAACAGGCATTATTTATACTGAGTGAGTTTTTATCTTGAGACAACGGAATATCTCTAAAACACTGCATCAAATCAAAAAAAGATGAATAAGATTTGTTATAATGTAGGGAGCTCACTGAATCGTGCCGAATTCGATCCCCTCGTAGAATCCGAATCTGCAATACAAAATGGGGGTTCCCATTTCAGATTTCAAAGTTGTCAGTGAGCCCCCTACATTATAACAAATTTTATTAAGATCTTTTTTTGATTTGATGCAGTGTTATAGAGATATTCCGTTGTCTCAAGATAAAAAACTCCTAAAATCCTATATATTCTGACTGGGATTTATAGGTCAAATTAAATAACACGTTTATATGTTCGTTGTTGACTATCGATAGTTTTGATTATCGACAACTATCGATAGTTGGCTATCGACAACTATCGATAGTTGACTATCGATAGTCTTGACTATCGATAACTATCGGTAGTTGACTATCGATAGTTGGCTATCGATAACTATCGATAGTTGACTATCGATAACGATCGATAGTTTTGACTATCGATAACTAACGGTAGTTGACTATCGATAGTTGGCTATCGATAACTATCGATAGTTGACTATCGATAACGATCGATAGTTTGACTATCGATAACTAACGGTAGTTGACTATCGATAGTTGGGCTATCGATAACTATCGATAGTTGACTATCGATAACTATCGGCAGTTGACTATCGATAGTTGACTATCGATAACTATCGGTAGTTGACTATCGATAGTTGGCTATCGATAACTATCAGTAGTTGGCTATCGATAACTATCGATAGTTGGGTATCGATAACTATCGATAGTTGACTATCGATAACTATCGATAGTTGACTATCGATAACTATCGATAGTTGACTATCGATAACTATCGATAGTTGACTATCGGATAACGATCGATAATTTGACTATCGATAAACTAACGGTAGTTGACTATCGATAGTTGGCTATCGATAATATCGATAGTTGACTATCGATAACTATCGATAGTTGATTATCGATAACTATCGATAGTTGACTATCGATAACTATCGTAGTTGACTACGATAGTTGGCTATCGATAATTATCGGTAGTTGACTATCGATAGTTGGCTATCGATAACTATCGATAGTTTGACTATCGATAACTATCGGTAGTTGACTATCGATAGTTGGCTATCGATAACTATCGATAGTTGGCTATCGATAACTATCGATAGTTGACTATCGATAACTATCGATAGTTGACCATCGACAACTATCGATAGTTGACTATCGATAACTATCGGTGGTTGACTATCGATAGTTGGCTATCGATAACTATCAGTAGTTGACTATCGATAGTTGGCTATCGATAACTATCGATAGTTGACTATCGATAACTATCGATAGTTGACCATCGATAGTTGACTATCGATAACTATCGATAGTTTTGACTATCGATAACTAACGGTAGTTGACTATCGATAGTTGGCTATCGATAACTATCGATAGTTGACTATCGATAACTATCGGTAGTTGACTATCGATAGTTGGCTATCGATAATTATCGGTAGTTGACTATCGATAGTTGGCTATCGATAACTATCGATAGTTGACTATCGATAACTATCGGTAGTTGACTATCGATAGTTGGCTATGGATAACTATCAGTAGTTGACTATCGATAACTATCGATAGTTGACTATCAATAACAATCGATAGTTGGCTATCGATAACAATCGATAGTTGACTATCGATAACTATCAATAGTTGACTATCGATAGTTGGCTTTCGATAACTATCGATAGTTGGCTATCGATAACTATCGATAGTTTGACTATCGATAGCTTCGTAGTGACTATCGATAGTTGACTTATCGACAGTTGGCTATGGATAACTATCGATAGTTGACTATCGATAACTATCGATAGTTTTGACTATCGATAGTTGACTATCGATAACTGTCGATAGTTGACTATCGATAACTGTCGATAGTTGACTATCGAGAACTATCGATAGTTGGCTTTCGAATAACTATCGATATTGACTATTGATAAACTATCGATAGTTTTGACTATCGATAACTATCGATAGTTGACTATGATAAACTACGATAGTTTTGACTTATCGATAACTATCGATAGTTGACTATCGATACCTATCAATAGTTGAACGTCTGTCGTGCCCACCACAAATATATTTATATTAGTTACAACGCAGAAGATGCCCAAATTCAATAGAGAACACTACAAGCTCATCCGTCTTAAGGCTTATTTTTTTTATAAATAATGTGTGAATAAAGCGAATTATACACGTTTGGATTATCAGTCATCAACTATTCACTGAATGGAACTAAATCCTTTTCTTTAATTTTAAATTCATACTTCCACTACTAATTTCTAGTGGTGGGCACCATCGATAACTTTCGATAGTGTTGGACCATCGATAACTTTCGATAGGTGTTGACTATCGATAGATATCGATAGTTGACTATCGGATACCTATCGATAGTTGAACGTCGTCGTGCCCCCACGAATATATTTATATTTAGTTTACAACGCAGAAGGATGCCAAATTCAATAGAAACACTCACAAGCATCGTTGACTATCGATAGTTATCGATAGTCAACTATCGATAATACTTTATATTTGACTATCGATATTATCGATAGCCAACTATGGATAATTGGCTATCGATAGTACTATCGATAGTTGAAAATACCGATAGTGCCCACCACTACTATTTCTCATAACTGTGAACTACATATTTTATATTCCATACGGAACGTTTTCAAATTAAATTAATATAACACTGATTTTTAAAAAAAATTATTTGACAACGTCCGTGTGGAATATAAAATATGTAGTCATAGTTATGAGAAAGAAAAAATAATAATAGAAATTAGTAGTGTAAGTTGAATTTAAATTTAAAAAATGTTTTACAATTATATTAGGAAATTATTTATTTCAATGTTTATATAAAATTTAAATTGGCTTTACTTGAAACAGTTGTCATGTTAAACAACGAAACGATCGTTGCAAAAATAAATTTCAGATGAACATATAACGTATTACCTAATTCCTTAGAATCGTTAAAATCCCAATAAAATATAAGGAATAAACACAAGATTAATAAAATCTACGAAAACAATATTAGTTTTAATAACCATTTTAACGTTTTTTTGATATATTGGTTTTGCCGAAAACTTTAATCTTTTTTTTTTAAAAGCGCCGTAGATGGGAGTGGTTGATTTATTTTTAAAGTGATGAAATATTTTTTTATATAACATCGACAGGACATCCTTTAAATGATTAAATTAATATCTTTCGAACACCGAGTTGTGAAGGGTATGAAATTTTTTTGAGTGATTATTTAATTTGCTTGTCACAACTGGATTAATTATTTTAAAATGGTGAAATTATTTTTTTTTTTGCATCACCGGGAGGCAGATAGGATTAGACATGTTTTAAATGATTAAATTAGTGTTTCTTTCTAACACCGAGGTGGGAAGCGTATGAATTTTGGTGATTAAATTCATTGTTTTACAACACCAACAAGGGAGGTAGAATTAAAAATATTTCAAATTATTCATTTTTCTTTAAAAAGCTCCCCGTGGGTGTGGAGGGTGTGAATTATATTTACAATAAATCCTCCCTCCCTCTCTGCGTTGCAAAAAAAAATAATTTCACTATTTTAAATATAATTTAATACACTCTCCCCCCCCTCCACGGTGTTCCAAAAAAACGCATTTTTCATTTTAAACCACTTTTAACACTTCCTCGCTCATCAGTATGTGTCAAAGCAATTAATTTAATCACTTAAAAAAACTTCATCCCCTTTCACCATCACGATGTTTAAAAAATCCTATTAATTTAATTATTTAAGCATGTCTTTCCGTATTCTGAAAAAAGCTAATAATTTCACTCTTTAAAAAAATTCGTTCCCTCCCCCGCCCACGTGGCTTTTTTTTAAGGAAATTCAGCATTTAAAACATTTTAATCTCCCTTCCCTCATTGTGTTGTGAAAACAATTAACTTAATGCCTTAAAAAAAAATCTCATCTCCGTTCCCACTCGTGTTGAAAAAACCTTAATTTAAGATCAATTTAAACATTTTTTAACTTCACTCTCACCATGTTGTAAAACAATAACTGCTAATTAATTCAAAAAATATTAATTAATCATTAAAGCATGTCCCGCCGTGTTCTGAAAAACATAGTTTCTCACTGACAAATAATTCTCCTCCCCACCCAGGGGCTTTTTTTAAGAAAATCATCATTAACATTTTCAATCCTCCCTCCCTCATTGGTGTGGCACAAAATTAACTATCCTAAAAAATCTCATCTCCTTCCCCGCCTCGGTGAAACTTAATTTAACCATTAAAACATGTTTTATACTCCCTCTCTCGCGTTGTAAAAAATATTCTCATTAAAAGTTTCTTCCCACCCTTGTGAAATCGTCCTCTTGAAAGAATACAAATTTATTTGCAAAATATTATAAATAAATATAACCTTTATACTGCTTCTTAATCTAACCAACATAAAAAATAACTAAAGCGTGTTAAAAATTGATTGCACCAGTAGTTTCCCGATACAAGTTTGAATCAGCTATTAGATTACAAATTACGGATGCATTGTAGATTACTTAACATTTTAAGCGATTACTGATCCAAGTAATCAGAATTACAAAGAAGTTAATACGCTCAACACTGATTCAGATACTCAGAAAGAATCTAACTATATTCAATTAGTATTATTTTGCTTTTCATATTGCTTCGTAAATATTACACAATAATGACTCAAATTTACGTTACAGTCACTACAACGGATCATTTTACGAAATTCAAATAAATATAGAATTTCAACCTCACCGTTGCCAATCGAATGGACGCTTGATAATCGAGAAATGGACCAAACAATTATAAACATTACTCTTATTTTCGCACGCCACCAGAACCACTATGAACAATGTATACGGTGCCGATACTTTCGACCATTTGGTGGGCAAAAAAGCGTCCACCCAATTTTAAAATAACGGTCATTTCGTTTTACTGAGATGGCAGACAATTTTTAGTGAACATGCATAAACTCCGTATCGGACGCTCTATGTAGTTGGACGCTCTAATCAATGTAAATGTTATGTACGACGCTCCAACGATATAAGGATGTAAATATATTAATATATATTTTATATATATATATATATATATAATATACGCTTTATGCATTTCCACGTAAGAATTGTTTCCATCTCATAGTAAATCGAAAATAACCGTTATTTAAAATTTCTTGGTGGACGCTTTTTTACCCACAAATTCGTAATAAGACGGCCACCGTATATCATTAGTCACATAGGTCCATGGTGGCCGCTGCGAAAAATCAAGACGTAGATGATATTATCACGATTGGTTTGTCATTTTTCGATATCAAGCGTCCATTCTATTGGCAACGGTAGGTTGAAATTCTATATTATATTTGAATTTCGTAATGATCCGTTTAGTCACTGTATAGTAAAGTTAGAGGCATTATTTTGTAATATTTACGAAGCAATAGGTAAACAGAAATAATTACGTATATTTGATATATAGTAAGATTTTTTTCTGAGGATCTGTAATCGTTTGAGCGTAATACTTCTTTTGTGTAATGCTGATTACTTGTAATCAGTATCCGCTTATGTTAGTAATCTACATGCAAATCCCTAATTTGTAATTCTAAGAAGCCTTATTACAAATTAATCGGAAAACTTACTGGTGCAAAGTCAATTTTTAACACGTTTTAGTTCAATTTTATGTTGGTTGCATTATAAATAATCATAAAGTTATATTCTATGCTAAGAATTATGCAAATAAGAACTTGTATCTCTTTTCACCAAGAGACATTTTCACACAGGGTAGGAAGGGAGAACTTTGTATGATGAAATAAGTTTTACCAACTCGGAGAAGGAAGTATTAATAACTGTTTTAAAGGTTTAAAATTAATGTTCTGACACCGCGGGAAGGAGAATGAGGATGATTTTAGTGATTTAAATTCAGTGGTTCACGAACCAATGAAGGGAGGATTAAAATGTTTTAAATGATAATTCTCTTTAAAAAAGCCCTGGTGGGAGGTGTGATTGAATTATTTTCAAGTGATGGAAAACTATTGTTTTTTTCAGAACAGCGGGCCAGACAGCTTAAATGATTAAATTAAATTTTTTCATTATTAGAATTAATTTTTTCACAACACTGGAATGAAGGTTAAAAGTTTTTAAATTATTAAATAAGGTTTTTCAAACAACCGAGTGGGACGGAGATGAATTTTTTTAGGGATTAATTAATTTGTTTCACAAACACAATAGGAGAGAGGATTAAAATACTGTTTTAAATGCGAATGTCTCTTAAAAAAGCCACGTGGCGGGGAGGAATGAATTATTTTAAGTAATGAAATATTGTTTTTTTTTCAAAATACGGGAAAAGACATGCTTTAAATAATTTCAAATTAATAGGATTTTTTAAACATCGTGATGTGTGAAAGATGAAGTTTGTTTAAGTGATTAAAATAATGCTCTGACAATACTGATGAAGCGAGGAAGGTTAAAAAGAGTTTAAATGAAGAAATGCGTTTTTTTTTAACACCGTGGAGAGGGAGGGAGACGTTCTTAATTATATTTAAAATAGTGAAATTATTTTTTTTCAACAGCAGAGAGGAGGGGATTTTATCTTAATAAATTTCAACCCTCACACCCACGAGCTTTTTAAAAAAGAAAATGAATAATTTGAATATTTTTTTCTACCTCCCTTTTGGGTGCGAAAACAATTACATTAATCACCCCAAAAAATTCACAGACGCTTCCCCACTCGGTTGGTGGAAAAACATAATTTAATCATTATAAAAACATGGTCTAATCCTTTCTCCCTCCCGGTGATGCAAAAAAAAAATAATTTCACCATTAAAATAATTATCCAGTTGTGACAGCACATTTAATACTCACTCCAAAAATTTCCATACCCTTCACCAACTCGTGTTCGCGCAAATATTAATAATCAGTTAAAGGAATGCCCTTCCGATATTATATACAAAATATCTTCATCACTTTAAAAAAATATCCCCTCCCATCACGACTTTTTAAGAGAAAATACTCATTCACAATATCTACTACCTATAAAATTGTCTGAAATTAACAGCCTTCGTGCAAAACCAAATATCAAAACAACGTAATTTATAAACCTAATCCTTTTTCGAGATCTTCATTAATCTTGTGTTTATTCCTTATATTTAATTGGGACTTTAACGAATCTTAAGAATTATAATACGTTTATATTTCACTCTGAAATTTATTTTGCGACGATCGTTTCTTGTTAACTGACAACTGTTCAAGAAAGCAATTTAAATTTTTAGCATAAACATATAAATAAATACCTAAAGATAATTATAAAAACATTTTTTTTAATTTTAAACTTCAACTTGCACTACATTTTTATATTTTTTCTCTCATAACTATGACTACATATATTTATATTCCATACGTGAAACTGTCAAAATATTTTTTTTTAACAATCATTTATATTAATTAATTTGAAAACGTTCCGTATGAATAGAATATTTAGTCACATTATGAGAAATAGTATGTGGCACTATCGTATTTCACTATCGATATTACTGTCGATAGCCAATTAACTAGTTGCTATCGATAATTATCGATGTCAAATATAAGTATTTCGATAGTTGACTTATCGATAACTATCGATACAACGTTGCTTGTAGTATTCTAGAAATTTGGGCATCCTTCTGCGTCTGTAAACTAACATATAAATATATTTGTCGGGGGCACGACGACGTCAACTATTGATAGGTTATCGATAGCCAATATCGACATTATCATAGCCAAAACTATCATACGTTATCAATAGTCAATATTATATTACGAAAGCCAACATCGATAGTTCTCGAAAGTCAACTATCGACGTATCGATAGCAACTACGAATATCAAACTATCATAGTTATCGATAGTCAACATCGATGTTCCATAGCCAACTTTCGATTACTACATAGTCCCTAACGATAGTTATCGATAGTCAACTATCGATTGTTTCGATAGCAACTATCGATTGTTATTGTCACTATCGATGTTATCGATAGCCAATTACGTAGCAACTATCGATGTTATCGGTTGTCAACACTATGTTATCGATAGTTACTATCGTTTGTTATGATAGTCACTATGAAGTTACGATAGTCCACTATCGATTTATACTACCGATTAGTATCGATAGTCAACTTCGAATAGTACACGGTGCGTCAACTATCGATATTATCATAGTTAACTATCGATTTTCACTATCGTAGTTAACTACTGAAGTTATCGATAGTCACTATCGAAGTTTTTTCAACTATCGTAGGTATTTTCGTATCAATACGTAGTATCGTTAGCCATATCTCGTAGTTATCGATATTCACGATGTCAACATCAAGTTCATCTAGCACTCGTTTATCGATAGTCAACTATCGAAGTCAACTACGATAGTTTCGATAGCAACTATCGATAGTCAACTACCGAGTTATCGTATCAACCTATCGATAGTATGATAGTCAACTACTGGCTAGTATCGATCAGTACTATCGATAGCCAACTATCGATAGTTATCGATATGCCAACTATCGATAGTCAACTACCGATAATATCGATTAGCCAACTATCGATAGTCAACTACCGATAGTTATCGATAGTCAACTATCGATAGTTGTCGATGGTCAACTATCGATAGTATCGATAGTCAACTATCGATAGTTATCGATAGTAAACTATCGATAGTTATCAATAGCCAACTATCGATAGTCAACTACGGATAAGTTATCGATAGCCAAACTATCGATAGTTATCGAAGTACTATATAGTTATCGATAGTCAACTATCGATAGTTATCGATATCAACTATCGATAGTTATCGATACCCAACTATCGATAGTTATCGATAGCCAACTATCGATAGTCAACTACCGATAGTTATCGATAGTCAAACTATCGATAGTTCATACTACCGATAGTTATCGATAGTCAACTATCGATAGTTATCGATAGTTAACATCGATAGTTATCGATAGTCAACTATCGATAGTTATCGATAGCCAACTATCGATAGTCAACTACCGTAGTTATCGATAGCCAAACTATCGATCGTCACTACCTATGTTATCGATAGTCAACTATCGATAGTTATCGATAGCCAACTATCGATAGTTCAACTAATCGATAGTTGTCGATAGCACAACTATCGATAGTCAACTATCGATAGTTATCATAGTCAAACTATCGATAGTCAACTATCGATAGTTATCGATAGTCAAACTATCGATAGTCAACTATCGATAGTTGTCGATAGCCAACTATCGATAGTCAACTATCGATAGTTATCGATAGCAAAACTATCGATAGTCAACTACGATAGTTATCGATAGCCAACTATCGATCTAGATTCAACTACCGATAGTTATCGATAGTCAAAAACTAATCGATAGTCAACTATCGATAGTTGTCGATAGCCAACTATCGATAGTCAACTACCGATAGTTATCGATAATCAAAACTATCGATAGTCAACAACGAACATATAAACGTGTTATTTAATTTGACCTATAAATCCCAGTCAGAATATATAGGATTTTAGGAGTTTTTTATCTTGAGACAACGGAATATCTCTATAACACTGCATCAAATCAAAAAAGATCTTAATAAAATTTGTTTATAATGTAGGGGCTCACTGACAACTTTGAAATCTGAAATGGGAACCCCCATTTGTATTGCAGATTCGGATTCTACGAGGGGATCGAATTCGGCACGATTCAGTGAGCTCCCTACATATAACAAATCTTATTCATCTTTTTTGATTTGATGCAGTGTTTTAGAGATTATTCCGTTTGTCTCAAGATAAAAAACTCACTCAGTATAAATAATGCCTGTTTGTCAAGAGCTATTTACTAGTTACTATTACATGCATATTAAAGCATTCTTATTTTTGTGGTATCATAGTTTTTAATAAAATTATATAACAATATATACATCACGATAATATAAAAAACAGACGCGGCCGTGTATGATTATTAACATGACATATGTGGCTAATTCTAAGTTTCAAAATTGCAACACTGCAGACGCTCCAATGACGGTTAGATGGATCCAAGTATATGTTTGGGACGCTTGAAGTGTCAAAGAATGAAAATTGGTAGGCAAAAATACGGGCGCTTCATACACGATTTAATGTAAGGACGCTTCACTGTCGGTGGAGTATCAATTTTGTAAATTTTAATGATCAATATTTGTCGATTTTCTGTTATTAACAGCTTTGTTGCAGATATGCAATAATATATACGCAAAGAAATGGTCAATTACATGAAATCCAGCAAGTGGGCGCTCTAAACAGGTTTTCTGTACCGGACGCTCTAAAGATAGAGAGATGTAAATATATATATATATATATATATATATATATATATTTTCCCACGCACTATTGCCATTGCATTTACAATTTTGCGTCCTCGACTATTTTGCGTCCGTATACCGGACGCAAAATAGTTTCGGCCTTATTAATCGAGTAAACCCGCTAAGAAAAAAAAATTGTCCGTGCATGCCCGTTGGTCATGCCACCACCATTGCCAGGTTTTTTTCTCATATTTTATTCCAACCCGTTTAGTACCTAAGATGGAAAATAGGTGAAGCAAATAATGCGCCATATGTAAAATTCATGTATAATTTAGTTCACAAAATGCCGATAGAGCCAAAATAATATACACATGCCGTATATTTTTATTACAAACCGCGCATTATTTTGCTTCCTTTCTACTTGGCAACGTCGCACACATATAGAAGAACCGATGAGGTTAGTGATTGTAAATCAGTAGGCATATGTATGACACAATTTAAAAAAAAAATGTTGGAAGTGTTTCTTTTCTTTGACTAATGAATACATTGTGAAGCATTTGAAAAGTGTCGGTTTAGTAAGAGAGTGCCCGTGACTTTATTTTTTATAGATGTGTTTCTTTTACAAAATGTAATATTACCAGAAATTTATAATTATTTAACTTATACTACCGTTTCTCTTCGAGCATTTACTTTTTTTATTACCTCTACATAATTTTTCAGTTAGGTTTCTCCCATTACTTTCAGTTAGTTTTCCCCATTACTTAATTTTAGTTCAATAAGCCAAGGATATCTCCCAAAACAATTACAAATTCCAGTTTGGCCACAACAATTATCTTTCAGTTATAGTAAACAAATTCTAGAAAATGGATATCATATGATAGATTTCACTATTGTACTAAAGTGTCGACTATGTTAGACCACATAACAAATCAATTAGAATCAAAAAAACCACTTTAATCTGAGAACACTTTGCCATATGGGAAAGTGAAATCGACTATTCTTTCTTTACAATTTTCTTAATTGATTATGGTATGGTATGTCATAAGTAATAGCACGAAAGAACTGCAAAGCTTGAAGTATGGCAACTGGCGCCTCCACCAAAATAAAACATGTCATAGTCTTGCTTATCCAATAAGTGGGGAAATCAACATTTAAAGTAGATTTTCAGTTCAAATATTCAAAAACTTACATTTAGCTTAGGTATGTGATTTCTAGGATGGTACTAAAGTCTGAGGATGCTTCTTCATTAAAGCACACACTTTTTTACCTGTTTAATTGATATATCGACAAATGTAAATAGCAAACATTTATATATCAATTAAACAGTTATATAGTGTTTTCTTTCATCGACCTCAACCGACACATAGGTTAAGTTTTGTTTAGGGTTAAGATGGTCGATGGATAGGTTTCACTGCAATCTTTTCAGATCTATGTGGTCACCTTTTTTCATAGGAGACACACTCTAATTTTACCGTCTTAATTAGGTTTACTATCCCTGAGAGCGCCTCTTTTGTGTATCTGTTAGCTGTGGGGTTTTCTACGCCCATGACTAGAAACCTTGTCCTCGCCAGGCCGTCGCATTAGCACAGTACATGAACTGGTGTTTTTTCCTCCTCCTCACAAAATCTGCAAATAGCATCATCTGCCAGGCCAATGTTGTACATATGCCTGTTTAGTTTGCAATGACCAGTCAGCAGACCTACTACCATTTTGAGATCTTGACATCTTCCTGTCTTTACTCAGTAGGTCTCTAACAAATTCACGTCTTTGTTCCTTTAGACATTCTTTTGCCTATCTCTACCTGGTCACTTTTGCCACTATTCTCTATACTCATCATGCGTCTAGTTCCTAGCTTTTAGTCTGTAGTTAGATGAGACGACATTTGTTATTGTTTATACATAACTCAATTGTTAATTTTTAATATGCTGTTTATCTATATTCTGTGTCGCACAGTTGCCACATACTTATAAACGTCATATTGACAAGTGCTGTACCTGCCGTTACAATTACTTTGACACCTCAGGAAAATAGTTCTCATCTTCTCATATGTTATCGCTGTTACGAGCATACTTCCAACGCAATCTGCCCACTAACATCTTTCATGCTTGATCCACGATAAGGATATGGATGCGACGATGCACGATGAAATGCATTAGTTATAGACGACTTTGAAGTTTGTAATATACCGACGGGGTATATGAGAACCCTGTAGGTTAATCATGTTGGTTATAAATAAATAAATTTGCGATTTGGTAATGCCAAAAGAAGGACCAATTCTGACGAAGGACCTTAACAAGCCCCGCCTGGAAAGATCATCCGCTCTCTCATTTTCCTCACTTTCGAGTGGTTGGGAACCTAAGCCGATGTAGATCGGGTACCCACCTCATTTAGGGTGCTTACACAGTCCCAAATTATCTTAGACTCAGCACTTAGGTAACGAACACTTTAAGTGTAGGGCGGTTCGATTTCTCTGACACAATGATGAATTGCAGCAACCTCAGCCTAACTACACCGTTGCATCTCTGTTGAAGCTTACCGTAAGAGCCTCTCTAGGCTTCTTTACATATATTCCAGCTCCTATGCCGTAGCCAGTTCCAGAGGCGTCTATATACCGTTTCGAGTCCGCTCTCACCAGAGTGCGTTTTCGGTCCTCTTATCTGGTATTATAATTTGATACTGTCAAGGTTGATTTTTTAAGCATGGCATCGCATGGCGTCCCCACAAAGAATGCCTCCTTAAGTTTATTCAATAGTTTTTTGTAGTCAACGCTGTGCGATTTACTTATCGCTGCTTGAGTATGCTATATACTATTTCCTTGTATGTAAATATATAGCGGTGGCAGATTTAGAATGACTTCCATTGCAGTGGTGGGGATCGATCTCGTTGCAGCCGTGCCACTTAAAGACGCTAGCCTTTGTACGCCACTTGGCGTTTTGACCGCCTCCGTTTACTACAATTTTGGTCACCATACTACTGCTTCTGTATGTTATGCTGGGTCTATAATCATAATGTTTCCATTTACACTGCTTTTAAAAGTTGTTGTGTATATAGTGCCGGAATGCCAGTTCCACAATAAGAAAATATGAGATGCATGAGATTTCTTGAAAATATATGTTCCGGCTCTATATCAAGATATAATTTAACACGTTAAAATAAACAATAGGGAAAGATTACTGTTAATGTATGAGTATGTACCTAATACAGCGGATACAAAATGTTGTTGATTTTAATTCTTTATTTCTGTAGTCATTTGTAATTAATTGAAGAAGTTGGTTCGGTGGAATTTTGTGGCTGATTTCATGTAAAGTCCTACATAATTGCCAAACGATTCGACTTTTATATTTTTATAAAATAAAAAATACCTTAATTAATTATCTAATCATTAAAATTTATTATTGCAATATCTTTCTGGACCTATGGCGTATACAACATCGTTATTGCGGCCAAATGTTAATGTACTGGACAACACACACATATACTAAATAATTTCAAATGCAAATATTATGATATCTTGATATGAATGTGCAATTTTTGATAAAACAGATTTTTTTTGTATACTGATAAATTTTAAGAACGGTAGATATTAGTGTTGCAAAAATCAAAAACCGGTTAATCGATTTTAGTAACAAAAAAAAAACGGTTTTACAACTTAAGGTAAAAAAACTGTGTGTATTTTTGAAGTTAATTAAGTTATAAATACCTGTCTTCAGATTTCAAAAACCGATTTTGGTTTTGAAAACTGGTTTTGGTTTCAAAATTGATTTTACCGGTTACCTGGTTACGCTTTCTGATTTGAAAGCCGTTAATTGCCACATCCAAAACCGGTTTCACATAAAACAGGTTTCGATTCGCAGCACTAGTAGAGATACAGAGAATGATGTAAAAATTTAAACAAAAAACGGCGTAAATTTCAGGTAAATCAGCATTATTACAATACGTAGATGATTTACTCATTCTGGCATTGAATAGATTAACTGATTGATTTGAGCATTGAATATAGATCATCTTCCTATCCCTTTAACATCGCCTATTGTATTATTCCTTAGATACGAGTAGTGTATTTCTTTACATAAAGAGATGTTAATTCCCTTAACTAGGTGGTATTCTTTCCGGCAGATCAGCTTTCAAGTTGATTGCTTCCGGCAATGATAGTCTCTGCCGTTCCAATGAAACGCATTCAAAAATAACGTGGTAGGCTACCCTCTTCTCCTTGTCGCATAGTCTACATACAGGTCCATCTTTATGTTCATAGATTCGGTACCGTTCCAAGCTGTATTCGGTTGATAGCCAGCATATCCGTGCCTAGATGGTTGCCTCATCATCCCCTTTGTTGTGTCTGTCCTTATACTGTTCCAGTGAGCCTGGTGTTTCTTTTCAATCTACTCAGTCACTGCATCACGTATCGCAGTATTGGTTATCTCGAGAGCTGGGTCAGATCCAATGAATTTTATGGAAGAGTCCTTGTTAGCATTCGCAAGTTCGTTGCATGCTATGCCCTTATGCCCTGGCATTCACACCAAAGTAACTTTAGTCTGTTTAGTCAGTAGTTCAACATTTACCAAGCAATTCCAAGTTAGTTTTGAGGTTACTTAATAGAATACTGCTTTAGAGCGGTTCGATTGTCGGATAGGAAACTGATGAGCTTTGCATACCAGCTTTGGGTTTTGCTGTCCAACCATCCCCGTTCAAGATAATCTTGAATGATTTGTCGAAGGAGATTTTGAGAGTCATTATATCACTGCCCATTTCAAAGATACGGTTGTGTTATGTTATTCTGACATTCCTAGGAGTATCTATGTTTCCATTCTTGCCGCCCCTTTAATGTAAATAAAGGGAGTAGATTTGACATGGTTTCCGTAGTAGATTTATGCAGCTCCAGTGATGCACAAGCAAGTTAAATTCGTCTCTTTGCGAGTTTAATAATCGTCTACCTCTGCGTGGTCTTTGTCCACCAAATCAGGCATCCATTGGTTAACAAAAGGCTTACAAGATGTCAATCCCCATGTTTTCCGAATTGTTCTAAGGGTTTTCATTCATTCATTCATTCATTCATTCATTCATTCATTCATTCATTTATTCATTAAAGCTAGGGTGGGCACTTACTGTCCGGACACTTGAGCTAGGTGCTAATTGTACCATCCCTTAAATTCTCTTATTTCTACTCGAGCAGCTTGGTGTTCTCTATAAAGCCCAGTATCTTGCCCAGTAGAAACTTGAGAACCTTCGAAGGCTCCAATAGATCTCTCCCGAAATATTTCTACCGGAGTACCTTCAATTCCCCACATGTGCAGATTACATGTAGACTCGTTTCCTCCTGTAGTTCGCATCTTCTACACCACGGTTCGCTTACTCGACCTGTGTGGTATAGATGTTTTTTTTAGGGGACAGTGTCCAGTTACCAACCCAGTAATGGTTTTAACTCCTTTCTTACTGCACCTGAGTAGGTTATCAGAGAAACTAAAGATAAACTAGGCTTTGGTATAGAGTTGACCTTCAGTCGATCTCCATTTCTTTGTACTTTGTTTATCTAACCAGGTCCAGATCTCTCTTCTTGCGGAATTCTTAGTAATTTCCCATACGGGCTCTGAACCCATGAAGTGTCTCTTAGAGCTCCGTCGGCTAGTTCGTCGGCTATTACATTGCCCTTTACATCCTCATGTCCCGCCACCCAAATCAGGGACACCGTGTAGTTTCGTGCCAGTGCATTGAGAGATTGTTTGGCTGTCAGTCATTATATTAATTTTCCTCCTCATGTAGCCCCCTTTTGCAATAATTTCTGCATTTCGGGCGCCATGCTGTCCGTGGGCATTTGCAGCAATGGCCCGTCCAGCATCGTGCCCGTAGTATAAGTGTGCCTTCCCACTCTGAAGTTGGGATGCCACAGGTTGTTGGCTTTCAGGCTAAGGATCGCATTCATTGCCTCCGCTCTCACATAAAGCTCCAGCGAGGGGAGGCGCACAATGGTCTCCAAGGAAGCGGTCCCTCTACTGTTAATTGCACAAGTGATACCCAGCAAGGGTTATCGTTAATGCCATTAGCTATTACATTTATTTGTCATGTGGTCAAGTGTTGATTCCAAGTTAGTTTCGAGTCAAGAACCACTCCTAAGGATTTGGAATCTTGCTTGAATTGCATCTTTTCGCTATGAAGAGTTGGTGACTTTAGGTCATCCAGCTTTCTTCTTTTCGCGAAGGAAACTAGTACAATTTTCACAGGATCAACCTTTAGGTTTTTCTTTACACACTACACCTTTGTCGGTTTCAAAGCCCTCTGAGTTCTGAAATGATGCTTGTAAGAAGTTTGTAATTGGTGATATTTCCTTAGCAGTTCTTTCATTTGCCAAATACTTCCAGGAAAGTAAGTATATTTTGTTTCAAAACTTTTGGTTCACAGGAAAATCAGTTCCGAGGTATTTAGTTCGTACCAATATTTTCCCAGATAAGCATAAAATTGCTTTAAAACCATAATATTAGAACTAAATAAGACTTTAATTTTTTTAACATTCACATTATGTTCTATCAGCTTACATAACAAAATAATTCTCAAGCATTAAAAAACAGTGCTAACCTGATTTTCAATTCAGTTAGTTATCAAATTAGACCAAACGTCATACAGTATTCTCGACTGGCGATATATACTTTATATCGACTAATTTGCGTCCATCACGAAGGAACACAAAAATACAATTTTATATTGATCCTATATTACTCTTTAAATATGCTATATTGCTTCCTATATACGTTTATTTCGACAAACATGTGGCAACGTAGGCGACGCATTATACTTACAACTTTATACAAAAAATATACATTGGACGCAAAATAGTTAGCAATTTGTCTGAAAATATACGGCAGTGGACGCAAAATAGATAGGCAAATGTAAGGAAGCAAAAAAGTGCGTAATAAAAAATCGTTATAATTTCATTTTAAAGCTACAGCGATAAAAAGTGATGGTTGTTATCCATTTTTTCCCGCGGTTCAATTATACGTCACTAAAATTCTTCTAACTACGCTCCTTTCCGGGGACGCACTTACGGCCGGCGTTATGAAGGAAGCAAAATAGTTAGCGGGATGTAAATATAATATATATATAATATATATATATTTTATATAATATATAATCAGTACTTAAATTACCCTAAGGGTTGTAAAGGTAAATTCTATCCACAAACACTTTTATTCTTATTATAATAAACGCTGACCACTTTTCTTGTTTGCCATTCTTCTTTCGCTTCATTCCAGAATTATCCTCTTTTTCTCAAACTTTCTTCTACTGTACTTTCCCATGTTTTTCTCGGCCTGCCTCTCTTTCGTTTGTATCTTGACCTTGCCAGCCATACTCTTTTGTCAGTCTTCCCTTCCATACGTATCATGTGTCCAAACCATTTCAATTTCTGTCTCTCTATGTTTGTAAAATCGGCTCTACTCCTAATTCTCTCTCTTATCTCTCATTCCTTATTCTATCACTCGGGTGACTCCTTTACCGCTCTTAAATACCTGATCTCCAACGCTTGTATTTTACTCTTAGTTTGATTATTCAAGATCCAACTCTCACAGCCGTACGTCAATATAGGTTTAAATATTGTGTTAAACACTTATTTTCGTTTTTCTTTGAAAATCTCCTTCTTCCTTTTATAAATAGCGTTGTTCATTTGCGTAATATAATTTTATCCCACTTTTCAATTCTGTTGTTAATTTCTGCTTCCTCTTTACCTTCTTGATGTATATTTATTCCCAGATATTTTAAATATTTCTACTTGTTCTATAATCTTTCCATCTATATGAATTATTATTTTACATGTATTTCCCTATTGACATAACTTTGGTCTTCTCTGCATTATCCTCATATTTCTCTTTTTCAAAGCTGTTTCCCAAATATTTAAATTGTGCTTGCAGATCCTTTATATTCCCCGCGTACACCCCAAATCGTCGGCAAAGGCACTTTCCGCGATTTCCACTATCCTCATGTCTTTATACCCTATTTGTAATTTCTTCGTTTTCTTTTTATATTCCTTCAAGATGTCATCAAGGACTATATTAAAGAGTGTAGGACTAAGTAACTCCCCCTTGTCGCAATCCTTCCTTAGTTAAAAATTTTTCCGACTGCATTGCACCCACTCTGACATAATTCTCTGGTTTTATTGATATATACTAGCAATTGCGTTTTTAGTTTGCTATTTTATTTTTCTTTTATTAAGACTTTTCCATATCAGCTCCCTTGGTACACGTCAAAAGCCTTCTCTATATCTATAAAAGCCACATATATGTTATTATTACTTTGTGTTTTTTTCTAGGAGTTGTTTTCAATATGAATATATTATCTTGTAACTCCTCGGCCCTTCCTGAAACCACACTGTGCCTCTTCAAGTTGTACTTTCAGTTGTTACTTTCAATCTTTTCTCAAGGATCCTCTCGTTATACCTTTAGCATAGTACTCAGTAGGGTAAATTCCACGATAACTTTACACTCTTTGTTGTCTCCTTTTTTATACAAGGGTAGCAGTATTCCCACTTCCCAGTCCTCTGGTATTTTTTGCTCCTTCCATATCTTATTATATAGTACCTTGATAACTTCTATTCCAGTTTTGTCCAATATTTTTCAGCATTTCAGTTGGTAATTCCATCATTTCCAGCTGCTTTTCCTCTTTTTAGTATCTTTATCATTTCTAATAATTCTTCTGTCGTTATTTCATCGTCCTCTGCGGTCTCGTTGTTTTTCTGTGTAAATCTCATTTCCTCCCTGTATATTTACTAAGTCTGTTATTTCCATGTTGAGTAAATCTTCAAAATATTCTTTCCATCGCTTCATTATGTTTTCTTCCTCTTTCCAATATTCTTTCTTCCTTTGATTTTACATAGATACTTCTATTTTGCTTGCCTTTTCTTATGCTTTTTAACACTCCATAATAATTTTTGATTTCCTTTACTATCTCTTTCCATAGCTTCCCCAAAACTTGCACGATTTTGTTTTGCTGCGTTTACTAATTCTTTGACTTTTATTCTTTGCTCTTTATATCTCCCATATGTTTCGCTAGTTTTGTTACTCAAATATGTCTTCCATTTTGTTTTTTAACTTTTTTTCTTCCTTTATTTCGTTCCGTCCCCCAATTTGTTTGTTTTTTTTCCTATTATTCTACTGAATCCACAGGTTCTTCTGCTACGGTTAGCAATATATCTTTGACAGTTTTCCAAAGTGTTTCTATTGACATACTGTTTATGTTATACTTAATTTTGTTATTTCTCTCTCACATCTTTCCCTATATAGCTTAGCTGTTTTCTTCTTCTCTAAGTTTGTATGTTCTAACCGCTTTCATTATACAATTCTTTTATTTGTTTCCTTACTCTGAATTTTTTTCTTTGTTAGTTATTTTCTATTTTTGAAAGGACAAGAATAATGATCTGAATATATCTCAAAACTTCGTTCTAACTCTAGTTTCTTTCCACTTCTCTCTAATTCCTTGTTTACTATAATATAATCTATTATAGATCTTTCATTCTATTTATTTGCTCTCTTGTATACTTGTGAATATTTTTTGTGCTCAAAAAAGGTGTTGGTTATTATTAAATTATGTAATATGCAATACTCTATTAGTCTTTCTCCATTATTATTTCTGACGGTTTTCTCCATAATTTCCTATTACTTCTCCTGTTTCTTCATCTTTCTTCCCACTCTTCCATTTAGATCTCCTAATATTATCAGTCTTTCTTTTAATTTCTTCTGTGATTTCAGATAATTTTTCCCAAAACGTATCTTTATTGGTGCTTTTCTCATCTTCATTCGGGCCATATGCTACTATAATTGTTGTTTCCATCGTTTTGTCAGTTTCCAATTCTATCCTCAAAATTCTTTCTGAGACTGCATTCCATTTGCGTATGAATTTTAATATGTTCCTTTTATGTAGGCAAGCAACCCCTTCACTGGGCTCTTCTCCTTTTTCAACCCCACTATATTATCAATAAATGTCCTCCTGGTAAAGTTACTTCCCCTATTCCCTTTCTTTTCGTTTCCGTAATACCCATTATAATCTATATCGCCTCTTTGTAATTCCTTGCCACTAATTCATTCTCCTTCCCTGGTTAAACTTCTGACGTTCCATGTTCCAATTTTCCAAATATTTACTTTTCTGTTTGTTTTTTCTCTATAACATCTTTTAACCTTATTAGTAGTTCTACCTATCCTATTTTTTATCGTTTTCTAATTGACATTTTTTTTACCCTTACTTTTCTTATTCTGTCTTATCTCGACTTCCTTTCCTTTTCATTGCCAAGGTTCTTTTCCGTGTTTTCACCATCATTTTCTCTTTTCTAGTTTTTTTGGCATATACATTTCTTAATTTCATCTTTTTCTTTAATCCCATCTCCATTGTTTCTCCATTACGATAACCTATTGTAGGCCTATTTTAACTTCTTTTCCTTTTTCTTTTTCTTGCTTTGCGAATGTTCTCATGATTTTTTGTTTTTTTCTCTTTCTTTTGGTCATATCGTCATTATATAAATTTTTTGCTTATGATTTCGTAGTTTGCTTTTATTACTCATAATTTATAGCTTTATCGTCTTACTATTTAACTCAACTAAGCACGTGTTTTTCTCCCAGTCTTTTATAGTAGATTCTATTTTATTGTAGCTCCTAATTTCCTTTTCTATAAAAATCCTCCATTTTTTCTTTTAGCTCTTTGGTGTTACTTGTATTTATTTCTAACCTTCGCACTATTATATTTTTTCTTCGCTTTTCTGCTTTCAATCTTTCTATTTCTTCATTAGCTGCTCTCAACTTCTTTCCGTAAATTATCTATTTCTTTCAGTCTCTTTCTCGTGTATATCTTCTCAATTGCTTTTATTTCATCCGTTAAATTGTTCTTGTTCAGCCCTCAGCTTTCTTATTTCTTCTTGTAATAGTTTTGTCTCTTCCTCTACGATGTGTTGTTCTCCCTTTATTCCTTTATGTCGCCTGCTAGATTTTTAAGCAATAACATATCTCATTCATTTTTTTCCATCATATTTGCTTTTGAGGTATCACCTTAATCGGTGTTCTTACACTCTTTTTGGATCGATGAAACATTTCTTTCACTATCACCTGTCTTCTTTTTTCCATCATCTGAACCAATGTTCACTCGAACTCATTGATTACTGTAATTTTTTCCTTGTCCTTGTATATTATTCCGGCTAAACATCGGTATTGTAACTTCTTCTACTTCTAATCTCCTGCCTTTCATTCTAATATCCAATTATATATCTAATTTCTTATTTTGTTAAATTGATTTGTATCGTGAATCCCCATGGCTTTATATATTAATGTTTATTCTTATCTTTCTTTTATTTCCTTTTATTACGGCAATCGTTGTTTATTTACCTTGTCGCATTCTGTTGTTAGCTGTTGTGCGTCGGAAAAGTTCTCGAGCCGGAGTCGACCCGTCGAAGCCTTGACCTCTATCGTCAACCAGGCTGATCTCTTTCTTTTTTTTTTTTTAAATTATACTTACTTCACGCTTATTCACACCTATTATTATTACACAACTGCTAACATTTTTGTGAAATATATTACTCGAAATTACCCTATTTGTTTGAGTTAAATCCCGGAGCACACGTTCACATCAACCGCACAGCGCACTCGTAGACGTAGGTTTTTCATATACATATAACTAAAGCTAATAATTGAAGCGTGCAATTATTGTATGGTTTTAATAATATCAGTTTCTTCAATTTTTGTGAATTCTTTTAATAAATGTTCTCTTGTAAAAGTTGTTCTTTTCTAAAAAAAAAAAAAAAAAACAATTACAACACATATAATTTACAAGATGAACTAAAATTTACGAAATTTGCCAAATCTAAATATCTTTGGAATAACTAAAGATGTACCTATTATCATTATAATTTATAACCATTCGAAATAGGAACATTGTGTCAAACAATCTCTCATTATTGCCGAAAGTTTAGATATTAAAAAGGAAGTTATTTATTAATTGTTTTGGTTGCCTTCTCGCCCTCATTTCTCTTGAACTCATTGTGTTTTCCTTCTTTTTTTTTTTATTCTAAGGTAATGGAATCGACGAGGAAACATTCAAAGAGCTAAGTGCAGGGGATATAAAAGAACTTATACCAACCTTGGGACCCCGAAAAAAAATTATAAAAAGATATAATACTTATATGCAAATTGAAGGGGTGAATTGCAAGGAAAGTATTGTAATTAAATACAACTATTTATTTTTATTTAGGAATGCAAAGGTAGTTCTACTATTAGCGTAGAAGAAAACGAATCGCCTGAAACGTTAAGCATTATTCCATCGGAAAATACAGCTACAAGCTTCTTAGGCCTTCATGATGTAGGAAGAAGTTTGGGACATAACTTCCCAAATTTTGATCTAAAGAATTTACTAGAAACTTCCGCCAATGGGAAGCGTGTCATAAAATACTACTCAGACAATAATATATTGGATGATAGATCTCGCACTATATTAATTGATGTAATTGTAAAGCACATTTACGTATACATAGCTCAACAGTAAGTTTTTTTGTTATAAATTGGATGCGTGCTAACGTATTCATTCTAAATATATTTGTAGTCGTTTAAAACAAGAGCAATACAAGATATTGACAGACAAAATTATAAACCTTTTCCCAGAAGAATCAAGTGCCACTTACTATTGTCCTTATATACCGAAGAGAGAAAGTAGAGGGAAATGCGTATTGGCAACTAATGTTTACATACGTAAAAATTTAATATATAATAATAAGTATATTTTAAGTTATCTACATTTTCTCTAATGCTTTCAAAAAATGCATAGTATAAGGAAAACCTTTATCATACTCAGTTGTCACTTTAAAAATCCCCCGTTGGATAAGAAACCATATGTGTTCACTCGCAGGAGGATAATTGGCATGAAATACATGAAATATCTTGAATAACGTGTCCAACGCAATTAATACTGTTTCACACTGGTAACGTATTGTATCTACCACTATGAAGATAGAGGTAATTTGTTGCAGATTTCCTATTACCATTGTTTAAGTATATCTAGTTAGTCAACGTAATGCATTTTCGGAAAAATAAAATATTGCTCTGGGAAGTGGCGCACTCTATCGGTGAATGTATATTGATTTGAAATCTCGGTCATAGTGAGAGACAGTTTTCTGTGTTTATCCATATGCGGGAAACGACAGAATCCGTATCGGTGATTTACTAGTATTGGCGAATTGTGGGCCTGGGGTAAAGGAGGGTGGATGCATGTGACGCTGTGATGACGCACCTCGCGATAATTCTCGTGTTTGTTTACATTAGAAGATTATAATTCTGAGGTATTCTGCTATAAGTAAAAAGAAATTGAAAGTATATTGCAAGGCTCGTTCTTGTTGACAAAACATTAATTGAACAATTTTCTAAATTTAGGTTTTTTTTTATAAGAATAACATATTTAAACTTAAAACAAAAAATCATGAAAAGAGAAAAGTTAAATCTAAAAGGACGAAAATTTGCCGATAAAAACAAACATTATATCTACTTCCCATTTTTATTTTCTTAGTTTTTAAATTAATAATAGTTGTTTTGTTAACTTAATTTACTTATGCTTATGATTATATAATAATCAGAATAATGGTTTGTTTTATTAAGAAGAATAAGTATTAGTTTGATAATATATATCTGTAGTTCGATGGCCTTTTTTATATTTAAAATTTTAACAAAACGCGGGTTTTTCGTTCGAACGTATATACGAAATCCTTCTTCTCCTCCCTCTCCTATTGTTAATTCGCTTCCTCGTGTAATAGCGGTACTATTGCTAACTTCAACTGGTGTAAAGGGGGAATTTTAAATTTAAAATGTAGCCTACTATAAATCGTTATTTTCTTTACATGTGTGTACCATTTTACTTTACTTTTTGACTTTTTCTTAGTTCTAATTTAATGTATAGGTACTCTATGTATATAATTTTCTTATATTCACAAACATTTTTTTTTGATTTACTTTCTCTTGAGCGGCTGAAAAGTTACGAGTAACCTTTGGGGGCAACATCCGTATATACAAGGTTACATCGTAACTTTTCAGCCAATCAAAAGAAAGAGCGCGAACGCGTCATCATGTATGCTGTTTTTAATAGCTTTGTTTATTTGTGTGCTAGGAGCAGTATCTACTGACGTCATCAGAGTAACTTGAGAGCGTCTCAGAGTTGGATTTAACATGGTACAAAACAAACGCGTTCGACTGCAAATATAACCTTAATTTTATTAGTTTACTATTGTCAAATTGTCACAGCTATTATGAATAGGAAAAGTAAAGTATTTTCTCAAACTATGAATCTAGACTACAAAAAAATGCATCATATACTAGTATTTATGTACCTACCTAAGTGAAGTTTTTTAAAATATAATGATCGTTCTTTACCTCAATCACATTGGTGTCATTATATTATCCATATCGTGCATATTTGATGCAGGTATAAATCGGATTACATTTACAAACGACAGTTTACAACACGGTGTTAGTGCGATTAGGTTATGTTGTACAAATTGCTCGTAATTGCTCGGACGTCGGATCGCGAGCAGAAAGAGGAATCTCTTTGCGATCTGGATTTGCTTGCTCTAAACAGACAAACACGCACAAATCGTGCTCTAAAATACAAACAAACGCGTAAAATTCCATGGATCTGCTTAGATCAGACAACAAACAAACCTAATAAGTAACGGTGGTGCATATATGTAATATAAATGGCGATTTGTACTCCAAACTACATATTTATTTTTATAATGAAAAACGAATTTCTACTATTATGCAATAGTAAATATTATGCATAAGTAAATCAAATAAAAAACATTATGGGTAAGACTTCCGTAAGAGGACCGCTGATTTGGTGATTTATAATGCATATTAACGGAAACAGCATGTGTTCCTGAGTGTAAATGGCTATTTATTTTTTGAGCAAATGAAAACAAAGTACTAAAAACAGTGTTCGAAAAGTGCTATTTCGAGGTTATGTGCGAGGCTGTTTTTGACGGATTTAACGTATGGTACTGATATGGAAGGAAAAGTTACTAAAAGTGCCCAAATTTTAGATAAAAACAAGCGCCAAACAAACTTATTTGTTAAGTTAATGAGAATCATTTTTTAAATTAAAGTAATAACTAGCAGCGGTTCGATACAATATCCTGAAAAGTGTTTGTTTAAAGTATTTGTTTATTTTTACACTACAATTGTAAGAATTATTATAAGTTGTCCATTTCTCATTATCAGTTTCTTATCATTGGTTGGTGTATCGGATAGAAATAAATTCATATTTCATATATATGATTCGTAGGAAGTTTTACATATAAACTGTATTGTATAGTGAAGTACACATCGTAAGTGAAGCATTAATAAAGATGAATGACTTGTTTGAATTGTCAATGTAATAAAGTGTAGAGTTCTTTCTCCTTTCTTAGTGCCTCTAAAACCTGTTAAATCCGTCAAAAACGCCTCGCACATAACCTCGAAATAGCACTTTTCGAACACTGTTTTTGACGACTTTGTTTTCATTTGCTCAAAAAATGAATAGTTCTTTTACACTCAGGAACACATGCTATTTCCGTTAGTATGCATAGAAATCGCCAAATCAGTGGTCCTCTTACGGAAGTATAGCCAATATTATATATATATTGTTAGAATTATAAGTCATTAAACACAATATTTTAAATTGTAACGTTCTTTTACCTCCACTCAATTTTTCGTATTTTTGTAGTTTTCACGGTATCTATCGCAGGCGCGTCAGTCAGACTGTGTGACTGTTGCGACAGCGGAGCCGTTCTTCCTCTTTTCCTTATGTAAACAAATAATCTCATGAAACCTAAGGCGAATTCGATTGAGCACTTTGGTCTCGGTTGGTCTCTGTGACCTGGTCTGGAGTAGTCATTTGTGGTCACACGTGTTATCAGTCAGTATTTGTGACGTCATAAATTTACAATGTTTTGAGCGGCAAAAACTGTGTTTTTGTAACTACTATCACATAAGGCTTTGGTTGTATGTATGTATGTATGTATGTAAGTGAAGGGTGGTGTTACACTGCGACCTAAAAGATCTATTGTGTCCCCTATTCTTGCTGCTTTACAGCTGGCCTTCCAATCCTATTCCTTTTAGAAAGTGTAGGATGTCAGAGGGCCCCAGTCTAGGTAAGTCTCCCTCTTCGATTTCACATGCTCCCAGGTGAAATGCCCTCGAGTTGCATAGTGCTACGCAGTTTGAGAGGAGATGGATGGGTGTTTCATCCTGTTCCCCACAGAATCTGCATTCAGGATCTTTTTCCAATCCAAGCTTAGTCAGGTGTCCTTTCAGTCTACAATGGCCTGAAAGTATTCCTGTTAATATGCGAACATTGTTCTTACTCAGGTTGATGCATTCTGTAAACCTCTTCTGGTTATAAGTTCCCAGAAGAATTTTACTTTGCCTCATTCCCTGCAGATTTTCCCAATAACTGGATTTTCTCTGCTCCATTTCTATTTTTAATTTCTTCAGTATTGTACTGCTACTTAACCCGCAGAAGGGTTCAGGCCCTACAAAAGGCATTCCAGCCCCTTTCTTTGCGAGTTATCCGTTATTTCGTTTCCTTCCACTCCTGTGTGACCCGGAACCCACAGGAGGTTACTTTATTTCTTTTGCCTAGCTCATTTAGTTTCCCTAGGCATTCCCAGACCATCTTGGAGCTGATTTCATATGAGCTCAGCGCCTTGATGGCTGCTTGACTATCAGACATGATGATAATCTCCTGCTTCCGATAGTTCCTATCCATATTGAACTGAAACATCTTCCAATAGCGTGTATTTCCGCCTGAAATATACTTGGTATTTTCCCAAGCTTTCGAAATATGTAGTTCTGGGCCATATATTCCTATTCCAGTTCCTTCTGCCGTTTTGGAGCCATCAGTATACCATTTGATGGCATTTCTATTCAAGTTCAAGATGGTGTTATGATCCCACTCGCTCTTGTTACTTAAGCTTTGTGGTGAATTCCTTCACAAAGCTAAATTTTTTTAACATATCATCCCGGGCATATCCCAGGTTTGATCACCGTCGGGAGATTGAGGCTATGCCTAATCATTCCTTCCTTGACCATTCTTAGTGCGGTTCTTTTCGCCACGCCCTCTATTACAATGTGGAGGGGGGCAAGATCAATACTACTTCGATGGCTGCTGTTGGCAGGTTCTCATAGCCCCCGTTATGCATACACATGCTAATCTTTGCACTTTCGAGAGATTAATTCTCGCGGTGGCCAGATTAGTTCTTTTGCTCCATGCTACTGATGCATAGGTGATGATTGGTCTCACTATCGCTGTTATACATCCAAGCAGTATTTTTGGGTTGCATCCCCATTTTTCCCTGCAAAGTTTTGCAGACCATCAGAGCTCTTTTTGGCCTTGTTGGTTACTTCAACTTCATGTTTGTTCCATAGAAGTTTATTGTCTAGGGTAAGGCCTAGATATTTAACTTCCGCTCTCCAGTCTATATTTTGCCCATCCAGTTTTATGGTTCTAAGATTGGATTTTTTTTCCTGTAAATGCTACTAGGGTTGTCTTAGTGGGGTTAACATTGAGTCCATCGATTGACACCATCTTCTCGTGAAGTTCAATCCTCTTTGAACTATGTCACAGAGGTATTCTCAATTTGCCTCTTGCGTATAGGACAATATCATCAGCATACCCTTGACAAGATATGCCTAGATTCGTCAGTCCGCATAAGAGTTCATCTACTATTAGGCTCCACATAAGTGGGGATGTAACTCCCCCTGTGGGCATCCTCTGGTCGTACTAACCGAGATGGTCTTATGTCCCACCTCCGCCTCCACCGACCTGGTAGACAGTAGTTGCGACATCCATCTAGAAGTCACGCCGTCTACCCCCCTATTGATTAATGCTTTTTTGACAGACTCGTGTGGAGTGTTGTCAAAAGCACCCTCTATATCTAGAAAGGCGCACACTACGGTTTCCTTATTCGTCAGGGCATCTTGGATTTGGTCCGTCAGCTCCACTAATGCAGTCTCAGTGGATTTGCCTGTTTGATAGGCGTGCTGACAGGGGTGTAGTGGCACCCGCTCCAAGATGTCTGTTCTGATATAGTTATCTACAGCCTTTTCCACCGTTTTCAAAAAGAATGATGTGAGGCTGATAGGTCTGTGGGATTTAGGGTGCGTAATGTCTTTTCCCTGCTTTTGGTATAAAGGTGACTTTAGCCCTTCGCCAAGCTTCTGGAATGTACCCCAACTCCAGACTACTTCGGCTTATCCGAATCATGTGAGGAAGGATTTCTTCCTGCCCTTTCTGAAGTAGAACTGGAAAAATCCCGTCTACTCCCGGTGTTTTGAACGGCTGAAAGGTATTGATGGCCCATTTTAACCGTTCGCTACTACATATGTGTCTTGCCACTGTAGTAGCTTCCTTATTTGGTCTTTTATATATCTCGGAAGGATTTTCCGAGGTTCCCACTTTGCTTTCGGGAAAGTGGGTTTCTAGAAGGAGGAGAGCTCTTTCTTCTTCACTTTCAGTGAAGCTTCCATCTGGCTTTCTTAGTGCCATTCCTGAATCGATTCTACCCTTCGCCATTACCTTGTGGAGTCGCGAAGCGGTAGGTGTTGAATCGATTTCCTCGCAGAACTTTCTAAAGCTATCTCTTTTCGCTTTCCTGATAGCTTTATTGTAGGAAGTAAGTTTCTCGGTGTAACTCTGCCAATCTCCGTTACGCTTGGCCTTGTTAAAGAGCTTCCGCGTATCGGATCTTAATTTTGACAGATGGCTGTTCCACCAAGGTGCGTCCCTACATTCTTTTGTCTGCTGAACAGGACAGCTCGAATCGTATGCTTCGAGTATGGCCTTGTTCACCTCTCTAAGGTCGTTTTCCAGATCCAGATGATGCCTGGCCTTTCTGGATTTGATGACCTTTAGATTACTACTTAGATTGGTTCTGTAGTTGTCCCAATCTGTTTTTCTGGGATTCCTCCGGAGTGGTGGCTCTGGAGTCTTCGTCTCTAGTCTGAACACAATCATTCTGTGATCAGAGAGAGAAGGTTCACTTGATACCCTCCAGTCTTTGGTTAGTGTTATATGAAAATAGTTTTCAATATCGAAGATAATGTATATAAACGCGATACTGCTCAAAACCATATAAAGAGTAATAATTCAGAGCGTCGTGAACCAGCAGCAATTGTACGTATTTGTAGGTTAGAAGAGAATATCTCCCAATATAAAAATAAAAACAGCTCTTATTGCAATTGTTGTTGAAGAACTAACATCTATTTTCATGAACATACCGTCTTTAGTATTTTCAATTATTGTAACTACTGCCCAGGCTACATACTTATTGCATTTGTTACCACATGTAATACGGGAGGTTAGACGCTCATACCGCACTTATGACCGATCTCCGAGCGCGGTCTTAAATTTGACAGACCAAACGTGACCAGGTGTGACGTCATCAGTTTTCCAAATGAATTCGAGCGGTCTTAGACCACGAATGACCACTAATGACCAATCTCATCGAATTCGCCTCTAATATTGCTCGCTAACATCTTACCCATTAGCCGGAAGATTTATGGAGGTGCAGAAATAATAATGGTATGTGTGACCCAAAAAGATTATCAAACAGTAACAAATAATGCACTGAGGTCTAATACTAATAATACAACGTCTAACTAAATAGGCAAAGAATTTATTAGACATGTGTGAACATATTCTACGTGATGAGGAAAAAAAAATATTTTCAAGCGCTAACAATATATTAACACAAACTTAGAACTACACACAATATATTGAGCATAACATTAAATTAGAAACTAAGAAAAAGTAAAGTTAAATTGTTAAAAAATGACGATTATATATTATCAAACTAAATATTTATTCTTCCTAATAAAACAAACATTTCAATGTAAACACGAGAATTATGGCGTGGTGAGTCATCACAGCGTCATCACCTATCCACCCTCTCTTTTCTTGGGACCTTGCAATGCTATTGCAATTAAATATTTTGCCGACACGTAAGAGGGCCATCTTGTATGTAGTAGTCTAACTATAAAGCTTATATTTAAATCGAGATGGGCACCAACGCCGTGGTGCCATCTCCCGCTTTTGTCCAAACTGTTCAAAAATCTGTTAACTATTTTGTCCATAAGGTTGACTAACTAGTATGTATATAAACAATGCTATTACACATATAAACGGTTGCAGAGCGTATTTTCTTACAATAGCTTTTTCTCTTTGATCATTTATTACCTTGTCAACATCGCCTGGAGTCTAAAAGGTCAAATAATCATCATAATTGATATTACTGAAGTAGTTAATACTTACTGCTACTGTTAATATTATACTTTCTTCGCATTCGCTTATAGAAAACTTCCAATTTTCCGATTTTATTCGTAATCGACCTTTAGGCGGAATAACGTAACACAATGCCTTTATTTGACATAGATGCTTGATATCTGTAGCAACAATATAAAGTATTATACAACTATGCAGAATAGTATTAAATCTGAGATTGAAAAAAAACAAAAAAAAAATACCGGCTGGTGTATGAACATCTCTTGCGATATTAATATAATTCATAGCACTTGTATCCTTTATGTTGTGTATCCCCTTTACGGAAATAATTGTATCCCAAAATGTATTCCAAGTACTAAGTAGCAGTGCAGAACAATTGTTAAAACGAAATTCAAAGTCCAGATTTATCTGAAATGCAAAATAAGAAAGCAATACAGCAAAAAAGAAAACAATATAATATACCAAAGACAATGATTTATTATTTCTCAATACTGGCCATTCTGCCATAAATTCATGAACAGTAAGCTGCTTACTGAGCTGTCGATATTTAATGGTGTTCTTCCAATGGCTTATCACTTCTTCCCATGGTTCGTCAAAATATTTTAAAAACCTAAGAGAACTTTCTGTGGCAGCTAAAATAAATATCTATAAATAAAGCTGTATGCAAAAAAATATTCAAATGTATACAGTCGGATTCAGGTATGGGATCCTCTTGTGCTGTGTCTGCAATTAGTTTTCTTTTTCTTTGTTGTGTTGTATCTCCACTTCGAAACACAATATTCCTAACTTTATCCACTAATCGGCCATTAGTATGTAAACATTAGTTAACAAATTTGAAATTTAATTATAAGTTAAGTTAGCCAGCTTAAAATAAATTGCTTCTGTGGTAGTTCTTTTTCTACTCCAAATAAACTTATAATGCATGTAGAATATATCCATAAAAACACTACATATGTATGTCCAGTGCAAAATTGTAGGCGCTCATTTCAAAGACGGGATTCATTTAGATATCATATTACTATGAAGCATTTCCCAGCTAATTACTGCCAAAGTTCTGATAAAAAAAATGTTGGAGATACTATTAAAAACGATGTTCCATCGCATAACATTTTACCGGGAGATACTTTAATAGAGGATACATTAAAACCTAACGATTTAGCTGAGATTATAAAACGTAAAATAAATAAAATTGTTGAAAATTTAAAATTGACAGTCGAAGTTTTTGTATCAAAATTGTATGGTAAAATTTCATTAACCCGCTCATGTATACAAGATATCATCAATATGGTTGTCGAATTATTTCAGTCAAATTCAATGACGTATTTAAAAGATTTATTGGAATTTTGCTTTAGTAGTATAAATGTCACCGACAAACTATCGTCAGAAGTAAATATATTGTTTAAATCAATAGGAAATCCATTCGAAATGTTCAATTTACACACTGAATTTCGTAGAATTGCCTTTTTCAATAGATCAGAAAAACTTATTAAATCGGAATTACATATCATAGGACAAAGTCCCTCAAATTTCAAAGTAAATAACGAAGTGATCATGAAATTAAAAAATAATACGTCCGTATATATCCCGCTTCGACAAATGCTTAAAATGTTTTTGGAGTTACCAAATGTATTTCATAAAATTGTCAACTATATAGAACAGTGCTCTAATGATTCTTCAACGGTATTCAGCTTGTTACAGTGTTCATTATGGAAGTCGATAAAAGATGCATATCCAAATAAAACGGTGCTTCCTCTTATCTTATATTATGATGACATTCAATGTGGGAACCTTTAGGAAGTCACTCCCACATACATAAATTAGGAACACTGTACTATACCTTGGCCGCAATACCACCCGAGTACTCTAGCAGATTAGAAAACATTTTCATAGCCTCTATCTTTAACACTGCCGATAAAAAAAAGTATGGAAATAAGTTAATTTTTCAGCCTATAATTAACGAATTAATTTCCTTGGAAAATGCAGGTCTTCGTATTAAAGTGAACGATACATATTACGAAATTTATTTTGTTGTTGCGCTAATAATTGGCGATAACCTAGGCCTACATTCCATTTTCGGTTTTGTTGAGAGTTTTTCTGCTAATCACTTTTGTCGATTCTGTACCACTCCCAAATATATAACAAATCAACAAATCAAGGAAGACAAAATTAGTCTTAGAAAAGAGGACGAATACATGGACCATCTTCAAGATATGTTATATGGAGTTAAGGAAACTTGTATCTGGAATAACTTGAAACATTTTCATGTTTATAACAATACTACATGCGATATAATGCATGACCTATTTGTGCACAGATATGAAATGGCTCTGATCATTGGTAACTTCTTGGAAAGAAATGTTTTTAGTCTAGAAAATTTAAATGACAGAATAAAATATTTTAAATACGATAACTTAGACCGTAATAATCCTACAAAAATAAAACACGACCATATAACAAACAAATGCATCATTATGTCATCAGCTGAAATGTTAAGTTTAGTAATCAATTTCTGTTTCATTATTGGTGATTTAATACCTGGAGGTGATCCAATTTGGCACTTTTATTTGAAATTACTAGAAAGAACGGAAATATTATTATCAGATTCACTAACTACGACCACTACCGAGCTATTAGAAAACTTAATCACTGAACACCATCAATTATATATTAATTTATTTGGTCCCAATTTAAAGCCGAAACATCATTTTATGTTACATTACAGACAAGTTATAGATAAAGTTGGTCCTCTGTCAAATATATCGAGCATAAGATTTGAAGCCAAACACAAAGATTTAAAGGATACTGCTAAAAATATTAATAATCATATTAATTTACCATATTCATTAGCGTTAAAACTGCAATTAAAGACTGCACACCGAGTGCTATCAAACGTAGGATTAGATGACAGTATTGATATAGGTACATTGGGTGCATTAGAAAACTCTTTAATTGAAAATTATAACTTAAAGAATGCAATGCTCGAGGAATCACTAGTTACCTTTAAACCTTTACCGAAGTTTTACTCGCGCGTGCTAAGCTTGTAAGCGCTTGTGAACCAGCTTTGTACGTATTGAATAAAAAAGTATCCGAACAATACAAACCTAAGCGAGTGGGAGAAAAGATATCGTGTCCCTTTCATTACAAGGAGCGGATATTTTCTCTCTCGCTTGCTCGGCATTTAATCGTTCGGGTATTATTTTCTTCAAGTCTACGTATCCATATTTCGTTCAAAACCAAAGTTATTGAGGTAAGTAAATGTAATTACTTCATTTAAGAAAATACATTCTCTTTTTAACAAAATTAACATTTTAATCGAAAATACTTTTATACTCAATTGAAAGACATTATAGTTTCTTTGAGATAAGCTATATTTGAAACAAGAACAGAATTTACTTGAGTCAAACTGATATAGTTTTCACTTGACAAACCATATATTCTCAAAACAAGCAAACTATGTTCAATACAAGAAGGAAATAATCATTTCCATTCAACAATAAATTTACTTCCGTATATCGAAAGCTAAGATTTACTCGGTTTGAAACAGATTTTGTTGCTACAAGAATAAATTTTTCTGCGTGTAGGGGACGTCACTCACGTAAATATTGAATAAAAGAGGAGCCAATAAAGAGCCCTGCGGAACCCCCGCCGACTGGGGGTGCCCCAAGGATCTTTCACCCCCCACCCCCGCTCGAAACGTCCGGCCCTCTAAATAGCTGGCGATCAATTTTGCCAGCACTGGATTAATCCCCGCCCGAAGCATTTTATAAAGCAGTCCCTCGTGCCAAACAGTATCGAAGGCACAAGAGATATCGAGAAACACGGCCCCAACAGTCTCCCTCCTTTCCAGAGAGTCTCTAATGAATTCCGTTAGCCTCAGGAGCTGGAATTCCGTGCAGAGACCCGCACGGAATCCAAACTGCTCATGAGGCAAAGGTGTCCCGATTTTTCCTGTGAGAAGTGTACACTTCTCACCAGCAATTCAGTATTTGAAAATTTCTTGATTGTAAATGCAACTTTCGGAGAACGTATTGACTTATCATAGCCATAAATCACTTAATTATGTATATTACTGCGATCAAAGGTAACGACTAGAAACTTAAACAGAAAAATAAATATATAGAGAGAAAAAGGTTTATGTATAGAATATACAAATCCGAGTTTCGGTGGCGGCGTTTCCTTTAGAAATACCAATGAAAAAAAAATACATAACAGCAAAAAGAACTCTTGAATAGACGGCTTCATTTAGAAATATATATGTATTTAACTTGTTTAATGTTATATGGAGATAATTCTTTTTTAAGAAAACATGTGGTGATGGGATTTTATTATTTAAAATTATGTTATTAATAGTCCTGCTTTGATATTAGTTACTTGCTTGGATTAATGCTCGCGTGTATTAGTTTAGCAATAGATAATATGTCAGCCAGTCTCCTCAGTTTTGGGATAATGTGATTTTCACAGATTTATTGACTACTATTGACACTATTATTGATGTATTAATTACTATTGTTGTTTAATATTCTTAAATATTGCATTACTATAAAGTTTTCTTCTATCCATAAAAAAATTACCAAAACCAGGTTTAAGATTATTTATAAAATTCTTAAATAAAGCAATTAAGTTCGCAAAGAAATTATTTATTTTATGAACCCTCCGTTTATTGTATTTTTAGGAAATATATCTTAGCTATCGCCTGTGTACTATGACGTCGTTGATCTATTTTCTTGAAATATGGCCAACACTGGGTCTCTTTACAAACTGTCTTTATGTAGCACAGGTTTATTAACAATTATTTAAATATTATTGGATTTATAATCCATAACAAACATTGTAAGAAAGCATATTGTTCGTCAATCTCAGTTAGTGCTAAAATATTTATTGTTGAATTTGATACATTAATACTTTTCGTGCTATCTGCCGAAGCTGTGTTACCACACAAAAGTGTTAGCTACATTCAATAAAATAGAACGAATTGGATTACACAAGCGATAGTTAAGATATATTTCCTGAAAATACAATAAACGGAGGATTAATAAAATAAATAATTTCTTTGTGAAATTAATTGCTTTAAAAATTTTGTAAATAATCTTAAACTGTTTTTGGTAATTCTTTAATACATAGAAAAAAATTTTGTAGTTAATACAATATTTAAGAATACTAAACAACAACCATAATGAATACATCAATAATAGTGTAATTAATCAATGTGAAAATCACATTGTTCAAAAACTCAGGAGGCTGATTGACATATTGTCTATTTGCTAAAGTTATTTTTTTTTTTTTTTTTTTTTTTTCGGTGGGATAAATCATTATGGACACCATGTACTGGTCAAACATGCCTGGTAGTGTGGGCACTCCAGCTGATAGGCACTGTACCTGGCTGATATACCACTAAAACCACCTATGAATTTCCCCCCGGCATCTGACGAACCATCTTCAGATTATTCCATCATGAATGCACCTAGTGGCTAGTTTATTCTTGTCTGTCATTCGGTGTTTCCTTGACATCTTTGTCTTTCTAGCATCTCCTATGTTTCATTATCACTTTAATCATTTCGTGTATTACTTCCATTTTCCCGCGATTGCTATCATATTATCGATTTAGGTTTGTCGCTGTTAGTTCTGCATTTACTTTGTTGCTCACATCCTGTCTGATCGCTTTCCAGTTTTTGCAGACCAGAATGGCATGCTCCGGGGTATCTACTTCTCCGCAATACGCACATTCGTCGCCAATGTCTTCCCTATTCTCTTTGTGTATGATTTGAAGTAACCAGACCAGTGAGGGCTTGGGTTGGGTTATAAACTCTAGATTTCGGTGGTTACATTCTTATCCACTTGTTCTAGTCTGGTATGGACTTCTAGTTCATTCACCTTTTGGGTATTAGTCACCTTTCTTGCCACGCTTTCAGAGTCCAGGCTTTGGCCGTCGCTGCTTGTGCTTTGTTACCGTCTTTGTATACTTTCTTTCTTTCCAGTGCCATCAAATCAATAGGTGGGGACCCTGCAATGACTTGGAGTGCTGCTGTAGAAACCGTTTTAAGTGTCTGAAGCCACTCTAATTAAAATTTTCTTTGAGTTTTCTCCATTCTTAAGGCGTTTCTTTTATTTCCATTGCTGTTTCCACATTGGGCTCATACAATAAAGTCGAGTATACAATCGGCAAGGATCTGCCTCTTGCTGCTCCTTGGTCCTCCGATGTTAGGCATTATACGAATTAGCTTTCCTATTCTATTTTCAGCCTTACCCGTAACTTTTTCAATATGGTCCTTGTAGCTACCTTTCGTGTCAAACCAAACTCCCAGATATTTAACGGTCTTCTTGGGGACTACCTCCACCTCGTTTATCTTAAATTTTAGGCCTTCTATTTTTCTTCTGCGGGTAATAATTAGGGCTTCGGTTTTTTCTGGTGCCAACAGGAGTTCATTCCTCTTCATCCACTCGTCTATTCTCTTCAGATTCTCGTTGGTATTATACACTAGGATACTTCTATCGGTGGCTGTGGTAATTAACGCTATATCATCCGCGAACCCGATAATCTTAGCTCGTCCCTGTAGTTCCAATCGGAGAACTTCGTCATACAAGACGTTCCACAGAGTAGGACCAACACTTGAGCCCTGTGGAACGCCTGCTTTACCTCCATTCTCTCCCCTTTTTGCTATTTGCACATATCTTCCCTTGAGATACTCTGCAACGATGTTGACCAGATATTTGGAGATCTTTCTGCTTTCTAGTCTTTTGAGGATAATGTTCCAGTTTGCCGTATTAAATGCGTTTTTAACATCCAGGGTGACTAGCGCGTTCCAATCCTTTCCCTTTTTGTCATACACCTTTGCCACTTCTTCCATTGCTTGCAGGGTGGACCTCCCTCTCCGGAATCCATACTGATGCTTGGCGAAACCTCCTTTAGTTTCTATTTCCTGCTCCAGTCTTTCCCTTATAAGCGTCTCGTACAACTTGCTAAGTGTGTTGAGGAGACAGATTGGCCTGTAAGTACTTTTCTTCCCTGATTTACTCTCTTTTGGTATCAATATAACTTTTGCCACTTTCCATTCGTCTGGAAACGTTTGTGTTCTTAGAAGCTGATTTTGCACTTCTAGAAGCCAACCTTCATCTAATTTTCCCGCTTCTTTTACGGCCGATGGAGGAATCCCGTCCAAACCTGGGGCTTTGCCTACCTTCATTTTTTCTATTGCACACCTTATTTCTGCTACAGTAAAGTCCGGCGCGGTATCTACTTTTCTTTGATGGACTTGTTCATCTATAGTAGGGTAAGGGAAGAGTTGCCTGACCACCTCTCTTCGTTCTCTTACTGGGAGCTCGTATGGTGATAAATTCCTTATTCCTTTTATAGCTATTTTATATCCATTTCCCCAGATATCCTTATTTAATTCGTTGCAGACACTCATCCATTGTTCATTTTTTGATTTTTGTATAAGTTTACGTAATTCCCTTTTTACTTTATCGTATTCCTCCCAGGCTTTTTGTTTTTCCCCTTCATTAGTACTCTTAGACATCCTTGTGTTACGTCTTCTACTTTTGTTACATTCTTTCCTTTTATTACTTATTTCTTCGTTCCACCAGTAAGGTACCGCCTTTTTTCCTTTTGGCCCTTCACACGTAATGTTTACCCATGCCTCTTTTAACACTTCTGAGCATGTTTTATGGGAACTTCTCTCGTCCTTTGTCATATTACTAAGCCTAATTTCAACATTTGCGTAAAAGGTATCCCAGTTAGTTATATATGTCTTTCTGTCTGGTACTTTTCGAGGAGCCTTTTCCGTCTTTATTTCATAGTAGATGAGACGGTGTTCTGTCAGAATTTCCTCATCTAACACTTTCCAGTTTACCAGCCTCTTTGCTATTTTTTGTGTTGAGAGGGTTACGTCGATGTACGACTCCGTCGCCCTCCTGACGAAGGTTGGTTTCCCTCCTGTGTTATGCACAACTAAATTTAGAGCGGCAATCCACTCTGCCCAATATTCTCCTCTTCTATCTATAGTAGGGGATTCCCACAGATGTGATTTAGCGTTTATGTCGCCTACAATGACAGCTTCTCTTCCTCTGGCTTTCAACCTATTCATTATTTCGTCGACAGCTTCCTTATAGTCGTCAATGCCCATATTGGGAGATATATAACAGCAATACATATCCCACTTGTCAAAATCCATTCGTAAATATCCGTTCCCTGCCACTACGTTCGCTACAGCAACCTTTTTGTTTAGAAACAACACTGCTATATCCTCTCGATTGTCTCTTAGCCATCCCTTCCCACTTGTTATTTTTTTGTTCGGTTCACCAACTATGATAATGTCTACGTCCCTTTGTCTGGCAGTGGCGTACGCTAGATCGTGAGCCACCTTACCCCTCCCGAGATTTGCTTGTAGTATGCTGAGGCTCATATTTTTCTTTCCTGTCTTCCCGCCTTTCTGTGTTCCATGATCTTATTTTTTGTTTTCTTGCCTTTTCAACGAGTTCCTTAAAGTAAGGGCACTTAATTTGGTCCGCTCTATGTCCTTCGACCTCGCACTTTACACATCGCACTGTATTTCTACATTCTTTACTCTGATGTCCTTTTTGGCCACACCTTATACACTCGTCCCTGCGGTCCGTTTGCGCAGTACAGTCCCGAGTTTTGTGACCATATTCGAGGCATTTAAAGCATCTGTCTATATGGATTCTTTCTCTTACCCCACAGTGTACCCATCCTATCTTCACCGCCCGTTGCCTAATTAATTCTGCTGCCTGTCCTTTAGGGATTTCGATTATCGCTGTCTGTTCATCAAACCGTCCCTTCCTTAATGCTTTTATATTTATTTCGGTTTCCATTAGTTTTGTTACCCTCGCTACCGCCCGAACAACTTCTTCCTCTTCTGTGGTCGGTTCTATTCCCAATATATATACTATTGCCTTTCCAGTTGTTCTAGACTTAACACTAACATTGCCAATCTTACTTTTAATTTCCCTTTCTAGAAAACCTGCCATATTTTTTCCCCCTTCAACGCCTAGTAGGAGGTCTCCGTTTCCTGTTTTCCTAATCTTTGTAATTTTGACCCCTAACTTGTCTATATCAACCTCTTGTTTAAGTTCTCTCATTACATCTGCATAGCTTTTACCCTCAGCTTTAACTGTGAGTATTTCTTCCTCTTTTCTCATATTCTGTTTCTGGGGCACTGATCTGCTTCCTTGTCCCCACAATATTATTTTTACATTTGCGTTCGCAAATGCAAACTCGCATATCTTCCTGACGTATGAGTTGTTTAGGCCGTCTCCTACTACCAAGGTAATATATTCACTAGGGTGTACTTTTGCCATCTCTTTGAGTTCTACCATTTTCTTATGTACTTCTTCCATGCGGTTAACTCCCGTCTTATCTATCCTCATTGGAAGAAAATATACTGCACTACTATATTCATCTGGTGTTCACCCTTGCTGGTTTTAGTTCTTTCCGTTTGTATAAGGAAATCACTTTGGTATTCATTACTTTTGATGAGTTCTGCCAAACCATGGTATTTTAGCGTTAACATTTCCATAGTTCTGTTGCCTTCCAGATTACCCGGATCCATAAGTAACGCGAAGTCTCCTTGTCGCCCCTTTGTAGGTGCTTGGTTGTTGCCCAATATTTCGGTGACTTTATATGCTTCTTGTGGCAATTTCTCATCCAATACCTCCGCAAGACTTTCATAGCTTGATTTCTCATTCAGTACCATTTTTATTTTATTTATGGTCCTTAATTTCCTCTGTTCGTGCTCATCCTGTATATCCTCCATGCTAGCCTGGACACCAATGGTTTTCGTCTCCTTTTTCCTTGATTTCGATTTAATCTCTTCTTCCAGCCTTTCTACCACTTTCAATTCCTTATTTACGTCTACCGCCTGTCGTTTTAGTTTCTGTACGATGTTCTTAATTTCTACTTTTGTCTTCGTACTTGCTTCTGTGATTTCTACTAATTCTTTAATTGTCTTTGTCAACGCTTCCAATTCCTTTTTAAATACTTCCACTCCTCTCTCCTCTTCTTCTTCTCGAGGTCTCTTCAGTTTACTTGTCTCGAAGCCACATCCTGTCCACGAAAAAGATCTCCCTCTAGGCGGTGTCCGCTGGAGCGACCCTCTTCCTCTGAAGGGATCTGCATCTTCCCTAGGTCCAGTTTCAAAACTTGGCGCCTCAGCCTGGGTCCCCACTGAGAGCGTTGCATTGGTTTTAAGATTTTTAGCGTTTTCCATTTTGTTCCCACGAGATGGGTCGTACTAAAGGTCGAGCGAGGCAGTGCGCCCTTACCTCGCCAAGGCTAGAAACACCCCTGGAGGTCGCCAGGTATCCAGGGCATCGCTAGCAACACACTCTTTTGGTCCTGTGCCATGCATCCCCCCGGCGCGATGGTGCTACACCACTGGGATTGGACCTTCTCGGCAAGAGAAACATAAAGGCCCCTAGCCCTCGAAACCTAATAGCGTCGGGGCCTGAAGAAGAAGGGTTGGCCAAGAGAGGCCGATAGAAAGAAAGTAGAGAGAAAGTACCTCACCCAAGACAGGTTGAAGCAAGGTGAGGTGATCCAGACAGGGTGAGTCGTCCTTAGCTTCACTATCCCCTCCCGTCCCAACCGGGTTCGAGTAGGGACAGCTACTGAGCTCCACCACCCCACGTCAAGGTTCCACGACTCCTCGTTGCTAAAGTATTACATGCGGGCATAAATCAAACTAAGCAACTAATATCATAGTAATAGGTAATGTAATTTTAAAATCCCATCGCCATATGTTTTCTTAAAAATAGAATTATCTCTACATAACATCAAACAAGTTAAATACATACATCTGTATTTCTAAATCGTGTCGTCTACTCAAGAGGCCTTTCAGTTGTTATGTATATGTGCATTAATATTTCCGTATTCGGTATTTCTAAGGAAACACCGCCACCGAAATTCCAATGTGTTTATTTAATGTATAAACCGTTTTCTCTATATATATTTATATTTCTGTTTGAATTTTTAGTCTTTCCTTTGATCGCAATAATACACACAAAAAAGTGATTTATGGCTTTGATAAGTGCATATATCCTCTGAAAGCTGCATTTACACCCAAGAAATTTTAAAATTCACGAATGCTGGTGTCCCGATTTTTAATGTGAGAAGTGTACGGCAGATGTGCGGTCTCTGTGTTTTTTTTTGTAGTAAATCTACTTTAAATGTAAAGAAGAAGGCAGTAAGTAAACATAGACAAACATTGAAATTATAAAATAGAGGCAAATAAATACATCAAAGGCGCATACTTATGCTTGCCGACTTACCTCGTTTAGCACAATTCGAAGTTTTTCAGTTACTTACCTTAAATATGATATTGTATACGAACAGATGTTCTGTTTTCTTTACACATCCCTACAGCTTTACTAAATATGTTTGTGTTTTTTTAATCTAATTGATTCATAATGATTGTTTTCATATCTATTTTTAAAACGCCGCGGCTTCGTTTTTCGATTTAACATAATGAAAATTAATATATATACAGTAACCGGCATAAATATTGCAACATATGGGATTTTTTTTTTGTTATTAAAATATTCCAATTTTTTTTGGGATAGGTTGTGCATGTTTGGGAGCCCCAAACTTTATTTTGACAAACGTCACGTGACCACTAGTATAGCCGTAAATTTAAAAAATATGTTATGAATTTCTAAAAAGTGGGATTAGATGACATGATATCCAAAAAAGTTATTTGAAAAAGTTGCTTGGAATTCTGAGGCTGTGTGCAAATTTGCGTGAAGATATTTGAAAAAAAAAAAAATGAAAATCACAATTTTTACAAATATTGTTTAATTGAATTACATATTTCCATTTTTCTCGTTTTTAGCAGCCCAACAGCAGTACTTTTTCTAAATCTGGTTGACATCCAAACAATTTTATCAATTTCTGCATAATTAACAGAGCGAAAATTGAAAAGGACGTTTTCGGTACGACAATTGTTGTTGCGAGGGACTGTATATAGTATTAATAAATGAAAGTTCACAAACATTTGCATGCTAAACTACTTAGCAAACATGATCTTTATTGAAAATTATAATACCTTTTTTTGTTTTGTAACACTACATGCTCCCACCGACGGTATTAACGTAAATTTTAAAATTAGAAAACAAGGAATAATAAACAGTAGGTAAAATAAAAATAGTAGTAATTAGTCATTTACTAGAAAAATAAAATAGTTTACCACATCATTTTGTCGGTTTTAATTTCAAAGCCCACCTTACTTATAGGAAACAGAACGATATATATGCCTAATAAGTTGTTCATTACTATTAGTTATTGTTTAAATGTTTTTTCTTAATAAGCATTCATATCATTAGTTAAAAGTATTTTATTATTAATCATTTACTTTTATTGAGTTTCATAGACATTAAACTATTTTAAATTTTATTTTTGTTTCCTTAGAAATACCGAATACGGAAATATTAATGCAAAAAAAATACATAACAACTAAAAGTTTACTATTTAACTTGTTTGATGTTATGTAGAGATAATTCTTTTTTTAAGAAAACATATAGCGATGGGATTTTAAAATTACATTACCTATTACTATGATATTAGTTACGTAGTTTAATTTATGCCCGCAAGTAATACTTTAGCAATAGACAATATGTCAATCAGCTTCCTGAGTTTTTGAACAAAGTGATTTTCACATTGATTAATTACACTATTATTGATGTATTCATTATTGTTGTTGTTTAGTATTCTTAAATATTGTATTACTCCAAAAAAATTTTTATGTATTAAAAAATTACCAAAAACAGTTTAAGATTACTTACAAAATTTTTAAAGCGATTAATTTCGCAAAGAAATTATTTATTTTATTAACCTTCCGTTTATTGTATTTTCAAGAAATATATCTTAACTATCGCCTGTGTAATCCAATGTCGTTCTATTTTATTGAAATATAGCTAACACTTTTGGTCTGTAACAGCTTCGGGCAGTAGCAACGAAAAAGTATTAAATGTATCAAATTCAACAATAAATATTTTAGCACTAACTGAGATTGACGAACAATATGCTTTCTTATAATGTTTGTTATGTATTACAAATCCAATAATATTTAAATAATTGTTAATAAACCTGTGCTACATACAGACAGTTTGTAAAGAGACCCAGTGTTGGCCATATTTCAAGAAAATAGATCAACGACGTCAGATTACACAGGCGATAGCTAAGATATATTTCCTGAAAATACAATAAACGGAGGGTTCATAAAATAAATAGTTTCTTTGCGAACTTAATTGCTTTATTTAAGAATTTTATAAATAATCTTAAACCTGGTTTTGGTAATTTTTTATAGATAGAAGAAAACTTTATAGTAATACAATATTTAAGAATATTAAACAACAATAGTAATTAATACATCAATAATAGTGTAGTCAATAAATATGTGAAAATCACATTATCCCAAAACTGAGAAGGCTGACTGACATATTATCTATTGCTAAACTAATACTCGCGAGCATAAATCCAAGCAAGTAACTAATATCAAAGCAGGACTATTAATAACATAATTTTAAATAATAAAATCCCATCACCACATGTTTTCTTAAAAAAGAATTATCTCTACATAACATCAAATAAGTTAAATACATATATATTTCTAAATAAAGACATCTATTCAAGAGTTCTTTTTGTTATGTATTTTTTTTTTCATTGGTATTTCTAAAGGAAACGCCGCCACCGAAACTCGGATTTGTTTATTCTATACATAAACCTTTTTCTCTCTATATATTTATTTTTCTGTTTAAATTTCTAGTCGTTACCTTTGATCGCAGTAATATACATAATTAAGTAATTTATGCTATGATAAGTGAATACGTCCTCCGAAAGTTGCATTTACAATCAAGAAATTTTAAAATTCTGAATTGCTGGTGTACATAGAAAACAATAAATTGTGAAACTAGACAAATTCTACAAAACATAAATAATAATAATGTATAAATACAAAAACTATACTCTAACACCTTGATAAGATATATTTACAAGCATAACTACGCATAATAATAAAACACATAATTGTTTTACGTTAATATAATATTTAACGTTTTAATTTTATATCGTCACTGCACATATATTGTCAGACTACTTCGTAATGTTATGTATATTAATATGTAGATTAGTTCAATTTGGCACAGACAACAGCAATATGCATGCACAAACCCAATAAGTATTTAGACGTTTGGTTTGGCGTGAACGCGAGAGCTAAAAACGAATATGAACGAGTGTTTGCGATGTTTACCGAACTTAATTTAAAAATATTTGGCGGAACTGATGGACGCGCCAATGTGCGACGTGGCCGAACTAAACCAAAGACTTCCCCCTCTCCTGAGAGAAACATAGCCATGCTCAGGAGATAGAAACTTGACATTGCGCGCCCTCTATTGCTGCCACATTAGAAATAATCAGTGTGTGTCATAGTAGAAATCTATATCTTATCTTGGTGTGGATCCGTGATCGTTTGACCTAGCGAGTTGTGACGTATAGTTGTTGACGATTGTTGCGAGCTACTTATTCTGTTTTCCTTTGAATTCCCGAACTTTGTTTATGGTGTATTTATCCTATTTAACGTTTAACTGTGTTTGGTGTTTTATGTAAGCGTTCTCTGAATATATTTCATTCCGTTTTTATATAAGTTTTGTGTACATAGTTTTGCAGTAGTTATTGGACACTTGTGCTATTTCGTTTAGTTAAATATCGTTTATATGTTTTGTTTTTATTATGTATATAGTGTTAAGCTTGTAGTTGATTTCTGTGTATTTCGAATGTGTGCAAATAAAACAGCCTTTAAAAAATGAAGTTACTTTATTTAAAAAAGAATTTCAAAATGAGTAACAGATAACACTACGCCCTATAATCGAATTTCCCGCCATAAGTGGTTAGGTAATGCTAGTTTTATGTGGCAGCAATAGATGGTGCAATCTAGATCGTGTGGTTTGTCAAGTTTCCTATCTTTCTTATAGTTAATCGTTGGCCATGCTCCCCATGTTCTCGTCCGATCTCTGTTGAGTGAGGACGTGTTTTTCGGCGAGCTCCGTGCGGTGTGTACCGAATATCGTTCACGCCTGTTTGTGTTTTGTGTTGTGTGTGCCGGTAGTAATTCAGCGTCCGTGTTTTGTTACCCGCGTGTTTTGTGTTGTGTTTTTGTGTGTTAGCGTCCCTGACACTGCACCTAGTGCATGAGCGCCGTTAAGGCGCTGACAAATCGCTCGCGTACGCGTCATAACGATGACGACGTCGACGCTTTAGCCAGGGACGCCTACCGCAGCGTCCCAAAGCTAGTTTCCAAGGTTTGGAAATACGTAGACCTGGAAGATGTTAAAGGCCGGTACGACGCCACTGAGGCCACGTCGGAGACGCCTTCCGTCACCCTCCAGTGCCCAACCACCTGGACGCTCACCACCGCATCGGTCCCCGTCTGAACGCCCGACGTCGTGACGTCCTTAGCAGGCCCCCAGGACCCTTCCCCACCGCCTACAGGGCATTCTGGCGCGCCGACGCCTGCCGTCGCGACGCTCTCCACCGCGACGCCTGTTCTAGGTGTCACAAATACCGTGTCTGCCGGTGTCCCGACGCTCTCCGCCGCGGCGCCCGACACACCGACCCCCTCCGTCCCGAACTCTGCTGTCGCCGAGATGACGACGCCGACTCACGCCGTGGACCGATCCCTCAACGACCCTGATGGGGACGTCGGAACCGCATCTCTGCGAACCAGGGATGCGAAGGCTTTTCCAGGAACGACCGGCGCTGACACGTCTGTAGCGAATGCCCGCGCGGACGAAGACGACGCTACTGGAACTACTGGCAACGGCGAAGATGCGGCGCCCTTTCAAAAACCCCGAAGGTTTGCAAGGAAGACGACCCTCGTTGAATACCTGCGCGTCGCGACGCGGAATGCTTCTGACGGACAACTCCCACGATGGAGAAGTTTAGGAAGACACGGAACCCTATCTTCATGTTCACCGTCGCAAGCAATATCTCCCTTAAGGACCTCAAAAGTCAAATACATACAGCGCATACGCGTATATATGGAAGCCCACGTTAACAAAAAAACGATAACACAATGTAAAAAGTGTCAAGAGTGGGGTCACGCTACGACCAACTGTTATTTAAACATCGTGCCCTGTGTTAAATGCGGTAAATATTACTCATTCTATTATATTCTCGTGCTAACTCCTGCAGCGCCTAGACATATTTTCCGTTCTAGACCGCTGTAGGATATTGTGTTATCTTTTATTAATATCCTGAGCTCATTTAATGAGTTCCAGAGTATTTGGGTAACAGGTGTCTTTGACAATTGTCTTCTAGGCAAATCTCCGCTATTATTTATTTTGATATTTTTGTTTTCTGACTAAGGTTATTTATTAACCTACTTCGTTAATTTCCACCTGTTTGGGTATTATTTCATTGAATTATATCCTATTCTACATCAGTTGTTAGCACGAGTTACATTTCGTTTCGTTCTCTGGTAAACAACTTTTTGTCTGTTCGTATTTTTGCCGTGCTGTATTTTTAAACACTAGCACGGTAAAGTGATTTCATGTATACACGTGTGTTTTAAACACAATTTGTTTACTTAATATTTTTATTTTTACCAGAGATTTATTATTTATTTTTGTGTTTGTTTGTCGGAAATAAGTCCTTCGTATTTATACATTTATTGGCTGTGATTTAGTTGTATTTTCGTGTTGATTTTATTTTTACTATTTATTGACTTAAAAGTGGCCGTTCATTACACTTTGTTGTGATCTCTTTTTAGACATTTTGACCGGGTGTGGGACCTTTACATCCCATTACCCGGTCCTTTTTCTTTTACACGACTGGGCAATTATCTGGACGCTTGTCTGACCTCCTTGAAGTTTTTTTTGTAACTTATATTATACATTTTTCCGACAAAATTTTTCCTCACTTGAGGGGCAAACACTTTAGTAATGTATAGAACTCTGCCGAATAACAAAGGCGATTCGAGTGCGATCTCAGCAGAAGTTGGTAGCAAGGACGATACGCCCATGCCTCGTCGGCTAATAACGCAGGGGGATTTTTCTTTAACCCCCACGCCAGTGGGCCAATTAAACCTGATTCGCAGGTTATTTCTAAGTCCCAGTCGAGTAAACCGGGCGGTCGCAGGGTCGATGCTGCTCCCCCCACTGTTGATAAGATCCCTCCAATTGTTATGCGGGACAAGTCTCGATGGCCATTGGCACGACAGCTCATTGATCAAGCGGGCTTCCGCTTCGGAAAGGCCCAAAACATTCCTGACGGCATTAGATTATATCCTGTTGATGAAAGTGATTATAGAGGAATCACTAAACACTTCTCGATAAATAACATCCCTTATCACACCTACCAGCTCCCCTCAGAGAAACTACTCAAGGTGGTCCTGAGGGGAGTCCCTCAAGAACTCTCTGAGGAGGATGTTAGTCAGGACTTGAGAAAACAGGGCTTCAACCCTGATGGGGTCGTCCGGATGCGGCGTTTCAATTCGGGCCGCCCGATGCCAATGGTCATCGTAAAAATTTCGCGTGACCAGAATAAAATCTATGAGGTCACCAAGATCGTTGATATTGACGTGGTGGCCGAGCCACTGAAGTCGAGGCCAATGGTGGGTCAGTGTTTTCGCTGCCTTCGCTTCGGGCATGCACAAAGCAGGTGTACTGCTCCGGAGCGATGTGTCAAATGTGGCCAGGGCCATAGGGCCAATGAGTGCCCCAAAGCCCCTGATGCGCCGCCTACCTGCGCAAATTGTGACGGAGAGCATCCCGCGAACTATCGGGGATGCCAAAAATTCCCGAAAATCAAAACTGTCCCCTTAAGATCTGACAGGCCCGGGCCAGGGTTTACCCCTACCCCGAGTGTCAAGAAGGGTTTGTCCTTTGCTCAGGTTGCGTCCAAGACTTCCAAGTCACAGCCACAGTCATCTGGCGTCAAGACCCCTAACACTGTTGGGGGTGCGCGCGGGCGGGGGAATGTCCCTAAGCCGCCGCCGCGTCCCGGAAGGGAGACTCCCGGAGTCAAGGCTTCCGGAGCGGGGTCTAAAAAGCTGCCTGGAGGCGTTGACATCGTTTCGATGCTCGACGCCCTACAGTCTCTCGCAGCGTCTCTGAACTCGGCGGTCAATCAACTCAAAGTTATTCTCCCGTTTACCCCCGCTCATGAGTAGCGCCCCTACGAGTCGGGGTTTGAAAATAATGTCATGGAATGCGCATGGGCTAAACGAAAAAAGGGGCGAGATATCCGAGGCACTCGTCAGATATGGGGTCGATGTCCTCCTCCTCGGGGAAACTTGGCTGAGGCCCTCCGACAGCTTTATTATAAAGAACTATCGGGTCTATCGTTCCGATAGGTTGGGAGGTGGCGGTGGCGGTACTGCAATAGCGGTCCGCCACACCTTACGCCACAGTCTTATTCCGCCCGTCGCTCTGCGTTCTCTTGAGGCGACGGCCGTCCTTCTGGAACTGACTGGCTTGACCATCAAAGTCCTCACTGTTTATGCCCCGCCCTCCAGGGTGTTTTGTTCCGACGATTATCGGGCTCTCTTTGAGTCCCCATTTCCGGTCGTGGTTGCGGGGGACCTCAACGCCAAGCACATTAGCTGGGGTTGCAGGTCCTCCAATAGGTTCGGCGAGCAGCTCCTTGAGCTGATAGAGTCTGACAACTTGGTTATCCATCCGCCGGACGGCCCCACCTACTTCCGTGGTGGCGCGCGGCCGGATATGCTGGACTATGCCCTGAGCAAGTCGTTGGCTTGCTCACTCCATGTGGAGAGCATTTCAGATCTTTCGTCGGATCACAACCCCATTCTTTTCGATGTGGGGGCGGGGCCTATCCTGGATGAGTCGTCCCTCAGGAGGACCGTTGACTGGGCACTTTTCGCTGTCGGTGTCGCCGACGCCGAGGATCTATCTTTTTCATCCCCGCACACCACTCGGGGGGTGGACGCGGCCGCTCAATCTCTATCTGACGTCCTCCATTGAGAACTCTTCCTCCTATCGCCCTCCAACTGGGGAGCGATGGTTGCCTCAGGAGATTAAAGACCTAATACGTGATAAGCGCGCTGCTGTAAAACGCGCCAGAACCACCTTGTATCCTGCCCACAAGGCCCTGGCTAATTTGTATATCAAAAAGGTTAAAACTGAGATCGCTCGATTCAACAACGAGCAGTGGCAATCCCGCCTGGCCTCGCTTTCAGCTGGCGATAAATCCCTTTGGAGGGCCACGAAATATCTTGGGCGCGGCAGAGCGCGACATGCAGTTTCCCACTTGCATGGTGCCCAGGGATTGGTGGCGGACGACGCTGGGGTGTCGGAGGCGCATGCCGATCACCTCGAGAGTATATGTGTCAGCGCTCCGGAGGTCGACTCCTCTGATGAGGAGGACGCCGACGTAGTTACAACTGCTGCCACGGTTGTGTCGGGTGGGGGCACGTCATCACTGTCCCCCACTAATGTTGGCGAGGTGTCGGCAGTCATTCAAAGTCTCTCTGTTAAGGCTCCGGGGTCCGACGGTATTACCAACCGTGCCCTGAAGCGGTTACCCCCCCCCCGCCGTTACGGCGCTTGTTAAGATCATCAACGCCATACTTGCCCTGTCTTATTTCCCTACCATCTGGAAACACGCCACCGTCGTAGCCATTCCGAAACCCGGGAAGGACCCACTTTTCCCTCAAAACTATCGCCCCATAAGTCTTCTCTCCTCTCTTTCTAAGGTAGCAGAGGCCATCATACTGTCACGTTTACGCGACGAGATGAGCGTAATAACCCCCCTCCCTGACGAGCTGTTCGGCTTCAGGGCGGGGTCTTTCCACCGACTTTCAGTTACTCCGCTTGACTGAAGCCGTCAGGGATGGCTTTGAGAGGAGAGAGACCACGGTGGCAGTCTTCTTAGACTTTGCCAGGGCTTTTGACTCGGTCTGGCACGACGGGGTTTTGCACAAGATGGCGAGGATTGGCATCAGCCCCAGCATGGTTGGATTGATCAAATCCTACCTGGATGGGCGCACCTTTTCTGTAAGGGTCGGGGCTACACTCTCATCAGTCCGCCCGATCGGGGCTGGGGTACCGCAGGGCTCCCTGTTGGCCCCGGAATTGTTCATTATCTTTACCAGCGATATACCAAGACACCCGGCTGTGGAGTTGGCTATCTATGCCGACGACACGGCAGTTTACGCCACCTGTAAGAACGAAAACATGCTTATCCGTCGGGTGCAGTCTGCACTCGACGCAATCACTGAGTGGGCCCAAGTTTGGAAACTGAAAATCAATGCCGATAAGACAGTAGCCGTCCGCTTCACGCGACGGAGAACCATCCCTGCGGACAGGATCGAGATCGACGGTGTCGTCATTCCGTGGGCGGATCGTGTGAGGTACCTGGGGCTCGTCCTCGATCGTGGGCTGACATTTCACCACCATGTCAAAGAGGTTAAGGGTCGGTTTCAGGCTGCAAAGATCAAACTTATGCCACTGCTAGCGAGGCGCAGCGAACTTGATATGAAGTCTAAGCTGTTGCTGTATACTGCATGCCTGAGGCCGATCCTGACATATGGGGCGCTCGTCCTCTGCACCATGGCCAAGTCACATCTCACCACCATGGAGGTCCTACAGAACCGCATGCTTCGTCTGATTGCGGGGGCCCCATGGATGGTGAGGAACCAACAGCTTCGTGACGATCTTCAAATTCCATCGCTGAAGGACCAGCTCTTGGAGCTGGCTGCCCGGTCATGGCTGAGGGCGGGCGAATCTTCCAACCCCCTCCTCGCCCGTGTCGTTGAGCCCCAGGATAAACCTCCCCTCGCGACTGTATCGACCTGTCCGGTGAGCGGGCTGCTGGGTCCAAAAGGATTATTAAGCAAGGCACGCTAGGCACTGTGCCATAACTGATTGAGACCCAGAATGTAATAGTAATTCATCCGGCATAACATTGCTAATGCCGCCCTAACAAGATTAAAGTGCACTATAGGCTATTGCCTTGCACTAGAGGGATATTGAGACCTATATATATAAATGCGGTAAATCACACCGCTCTTTTGAATGCCCCGACACGGCGTCAGCGGTGAGATTCCGAGCAGTCGATACGATAGGCGAACTCGACACGATAGCCAACTCGATATCGAGTACTAGAGCGATTCCCAGTCTCTATCGTCGTCGACATCGGATAAACTCGTGAAAGTGAGAACAGTTGTCCTATATGCGACGAATTAGTACTAATGAAGCTTGCGATGCCACGTGAGGCTGTTCTTTTATCTCATTCTTTCCCTTGCTATTCTTGTTTAGGTATATGAGTGTGTTTAACATACCAATCGCTATATTTAATATTTTATTATTATATTAAATTTAGGCGTGTTACATAAGAATTTTCTTTCTTTCTATTAACAAAAACTTTCAGTTTTTAATAATGCTATTCAACTTTATTTAAATAAAAATATATAGCCGCATATTGAGAACACCTATATTGCTATCAAAATATCAATTTTAAAATCGTTAAGGGTAAATAAACAATATATACTAGGTTTTCTGTATGCCGTATTCTTGTTTATATACATAAATAAAGATCAGACCTTTGCCAATACTTTTACGGATTTTTTATATACCTGAAAAGTATAACAATATAAATTATAATTTACATATAATTCGACTCTCAAAATGAACGTAGTAACATAGTGAAAACCATAAAAGAAAATTGTGTTACATTCATTTTAAAAATTACTTAGAATTTTTATATATTGTAGGTATCTCTTCTTATACCTACTTGCATCAAAATAAATAAAATTCACTCATTCATCACTTGCATACTTGCATCCCTTGTGCGGCAGCTCCCGCTAAAGGTTCCCTTTAGAAAAGCAGGATAGGAGAGATGATGATATAACGCTAGATAAAGATGAAACGTCCATTCGATATCTAACGTGCTATCGTCTCAATTCTTCAAGGTTCTCGATATTGCGGCAGAGACGATAGCGCTCGGAATCGCCTCGCTGTCGAGTTAGACGATATCGAGTGCTCGGAATCCCTAGGCAGAACAGCCCGCCAAGTGCTGCAATTGCGGGGGAACGCACCTTGCCTCCAGCCAATGGCGGGCAGTACCAATGATTTGGTACTGCCCGCCGGTCATCGGACCTGATATACTTTACATGAAATGAAATGTTATACTTAGAATATAAGCCATAGACGACAGGAAAATCTTATACAGTCGCATAACCATGTTACAAGCAATTTGTACGCATTTATGTTAGCGCGAAAATTCAAATGAGCAAGGGTTGGTAGAAACGCAACGATCACCAGGGGGCAGTTAAAAAACGTGGAGAAAACGAGACGGTCACGTACGGGTTGTTGTTGTAAAATACGAATATTTCTGTTGTCATACTTATGTTTAATTATTGTAACGTGTTTTTTTTGCAAATGTATACTTATTAACTTTAACATTTATATACACATAATAAAAGACTTTAAATCTCTCTCTTTCTCTCTAAATTACTAAGAAACTATAACAGATAGCTATAGTAAGCAATAATACAATCTTAAAGACCGTTAAAATTAGAATCTAAATGAGGTAATAAGTACAGGCTGTTCCATTTAAAATAAGAAAATTACTTCTCTTTAAAGATAGCAAAAATTAAAAGTATGTTTTTGTACACCTTGTACATTTTTTTGCATTACCTTTATTATTTTATCAAGTCTAATGCTTTAGTTAAAAAACAAATACAGTTTAAAATATCTAGCTTAAATATGCATGACATACATGCCTTTTCAATTTTGGTCTACATTTTGAAGGATAGTTAATTATCTCGTAAACGAATTGAGTTAGGCATAAGAAACCTAACACCAACTTGTCTTTATTTAGTATGTACTATCGAAATATGTCATAATATACAAGGTGTTCCATTCAATTTTTCACAACTTTGCTGTGCAATTTTTCTTTGAGTCACCTTGTATACTTCAAAATAATTTTGAAATGTGATTCTTCTGAACCTGTATAACTCTTAATAAAAAAAATGAAAATATGTCACCAGTTTTCGTATATAAACCGACGCGAATGTGGTGGCCCACCCAGTATACAAGACGAGAATTAAGAAAGTACACGGATAAGAACTATTGTCGTTGTGCAGAGTTTCCTAGGTCATATTAAATCACTTTATTTGTTGGATACTCGTTTTAAACAACATCGCTATTATCACAATAACTAACTTAGTTTATTTTATGTTTACTTTTTAAAATTGTGTTTGAACTGCATTAGGTGTACTAGTATAAACTTTATACCTCAAATTTCACATTTATTCACATTATTGACAACTCGATATTATTTAGTCTACGTCTGAAACTCTATCTACTTTGTATTACACAGAACGATGTAGTCATAACTCTTGCACCCTAATTATAAGTTGGTGTGTGTTCGTGTCAGAAATTTGAAAGTCTACAATAAAATCCTTCCACCGAGGTCGTTGCATTTTTATTAGTTTGTTTCAGAAAGAACCACAAAATATTTATTCCTGGAAGAATATTTTATACTATAACATATACAGGGTGTCCCACCGAACTGGGTCATTAGATTTTTTTTGAACTTTTAGTAGGAATTTGATTTTGAAACTTGCAGTGTAGTCATGGCCCACTGTGGTCTATTTAAGAAAAATATTTTCAACTTTATAGCACTTTCGGTATACAGGGTGTTGATATCAACTTTCGTATTTTAAATGGAATGGTACAATTTTTATCGCTACAATGAATGTATCGAGTCATTTGCAATTAGTTTACATGAGGGTTTCCTATCACTAAACTCAACCGTTTTTGAGATATTTGCAATTTTGTTGATTTTTTGACGTTTGCACTGTTTCAAGTAAAATTAAATAGCTGATAAGGTATCAGATATTTAGTGGTTCTACTAATTTCGATGTAAGTACAAAGACGTAGGTAGAAAATGTTATGGCAATAATGACCGAATCACATACAGGGTGTTCAAAAACGCATCTCCAATGTGGATACCTTTAAACCAACAAAACTTTTTTATTTCAAATGGAACATGGTATTTTTTACTACAGCATTGAATGCAGCGTAAAATTCTACATCGATTGACATTAGGGTTTGGTGTACCTATTTTTGATAGTTTTTGAGATATTAGCATTTATTGCCTAAAATATGACTAATTTCCAAGTTTCGAGCAAATAAAATATTTTTTCCCTAAACACTCTGTATATTATTTTTTAGAAAGATGCGTTATCTTTTTTTGCGTTGTTCGATTTCCATACCTGCGATATTTATCATTGGAGTTTTTCCAATTATTAGCAAATTTTATGTAATTGTAATTATAAAATATTAATAAGCCATATTATTGTGCGACAGCAAATTACATGTTAATATTTTTTACCTGCTTATTAAATGCATCAAAAATAAGTCAATTAAAAAAAAACTAAGAAACTATTATTCTGAAAGAACATTTCTATTGGACATTTTGGAAGACTTTTAATAGTTTGTTCCTGATTTATGTTATCTGTCTGTACCGTTTAATACCTAGTTTAATACAAAAGCCAAGAGGGTGCATTGTTTTCAGTGGCTCCATGTCAGGCAGCTCCCCTACAAAGAAAATACCTGGTCTAGTAAGTGAAGAATATTTGAATTATTATGGGTGTGTTTTAGGATATCTGCTTTAATTTCCCTTTCTATTTTATTTTTTTTTTGAGGTTTTTATTCGTTGCAAGTAAGTGCAGGTAACTAATCATTGTTACATTCTTCATGAATGTAGAATAAGTCTAAAATGTTATTTGTATATGCAACTTTCAATGTTTTTCTTATTTCTTTCGATTTACAATATTTTACTTGTTAAAAGAAAATGTGTGAAGGAGTTGACAGCATTAGGACTTACTATAAAAAGATATGACTTGTTAATACTGCATAGGTTTATCACTGCGCAATTTTGTAAATTACCGATGATGGATATCGTTTGTTTGTTAGTACATCTCATGGCCTACTAATATCTAACAATTAATGTACGTTCTCTATGACTAAAAGGCATTACTATTAGTAAGAAACTAGTGAAGATTAGATATCTGAAACAATAAGTATTTAGAGAGGTTAGGCAAATAATGTACAGAGTTTTTTGTAGGAAAAAAACTCATTTTATTTGGTTGAAACTTGGAATTTAGGCATATTTTTAGCATTTTTTTGCAAGAAATGCTAATACTTCAAAAACTATTAAGGAAAGGTATACCAAACCCTAATATCAATCGATGTAGAATTTTGCGCTGCATTCAATGCTGTAATAAAAAATACTATGTTCCATTTGAAAGGAAAAAGGTTTGTTAGCTTGAAGGTATCCACATTGGAGGCGCGTTTTTGAACACCCTGTATGTGCTTCAGTGATTATTGCTATAACACCTTGTAGCTACGTCCTTCTATTTACATCGACTTTTGTAGAACCACTAAATATCTGCTATCTCATGAAATATTTCATTTTATTTGAAAAAAGGAAAGAATGTGAACTTAATTATTGTAAAGCACTTGCAAATATATGCATCACTTAATCAAACATTATTTTACTAGAATCGTGCTTTTTATTACTATAAGCTGTTTAGAAATTTTTGCAATAAAATCATAATAAAAAACGTATAAATTTGTTGTTTTTTCTAATTTTTATGAAGAAACGAAATACATACTATTTAAATGAAGTAAAGTTCTAGTCCTGCAGCTTTTGAAAAACCAATTTTCTCTTCATAAGAAAAAGAAGAGAAGGGTCGCTTATTCTATTTATTATTCCTTATAAATTTAGTAGTATACAAGTTACTTAAGATAACAATAATGAGGTAATCTAAATTGTGCTAATACAATTTTTATAATTAAAGCGCATGCAATTTTACAGAGAATAATACTGAAATATCGCTGTGCATCTGACAGAGATGATGCTAAAAGTTATTACTTGCCAAACCCAAAATGAGTAGATTAAAGTAATGTTTGAAAAATCCAGGTATTTATTTCATCAACAATTAATGTTATATGCATATCTAATTACTTTCACAATAATTATATTTCTATTGATGTTTATTAAATTTCTTGTATTTGTATAACCAGTTATGTCTAGGTTTTGATGATATGTAGGTACTTAAATTCCGTAAATAAATAATGTATACATGTTTTTCTTTCCCGGTTTGTTTCTGTATTGATAACAAAAATAAAACAAAAAAACTATTTGTCACTTAGTCCCTTGCTTTCAATGAGGTACTTTCGAAATTGTTTTGATCGATAGTTCAGAAACTAACTTTGTGGAAAATACCATGCATAGGCATATAAAATAGACAAAACCTAGTTGAAATTTGCAAAGATTACATATTGTTAGGAATTGTAGTATTATCGTCATTTACTAATTATGTATACACGTTAATTTAACATCATTTATGGAATTCCCAATATTGTTTGAATTGTATCTTCCTTCATCTGTTTTATTGTTTGTTTATGTACACCAGCGACACTTTCTAATTGTACGACCTACAGCATAAAATAGAGCCTAAATGTGTAGCTTGGGTAGTAGACGACTTATGCATTCACTGCCGCCTTCGAAATATATAAACACAGATGTGCGGTCTCGGTGTTTTTTTTGTAGTAAATCTACTTTAAATGTAAGAAAGAATGCAGTAAATAAACATAGAAAAAACATTGATCTTATAAAATAGAGAGAATTAAATACATCAAAGGCGCATACTTATGCTTGCCGACTTACCTCGGTTAGCACAATTCGTTTTTTTTTCAATTACTTACCTTAACTATTATATTATATACAAACAGACGTTTTGTTTTCTTTACACATCCCTACAGCTTTACCAAATATGTTTGTGTTTTTAATCCAATTGATTCATAATGATTGTTTTCATAACTATTTTTAATTCGCCGCGGCTCCTTTTTTCGATATTAACATAATGAAGAATTAATATTTATATAAATTAATCGTTAATTATTAATTTAAACCTGTTTTTTGTATTTATAGCTATCACTACTGTTCGATTTAGCACTAATTCAAATTTTGTATTTCTTTTGAAAAAATATTGTGAGACTTTTGAGGTAAAATCTTTGAAACTAGGGAATTTATAATCGAAATATTATTTTATCTTGTTATTATAATATTAATGGAAACATACCATAACTAATAAAAAAAATATTTCTGACGAGTGTAGAGCTTTTCGTTCTAATATCTGATATAAAAGTCATGGTTTTGAATGCATCCTCGCCATATCTCTTTTATTATTTAATGTTAAAGCAGGAAGCCGGAGCGAATTAAAAAAATGATATGAATCATCAGACATTAATTAGATTAAAAAATATAAGCATGTTTGGGTAACGCTGCAGGGAAAACAAAACATGCATTTCTGTCAATAACGAAATTACTACAAATTTCTCTGCATTTAATCAATTAATTGGCGCAACACCCACTTCACGAAAAATAGTAGTAGTAATAATCCTTATTACAATATTGTTTAATATCTTGCATAGGGGCTGTCGCAATTTAGTTAATGTGTTCAGTAATATTGAAAAAAGTGTTTCATTCATAACGGACATATGCTTTACTGATTTCAGTATAGCTAAATACTTTAAATGTCTTCATACGATCCATTTTCACAGTTTCATTATTATTTGCATTTTTTTTTCTTCCGGGAGGTGAAATGCATTTACGCACAACGTGGTGGACTCCCTCAAAAGAGGACTACCACCTAAAACACCCCCCGTCTCCTAGACACCAGCCCGGAACCGTTTAACACATTACTTCGGGCTGGGTCTGTTTATTCGGCTGTAGAGGGGCCGCACACCAAATTACGGTTCAAAAGGGAACCAACACACACATACGATTAAATAAATAAATTAATAAATTATTATTATTTGCATACGTATAAAATGAATAAAAGTAATAAACCCATTGATATTGCTATTTATTGTATAACTAACATGCCTTTGGTTTAGTTCCTAGGCGTAGTTCAACTGTAAAATGAAAATACCTTTTAAAACCATTTAATAACACTACAGTTATTCGAAATACTTCAAACATCAAATAAATTTATTCCTACGCAAAGATAACAAATACATAAGAGATGCATTCAACTTCGCACATTAATAAATCCAGCCTAAGCTTTTTTAAATTAACCGACCGAGAGACCGCACATCTGTGTTTACATATGTCGAAGCGGCCAGTTACTGCATAAATCCGTGTACTATCCACGTTAAAGATATGGGCTCTATTTTACCCTGTAGGTCGTACAATTAGAAAGTGTCGCTAGTGTACATAGTTTACTTTACACTTTATTGTACTTATAGAGAATTAGGATATCGATCTATTGTTAAATCCTTGCAATTTATTACTTTCTTTGTATTTACACGAAAAGGGAATTTCCACTTTTGCCTGGCATCTCTGACGCCACTACTGTTTAATTAGGGGTACTACCTGTGGACTTTCCAGCCCCATAAGTAAATTATTTCAGATTATTTTATTAGTGAATAGTTAAGTAAACATTTGCATCATTTATAAGCAAGCCTATTTCCATGGGCAGTCGATGAAGAGATTCAAGGAGGATCTACCAATGGTGCTAGTGGATGCTGAAAAAAGCGCAGAGAGGAAGAGGATTTTCGATTTAAGAAACGTATCAGGGATGGTGGTTAGAGCCGAACCAAAAAAGGAAATCGGCAGGCAGCACACAGTGTTTTCGCTGCCAATTGTTCGGCCATGTACAATATCGATGCACAGCAGCGTACAAATGTGTACGCTGTGCTGGGAGCCTTTCGATTGCCCGAAGAAAGGTACAAACTTCACGCCGAAATGTGCTAACTGCGACAGCAATCACCATGCTGCATCGCAGGAATGTCCAGTCCACCCTTTCAATATTCGAAAGGAAGAGGGAAGAAGAGAAGAGGGAGAGGGTCGCAAGATCCGCAAGAGTAGAGGGGACGTTTTACGCTCAAGTGGTAGGGCAAAAGTCGGAAGAACTTGAAAAATTTAAGAAGCTAGCAGAAGAGCTAGAAAACATAAGAAGGAAAGACAGTTATTGCGCAAGAAGTATGGAGCAAAGAAATTGTGGAACCAGTCCAAATCCATGGAAGACAAACAGAAGTACAACAGGTTAAAGTTGGAGGTTAGAAGCATGATTAAGGATAAAATAAACCGGTCCTGGTCCAATACAATTCAAGAAACCGACCAAAATCCGAATGCCATTTGGAAAGTCCCGAAAAGAATGGGCAAAAGGACTGAACCAAACGTTTACTTTATTTTTGTCATTTTCTATCTCGACAAGAGTTTCTATACCCAATTTATTTCGTTTTTCTATTGAAATATTCCGCCAAAGGATAATACAATCTTTCGTTAACTTTGCATTGTTCCAGTTCAGACAAACAAGTTTTTACACCTATCCGTTTTTTCTTGACACAACTGTTTTTCAGTTTGGTTTTAATACTGTTGTATTATCTACGCTATTGAGGGAACTTCCAAAATAATTCCAATATTTTTGTGTGCAGTCTTCTTATATATACAATCTTTGTTGTTTGTTTAAGTTTGAAAGTCTTTTGTTTATTTACGATTTATAATTATATTAAGTGTTATAAGTTATTTATTCAAACTTTGCCCCTATTGGCGAACTTTAATCTCTGTTTTCGGCCGGGAGTGGGCTGTTTTAGTCCCACTACCCGGTCCGTAATTGGGTGGACGCCTTTCTATTGACTTTTTGCACACTCTAGTGCAGTTTTCCACTTATTGATAGTGATTTTTGTATCTCAAACCCCAATTTAATATCGAATATTAGTTTATTCCGTACACCCCCAGAAACGAGCGGCATTAATACTCAAATCCGCAGCGATAATCTTAGACAAGGCGATACTCCTTACGTCGCTACTATCGTTCAAAATAACGCGGAGTTCTCCACTCCAATAAATAAAAGCAAGCCCGTGTTCGAAAATCTACACACACTTTCAAACGACGAAATCCTGAATCCAATTACAAGACAATAAAAAGTATTGAAAGAACGGAACTATAAAGCGGCAAAGACCACACCACACTGAAAAGACCAGTTCTTGTCCGACCGTCGTAGAGATCGGACGTGTTTATCGCAGCTGTGATATTGTGTTTATATATACGAGTGTCGTGTTTTGCTGACGGTGCGTGTAGCGGTATGTGCACGTACGAGTACCGTAACTGCTGTGTCACCGACGTACTACCGCACAGGTGTTATCCCGGACATACTCGACATGGCTCTGACCATGGACGTCCCCTGCGCGGTGTCCGTTGAGAGTATCTCTGATCTCTCTTCGGACCACAACCCCATTTCGGTCGTCCTAGGCGGCGATTTGTTGACGCTCGGAGGCTCAGATCGTAGGTCTACGAACTGGGAACTCTTCACCTCCAAAACAAAGGTTTTGTCGTCCGGCATCCCCGACGTGATACCTGATGTAGCTACTCTCGAGGCAGCTGCACATACCTTCACGTCGGGACTCACCCTAGCTTTGGAGGAATCGTCGCAGACGGTTCCTCGTAAATCTTCGGCAGATCTGCCACTTGAACTGAGGGAGCTCATTAGGGAGCGCAGGAAAGCCAGGAAACTGGCCCAACGCACTCTCTATCCTGCTGATTTCCGGCGGGCCAACCTCCTGGCGACGCGGGTCCGCGATGCCCTCCGGGAGCATAACAATGCTCGCTGGCAGGACAAGCTGGCCTCGCTCGCCACGGAGGACGGTTCCGTTTGGAAATTAGCTAGGGCGCTCCGAAACCCCGGCAGAAATGCGTTCCAGAACCAGCCTCTTCACGGCACGAACGGTTCAGTCTTTTCGGTTGAGGATAAGGTAGAGGTTCACGCAGACTTTCTTCAGCAAGTCTTTCGTGGTTTCGAACCCGTCGACGTCTCAGAGTCTGACTCTGACGACGGAGGCCATCGAGGTGACGCGGAGGAGGACTTTCGTAGCGACGTGGACGATTCGGTGACCCCGGCTGCCTGGCATGCCCGGAACCCCGATCGACCCGGCTACGCCAGCGGAGCTTGACGCTTTCATCAAAAGCAGAAGCAACAAAAAGTCCCCAGGTGCTGATGGTGTTACCAATACAGCCCTGAAGAGATTACCTCCTGAGGCACGCGAGAAACTGTGTTTCATCGTAAACGCAGTCCTCCAGCTACAGCACTTCCCTTCAGTCTGGAAGCACGCCGAAGTCGTCACCATCCCTAAGCCCGGGAAGAACCCCACCTTCCCCGATAGTTATCGCCCGATCAGCCTTTTGTCAAACCTTCGAAAGTAGCCGAGTCGATCATCCTCGATCGGTTAACCTCCGACAGCGACGAACTTCAGGTAATTCAGGACGAACAGTTCGGTTTTCGAGCCGGGCTTTCTACTGAATTACAGCTCCTCAGGTTCACTGAGGAAATCCGAAACGGTCTCGAGAGGAGAGAAACCGTAGCCGCCGTTTTCTTTGACTTCAAACGTGCCTTTGACTCTGTCTGGCACAAAGGGCTGATCCATAAGTTGTTAGTTTCTGGTTTGAACCCCTCACTGGTCAGGTTGATCAGTTCTTACCTTGAACGCAGAACCTTCTGCGTTAGGACAGCCGGCGTCCGCTCTGGCTCTCGCGATATCCTCGCCGGAGTACCGCAGGGATCGCTATTGGGACCTCGTCTCTTCCTTCTGTTTCTGGCAGACCTCCCTCGGGAGCCTGGCACGCAACTAGCTATCTATGCGGATGATACCGTCATCTACGCAAGAAGCAGGGGCGAGAGGTTGGCTTGTGGGCGCCTTCAGGCGGCCACAAACCGCCTCGTTCGCTGGTCCTCTCGGTGGAGACTGCCTTTGAACGAATCCAAATGCGTCGCAGTTGGATTCTCGAGGAGGAGACATGATCCTGATACGCGCATCCGCGTGGGAAACGTCAGGTTACCGTGGAGTCAACAGGTTAAGTACCTAGGAATCCACTTCGACAGGCGTCTCACCTGGTCGAAGCAGAGCTCCGAGCTCAGAACTCGTTTTATCGCTGCTCGCAACTCGTTACTCCCAATGTTAGGGCGAAGGAGTCCCCTTCACCTAGCAAACAAGTTGCTACTCTACAAGTCCATCCTAAGGCCAGTCCTGGTTTACGGCGCTTTCGCGTGGGCGTCGTTGGCCCCCACTAGATTGAAGTCCCTCGAGGCACTTCAAAACAGGACACTCAGGCTAATCGTGCAGGCCCCTTGGTTCGTAAGGAACGAGCAGATTCATCGTGATCTGCAAGTTCCGCCCCTCCGAGACTTCATTAAGCAGACCCTCAACGCTGCTTGGGCTCGCGCCCAACTCAGCGAGAACCCCTTGGTTCAGGCGGTCGTGGAACCCCAGGATCGTCCACCTCCACTTACACGAGTCAGACGTCTAGATGTTTTCTTAGAGTAACATCTAACGTTTAATAAAACCCTGACGACCGCCTGTTAATACCTTACCACGAGGTAAAACTTCAAAAATCACAATTTCAAAGTTAGGTTCGGCCTAGATTTACAAATGACGATCACCAACCTCCCCTGCAGAGTAACTCTTCGAGTTACTTCCGAACACCCACCCCCAGCGGCTTGATCGTGCCGCTCTTATCAGAGATGAAAGGGTACAGAACCTCAGGTTCACACCCTAGTTGAGATGTAGGTTCACCGTTCACCAACTGCTGTGTCATTGGTGGAAAACGCCAGCGGGAGGCCACGCCTCCCCGCGATCGTGTCGGGACCTGTTTGCGGTGACTCACCCGTGTTATTGTATATTTGTAAATATTGTATATAGTGCTTCATTAGTAATAGTTTATAGTGAATCTTAGTGCTTCTTCCCTCCCCCCCTTTTTTGGACCATTGGTGACCAATTCATGACAAGTGTGAAAAACCTCACGCGGACCCAAGCAAATCAAATCCCTAGCGGCAAAGAGGACTTTGATTCAGATGATAGCATCGAAAGCGTTACGCAACTCGCTCTAAAAGCAGCGAAATTTATAGCTGAGGAAGACGCGAAGGGCAAATTTGACGCTTCCGTCAACACTAATGATATGATGACCGATACCGTGGACCTGCATGGTGCGGCAAACACCCGTAATCAGTCGTCGCCTGAAGCGGGCGGCGCCAGATAGGACCCCCCGTGAAGCTTGCTGACTTCTTCAACGTTGCAGTGGCCAACCGATACAGTGTCTTGGCGGATGCCGGGACGCAAGAATCGAGGGGCCGGACACCGGATGAACACGAAAAAATGGACGCGGATTAGTCGGCATCTCCGGAAGATGTACCGATAGACCGAACAGCGCCCAAGAAGGCACAGAAACCTCCCCCTATATGCTTCGTAACGCGAGTTCAACAACACTATCGCGAGTTTCGCGCGAAATTAGATTCCCTGTCGCAGGACTATTACCAACACTTCTCGGCGGACAAAACCATGATTTACTACCGAAAAACAGAGGACTACAGACGTTTCATTAAAACGTTCAAAGGAACATTGCCGTTTTACACCTTCACCCCGCGTGAAGAACGAACTTTCGCGTACCTCATGAAGGGGCTGCACAGTGACGTGGATGCTGCTTCAGTCAAGAACGAACTTATTGAGCTAGAAATTGCGGCCAAAACGGTAGAGAAATTCAAAAATACGCGCAACCCCATATTTTTTGTGACGGTACCGAAAAACACAGGAATCAAAGAACTTACTAGTAAGTGCAAGCACCTCCAACGCACACGCGTGTACTTTGAGCCTCACGTCTCAAAACGTGAAGTCACTCAATGTAAAAAATGCCAGTCATGGGGACACGCCACGACTAACTGCTTCCTGGGTGTAGTGAAGTGTGTGAAGTGCGCCGGATCGCACAGATCCTACGAATGCACTAAAAGTAGGAGCGAGCCGGCGACTTGTTGCAACTGCGGGGGTGCCCATCCTGCGTCCAGCCCGGAGTGTACGCATTACCTAAAGGTGCTAGACAGAAAGAACAAACGAAGCGTGCAGACGACACTAGCTGCGGCGATCGATAAGCAGCAGTATCGTCCAGCGCCACCGCCGCCTACCAACGCCTGGAATAATCGAAAGGAATTCCCACCGCTTCCGCCATCGCGGGCCGCGAGAAGGGCGGAGTCGGAAGACCACGAAGAAAACCGTGGGCGGAGTCACAAGATACAGAGGAAAGTCGAAGGGCGGAGCCGGAACGCCAGAAGATACTCGACGGGGCAGAGTCACGAGGGCACCAACGAATCCCATTGGACAACAGTAGTAGCGGGCGTTCAGACCAATCACGACGCGCAGGCAACAGCAATGGTGCCGACAACAGCGGTCGAATGGCGGGCGCGGCATCGGGCAGAGATTCAACTATCAATGCGAATCTCAGCTATACGGATAGAATCACTGCTAGCTTTAAAGCAATAAACGATATTATTGATCTTGAATGGCTCGCTACAAAGCTCGAGGAATTGCAGTAGAAAATAAAATCCTGCACTGCCCCAGCTCCCATTTTATTATTATTATCATATATCAACCTTTATTAATAATCATTTATAATTATTTTTATATATATTCTTATTATACTTTAAGACGACTATTTTATTTTAGATATGAACTAGCACCAACTGAGTGTGACGACTACTCTACAATCAAATTAGATAATTTAGAGAACAATCCTGGAATCTTACCATTCAAGGTAGGCCTTGCAAGAATTCATCAATACTCAAGAACATTTATACATTATTTCGTTTTGCATCCTATTGAAATGCAATTGAATGCCATTAAACGTTTATTTAAAAAATTAATATCATCAATTAATCACGGAATGAATGATACATTTTCCGGAGAGTTAGATAATTATAAACAAACAATTATATTTCAACTACATCATGCAACAGAAAGGCTAAATAATGTAATGCCCTTAAAAAGAAGCAAACGCGGATTAATAGATGGACTCGGTAGTATAATAAAAGCAATAACCGTTAACTTAAACGCTTCAGACGCCGAAAAATATAATACAATGATTAATGATTTGAAAACTAATCAAGGAAAGATTATTAGAACTGTAAATCAGCAAATATCATTATCACACCACATTATAGAAACTTTTTAATGAAACATTATCATTAATTAATCATGATCAAGAATTAATAATATAAGTAATACTTTAAACAAAACATATTTTAGTTTCTTTAATTTCTTCAATGCAAGAAATATAATAGACCAAATGGATTTAAGTTTAAATATTATTATACAAATTTTAACGGAATTAGAAAATGCAATAACTTTTGCTACATTACATACAGTACATTCATCAATAATAAAACTAAAAGAATTGGAAAGCATTCTAAAACAAATTGAATCTGAAACAGATAAAAGTCAAATGATTATCCCATTAACCAAGGAAAACATTCCAAAATATTACGATGTCATGGATATCAACCCAATAAGAACATAAACGTTAAGAAAACGTTGTTCTTAACGGTAACCGAACGTTTCGTAACGTTTATAAACAACGTCGAAGCGACATATCTATGTCCCGACAAAATGCGTTGACAAAAAGTTACTTATTAAGCGTTATTTCACGTCATATGCTAATGTTATTTTAACGTTTAATTTTTAATAGAAAATATCGTTAAATAGAAACGTTTAGCACAAGCTGTATTTTAACGTTTAATAAACCACCTATGTAAAACGTAAAAAATCGGTTTACAGGTAACGTAACCTCAACGTTAACCCTTTGTTAGTGTGGTGGAGTATGCCATACCCCAGTATGGGGGTATGGCATACTCCCAACTACACCACACTAACAAAGGGTTAATGAAAATTCTATATCAAACCTTTATAACCACGTAGTAGTAACGTCACATCTGCGTAATTTAGTGAGGTGCCGAATGTATGAAAATCAACAGTATGTGGTGATAACAAAAAATTGGTTATAGATTAAAAGTCATAATGTCCAATACTAAATTAAATTTTATTTTAATTAAATCATTCAATGATCACATCATAGTATTGAACTCATGATAAGCTCTTCAATGAAACATAATGCTTCTTCAGAAAAACTAAAATTTAATTACCTATAAATATAATACAATGCAATAATAACAAAAATAATAATAAAAAGATAATAGAATTCTTTACCAAAACTAAGAAAGTAACGAGGTCATTTCATTTATAGATATATACATTTTCCCTTTTTCTGCACATCCAGGTCTTCTACCTAAACAGTCCATTGGGGCGTATATTTCAACCAGTCCTTCACTGCACTTTCTGCTGTATGTATGTATTGTTTAATTGTAACTTTAAATGGAAGACTCAAACAACAGGTATCATAAGTAACATCAAGGACTACAGGCTGTAAATTTTAGGGATATATATATAAGTTAATGTTTACTTTGATTGGTTTCCTAGATTTTTGTATTACAAACGAATGAAAGTATTTAATACTCACTGTATATTGTTACTATAGTTCCCGTATTATCTCTGGTTCCCGTTTTGTGAAAACTAAGTGTTCCTTCCCTTCCAGTTAAGCTTCACTGCAACGACGTCATGTAACAGTAATTAGAATAATTTCTTTTACACAAGAATCCAGATTTTAGAACCATCAGCATTCGCTAACCTATATATTTGAAAATAAAGTAAGAAGGTGGTGTATACTAAGAAACCAGGTTCCTCAAGAACAAATTTTAGAATATAGTTAAATTTTCTGACATTAGTGTTCTTATTTTAAGATGGCTACTATGCTGTTTTGCCAATTGTGTGTATGCATATACATAATTATACGTGCAATGTGCGTCGTATATGCAAATATAACCAGGATAGACTTAATTGATGGGGTACCTAGCTACTCACCGTTTAGTTAAATACACTGATTGTTGCGTATCACATATTAATATAAACTTTGTTATAAAGATAAAGAAAGTTCTAACACTAGACTAGCGTAGTAGACATGTAACTGCAAGCAACTGCAAGTGCACCGTGCACGTTGCAGATGCGCAACAGAGGTGGAAGAGTTTATTTGAAATGGGGGAGGGATGATACATTCATCAGTAGTGCAGTTTTAATACAATAATTGTGTTACCTATTGTTAAATACATTTTGCATTCATTCATGCAAAAGCACATCTTAAAACAAACAAATTTAACACCATTTTATTTTAACTATACTTATACTTATGCGTTGGATTGCAGTTAATAGTTTTTCATATTTCAACGTTGCTTTTAACGTAGAGTAAATGGTGAAACTACGTTTTATTTTAGTTGTACTTGAAATATGCGTTACGTTTCAGTTAATAATTTTTCATTTTTCAACGTTGTCTTTCAAACGTCTTTCAACGAGTAAACGGTGAAACTACAACTTCATATTTTAATTATATCTAAACTATGCGTTACATTTCAGCCACTAATTTTTCATTTTTCAACGTTGTTTTTCACGCAGAGTAAACGGTGTAACTAAAACGTTTTATTTTAGTTATATTTAAACTATGCGGTACATTTCAGTTAATAATTTTTCATATTTCCACGTTGTTTTTTTAACGTAAAATAAGCAGTGAAACTATAACGTTTTATTTTAGTTATATTTAAACTATGGATTAGATTTCAGTTAATAATTTCTCATATTGTAACGTTGTTTTATAACCTAAAATAAACGATGCAACTACAACGTGTTATTTTAGTTAAATTTAAACTATCCGTTACATTTTTTAGTTAATATAACGTTTCTTCAATGTATAGTTAAAAATTGGTTATATAATAAACGTGTTACTTATAACCATTAACGTTGTTTCAACCAATACAACGTTAAATTCACGTAAATGTAACCAACTTGTTCTCACTGGGAAAGCTTTATATATTGATGCACAAATTGTGTTTATTCTGTCAATACCGGTAGTATTACCAGAAACATTTATTTACTATCATTTATATTCAATTCCTAATAACAATTCAACTATAATTTCAAAAGCACCGTACTTTATCGCAAACGAACGCCACTATATGTATTTAAACGAAGAATGTAAAGACGTTGGAACAAATTACTATTGTAATAATCAGTTGTTAAACGGCTTAATTAAACAAGATTGTATATTTCAAATTTTACATTTAACTCAGAACTATGAAGCATGTCAAAAAGAAAATACTATTGTAACAGAAACTATTATCGAAGAAATTGATACCGCTCATTATTTAATAATAATTCCTAAGAGAATAAAAGTTCATTTAAATTGTCATAAAGAGGACTATCAAGAATTAATTGGAAATTATTTAATAACCATTCCACAGAATTGTAGCTTTGAAATTGTAAATACAAAACTTTCTAATTATAAGAAATTTAATAAAATATTATCTCCATTATTGTTACCCCACATTTATATAAATAGCACAGGATTTAAAATGGACACCACTGTACCATTAAAATTAAATAAGGCAAGTTTAAATAAATTACAACGACTAAAAGAAGAAACTAATAAATTGAAAGAGATCCAAATGATTAACAATTATACTGAATCTCCAAACATTTGGACAATTGTGCTATACATTACTGTAATAATTGTAATAATATTATATTGATGTTATAAAGTTAGAAGAAATTATTTAGAAAAAATATTTGTAAATTGATTATAAGAAATAATGGAAACAACGAAAATACACAGTAAAAAAAGTTATGTTAATACAACTCCAACTTTTAGTTCCCACAGGTCCACTCCTATATTTTATAAAATTTACACTGCGTCTATAGTTAAATATAACAATAATATATTTGTTATATTTACTAAATAAATTAGTAAAATTTACTTTTAAAATTCTAGTTCACAACAAAAACATTGTAAAATTTAAAATTTGTATTAGTATACCTTACCAACTTTTTTTGTAAAATTATGAAACTTGTTTTGTTAATTTAAAATTATTTCTGCGGAATAAATATAATACATTATTGTAAAATTAACACATTTTCTTTATTAATATCACATTACATTATTGTAAAGTTAATTGATGTTATTTATTAATTTCATAATAAATTTTTGTGAAATTAATTAAGTTTCTTTATTAATTTGATAATAAATTATTGTAAAATTAACTAATGTTCATTATTAATTTAACATTAATGATAAATTGACAAATCAATTTTTATAAAACTAATGCCTGGTTTTGGCTCTCTTGCGACTAGGTGGGGTAGGTAGATGAAAAAACTGGAGCAGACCGATTCACTTGATGGTCTTACACTGATTACAGTTTCAGTACTGCAACTCTCTGGATGAGTGTATGTCTGTTAAAATGTTGATAATGGGCTATCATTTGCAGGAGCATTTTTAAGTCGAAATAATTCTCTGAAACAATCAACATTAATATAATGTTTTATAAAAGCGACTCATTACAAACCATTCTTCTTTATGACGACTATTATTACCCCTTTCCTGGAGATATTTAAAAATGTAGGTAAAAAGTCAGTAGTTATTGTCGCCCCTTCCGGATCCTGCAGCTCGAAATCCTTCCCTACCAACTCAGGATAGATTTGACAGGCTATAAACAACCATTTTGTCATATGTTCTCATTTACCCTATATACAAACAATATATGTAATTCATACAATAATTTGTACTTACCATTACAACTGATCCTCAACACTAAAGAAAACAATGAAATTACACAATAAACTAAATAGTTGAATCAGGCTCAATCACGTTGAATTAGAGATACGCCGAACATATCTAAGGTATAATGGCGTTGTTGGTGCATTGGTGGGGGCATCAGGTTAAAAATGCGTGCACATGGCAAATGACGTAATTGACTGACTATTCTGACTTCATACGCCGCTCTAGACGTACGCAGTCGACTTCCGTTAATCGTCAATTTTCTAAAAACAGCGAATTTAATCACAAAACACAGTGAAAGCACTGCCAAGGCAAAGAAAGTCCACCCAGATACCGGGGATTGAGGATCGTGGCCGATTAGCGAGACGCACATCGCTGCTTCTTGCGCCAGGTTGGTGCAACCTCAGTTATTGGTGTTGGGAAAAAGAAAGCATAGCCTTTTCCTGAAATAATTATATAAATTTTTGACACTGGCCTTATTAGGCCAAATAAAATATTTATAAGAGAGTTAAGAGCTAACGAAGGAAAAGGTACTGCAGTTATATATAAATTTATTATATTCAATAGACCGCGTATACTGTATATTTAACATATAACGCACGCCGTTGTCCGATACCGGGTCCGAGCCCGGCGATCTCCGACAGCGTACCCGCTCCGCGTTGCACGGCGGTCGTGCTTGCGCGTCCGTGACTACAGGTGAAAGCAGCGGCTATTTTACAGTAATAGAGAAAGGCGTATATAATTTATTGTATGTTATAATAAGTATTATATATTTACAGTTTTAAATTGTTTATTGTATTGACACGTGTACGAGAGTTTTTTGCAATCTAGTTGTTTTTAATCTTTTAATCTTTTTACTTTCGGCCGGTTATTTTATATTTTTGTGTGCGAGGCTTCTTTGCTGGCACCAAAAGCTATTGTAATTATATTATATTTTTATTTGTACAGTTCTGGAACATTGCTCTTGTACACGTTTATTTTAATTGTGTTTGACTGCGCCTTTACAGCGTTTTTGTTTATATTATTTATTAAGTTATCATTGTTGTGTTTTCGTCATTTTAAATTTAAATTTTTCTGCGGGTTTTTTCGCGCGCTACTCTGGACCGGGAGGGGCCTTGCGCCGCCAACCGGTCCTATTGACTTCCTAAGCGCTTTATAAGTCATTATAAATTATTTTAAATTATTTTATTTAAAAAATTGGGAATCACGCGGATTTCTGAGCCATTTAAGTTATGGCAACTATGAGAACCCCCCCGAATGGGGGCAATAGATCAACTTTTGCGGATACCCCACTTCCGGAAACGCCGGGGGAAAATACCGCGAACGTGACGGTAATAGATTTAAATAAAACAGTAAAGCGCGATAGTCCATCGATTACGGTTACTTTAAATGAGGAGGACCTGACCGAGGATGATGTTAATCATTACATGACGTGGCTCAACTCGGTGAGGCACAAAATTAGAGCGCGCAGGAACCCCAATGATGATAATGGGGCTGTCGGTGATGTTGAGACCTCCCTAAATGGGAGCATAAATACCTCTTTTTCTGACTCTTCGCTCATGCGTTGCGTTGTTGATAAAGTCTCCGGAGATAGGAAACGCCAGGCCTCCTCACCGGTCGTCGTCACTACTGAAGCGATTGTTCACAACACCTGCTCGGGCAATGTCGCTACTAAACGAAGCCCGGGCGGAATTTCAACCCCCAGACCTAAGCGCAAAAAGAAAGATAAGAAGGAAAAAGCTAAGACCACTCACAGCCAAAGTGCTGATAAGGCAGAAGGGGCCGAACAACAGGTGATCCAGGACGTTGATATGGACGCCATCGAGAAGGCCCCGCCTACCCAATTGGGCCGGGCTCACTCTCCCCGGTCCAAGCCAAAAGCGAGTGTTCCCCCACCCACCCAAGGGGGTTTCTCCGGCGGGGATGCTCAGCCTCCCCGCCCTAGGGTGACTGGGGGCGCTCGTGGCCCATTACCGCCAGACCAGATGCCTCCGGTAGTTCTGCGAGATAAGGCCAGATGGTACGCCATCTCGACCGAGCTACGGAGACTGGGGCTTATTTACACCAAGGCACAAAATATCTCTGATGGCATTCGCATCTATCCCGCCAAAGAATCCGATTTTAGGGGCATCACCAAGCTGTTTACCGAGCAAGGGATGCCCTACCACACTTATCAATTGCCATCAGAGAAGCTACTAAATGTCGTGATTAGAGGCATTCCCGTCGAGGTTGGAGTCGAAGACGTCCACCAGGACCTGGTGGACATGGGCTTCACCCCGGTGGGGGTTATACGCATGAAGAAGGGCCAAGACCGAAGCCCCATGCCAATGGTCATTGTTAAGCTCCCGAGAGCGCAGACTACTATCTACAGCCTCAAGGAGATGGCGGGTCGCCTTGAGGTCTCTGTGGAGTCACTGAAGTCTAGGCCGAGTTTGGGCCAATGCTTCAGGTGTCAGAGATTCGGACACTCTCAGACCAGGTGCACTGCCGAGGTCAAGTGTGTTAGGTGCGGCGACCCTCACAGAGCCGCCGACTGTCCGAAACCGAAGGGTGAGCCTCCGCAGTGCGTTAACTGTGGGGGGGCCCACCCGGCCAGTTATAGGGGGTGTCCCAAATATCCCCGCCCCAGGCCACTCATTAGTAGACCAGACACCACCCCCCCAACAGGGTGGCGAACGGAACCAAGAGCCCTGCTAGCTCTTACGCGAGAGCAGTGGTGGCTAATAATTCCCCTGCCCCGCGGGCTGGGACATCACAGCCCACAGGCCGAAGGGTCACTTTAGACCCTAGGCCTAGGGTACTAACCACTCCCCAAAGAAGGACCCCTTTACAGTCGCAACCTCCGGCTAAAACCGGGGGCAACAACGAGATCGTAGCCATACTGCAATCTTTACAGCAGCTGGCCATGACGCTGGGTGAAGTGGTAGGACAGCTTAAGGAGATGTTACCCAAGCAATACCGTTAATGGCAGACAACCGGGAAAAGATAACTCATATCCTGGCTTTCAACGCCTGCGGGGTCAAAGACAAAAGGCTAGAAGTCGCGGAGGCTATGGCCAGGTACGATGTTGACATCTTACTCCTCAGCGAGACGTGGCTGAAGCCCGGAGATCGTTTCAAGATCCCTGGCTTCGTCATTTATCGCAATGACCGAACGATAGGAGCGATGGGTGGTACTGCCGTGGCCGTCAGGTCTGGTATTAGGCACACCATCTGGCCTATTCCCACGCTGGCGTCCTTGGAGGCGACTGCGGTGGTGGCTCGCGTGTCCGGGCATGCGGCTCTCCGCATTGTCTCGGTATATGCTCCCCCCACAAGGGAGTTCTCGTCGGAGGACTATGTCTCGCTCATGCGCGGAGCTGATGATGATCCGGTCTTGATAGCTGGTGATTTAAATGCTAAACACCCTCTTTGGGGGTGTAGAGTCACTAACAAATTTGGATTACGTCTTCACCGGCTTCTCCAGGAGAAGGACTGGCAAGTCCATTCCCCTGGAGAGCCCACTTATTTTAGAGCTGGCACAAGGCCGGACATCTTGGACATCGCCCTCACTGGTAACTTCAGGGGGGCGTTGTCTGTCCGCAGCTTGGGGGACTTGTCCTCCGACCATAATCCCATTTCCATCGAACTAGGGGGGAGCCCCTCCACCGCGGGCCCGCCTCCGAGGACTATAACCAGCTGGGGGCTATTTCATGGCTTGCTAAGGGACGGCTACCAACCACCCGAAGGCGTTCTGACCACCTCCGAAGCCATTGACGCCGAAGTCGATAGATTGACTCGGTCCATAAGGGATTGTCACTCCAGGGCATCCCGAGAGGTTCCGAGAGTGGCCTTTGATAGGCTGAGGCGGATACCTTTAAGTCTCCGACACCAGATTAAGGAAAAGCGAAAGGCCGTGAAAAAGGCCAGGGTTACCTGTTGCCCGCGCGACAGGGCTCGGGCCAATGAGCTGACTAGAGCCGTGAAACGAGCCCTGACTGATTTTGAACAGGAGTCTTGGGCTGAGAAATTGTTATCGCTCAGCACGGACGACGGATCCCTCTGGAAGGTCTCTAAGGCTCTCCGGAGGGAGGGGGTGCAACCGGCCGAACCCCTACAAGGAACTGCCGGCTTGGCTTTTACGGCCGCCGACAGGGCAGAAGTACACGCGGAGTACTTGGAAGGCGTCTTTTTAAGAGCCCGGGACTCCGTAGTGGAGGAGGATGAGGAAGATGATTTGGAGGGCGACGTAGAGCGGGCGTTGGTCCGCCTACGTGATATGCCCACTTCCCATCCCGCTGATGTAACCGAAGAGGAGATCTCCTCTATTATCAGGTCGCTGAGGAAGGGGAAGGCGCCTGGTCTCGACGGTATTACCAACGAAATGATTGGGCGCTTTCCCCCCTCGGTTGTGAGGGCAATTTCCTTCATTGCGTCTGGGGTGTTGCGCACGTGTCACTACCCAATCGCGTGGAAAACGGCCGCTGTAGTACTGATTCCTAAGCCCGGTAAATCAAAGAGATTCCCGCAAAATTACCGCCCCATCAGTTTGCTCTCGGGCGTGTCCAAAATCGTGGAGGCAATTATTTTAAAACATCTTAGAGCTGAAGTGGAACAACTCGGTATCCTCCCTCAGGAGCAGTTTGGGTTCCGCACTGAGGCCAGTGCGGAACCCAATTTTAATATTAGTACATCCTTAACTAAATTAATACAAAATTATTTGAGCAACAGGAGGTTCCTTACTAGGATAGATGGTTGCCAGTCGACCGAGAGGGCCCAGGTGGCGGGGGTGCCGCAAGGCTCCCTGCTGGGGCCGGAGCTCTTCTTGCTGTTTACAGCGGACGTCCCAAGGGAGCCGGGAACAAATTTAGCCATATATGCCGACGATACGGCCATTTATTCAGCATGCCGCAATGAGGACCTGGCAGTCCGCCGGCTCCAGCGTGCGGTTGACGGCCTCACAGACTGGTTTTCTAAATGGAAATTGAATATCAATGAATCGAAGTGTGAGGCCGTCAGGTTCACCAGAAAGACTGGTCCGCCGGCGGACTGCATTTACATCAATGGGACCGGCTACCTTGGAAGGGGGAAGTTAAGTATTGGGCCTGCACCTGGACAGGCGCCTGACCTTGCCAATCACATTAAATACATATCAACTAACTTTATTCGTGCCAGGAACTCGCTTGTTCCCCTGCTTCGGGGCTCCAGTGGGCTCAACTTGAGATCCAAGGTTTTGTTATACAAGTCAATATTGAGACCCCAGCTCACCTACGGCGCTCTGGCCTGGTCCTCGGTTGCTCCCAGCCGTCTGAGGACCCTTGAGGTACTGCAGAGCAGGACGCTGAGGACCATGGTCGGTGCGCCGTGGTTTGTGAGGAACATAGATGTCAGGAAAGACTTGGATGTTGAGCCGCTGGAGGCTTTTTGGGGAAGTTGTCGAGGGGCACCTGGGAGGCGGCGGCCCTGTGCGACAACCCTCTTATTCAAGGGGTGATTGATCCGCAGGACCGTCCCCCTCCAGAGTGGCGTCAGGCGCCTGCCCGATGAGGTGCGGGTCCCCTTAGGGACAGCCCCAAAACCCTAATTTTTAATCTTTTTTTAAAATTCTAAATTAGCCTTAACTTAAATTTTATCTTAGTTAAAAAATCTTTTTAAATTTCAATACAATGGTCTTTTACACCAATTTTTAAAAAATTAATTTTTTTTATTTATACAACATTTTTATTTCTTTAATTAATGGCCATATACACCGTATCTGTTTTAGTCTATTTGAGTATTTACGAAGGCCCTATACACCTGATCTTTTTACAATTTTTTACAATTTTTAATCTTTTATCCTTGTCTTTATCTTTACAATATTTTTTATCCTTTTTTTATTATACATTGGCCATATATATCAATTTATTTAATTTAATTCATTTCAACTCAATTTCATTTTACTTATCTTTCAATTATACATAACCTCAGGCCCTTTACACCTTTCCTCATTCACTTGTTCACCAAAAAAAAAAAAAAAAAAAAAAAAAAAAAAAAAAAAAAAAAAAAATAATAATACCTATAAGATGGTGAACTTAACAAATTTTATTTTAAATTTTGACAAGTGACAGGATGTCTTGTTACACTATATGTAAAATAAAACACTCACATACTCTGTAAACATCTGTCACATAGAATTTCAAATATCAAATTTACCTAGTATTGTATAACTTTTTCTTTTTGCTCTAATGACGCTTTCTTCCATATATGGAACCATTGTAATGTTGTTTAAAAAAAAAAAAAAAAAAAAAAAAAACATATATATACTTACCTTAAGAAGGACGAGCTCCATTATATAAACAGCATAAATAACAGCAAATAAAGAGAACGCGACTGCAACTTAATCGCCGGAGCGGAAAAAAAAAAAAAAAAAAAAAAACATATATATACTTACCAAGTGGCGTCTACGAACTGTCAACGCGTTCTCCATATAACGTCGAGAGCTATAGAAAATAATCTTGAAGAACGAAGAAAGAAGATACGACGACGATGTGGAAATAACACCTCGGCGGATTTGTTGACCATCTGGACCTTCCCGAACCGACAAGGGCGGCAATGTAATAACAACGACAGGACTTCAAAACTAAATGGCAAGACGGAAGCCAAATTTTAATTAATAGATATGGTGGAGAGACAGAAGTCCACTTAATTGACAGGATGAGAGGATTCAGAGCCCGTAGGGCTAATCCTAAGCGAGAAGAAGACCCAATGAAATGACGTAATTGAAACGTACATATCTATCCATACCAATAGTAATAAATAGTATAAAATGGTATAAATATGAATTGTTATGAAATTTATAATAATAGATAGTTTTCTATTAACAATTTTTCTATATATTCTAAGTACAATAATAAATTAGACTCCGTTTGATTAACTTATAATGTATTGTATGAACCTATGATACTATGATATTTTTAGAATTTAGCTCCTTGTTTTATTTATGTTGTCCAAGTTATATTACTGCACTTTGCGTGTATACAACTTAAAGTGATTTTTTTGTGATGCCTGGATGCTAATGCATATGATTAAATATTTTAATTAATATGAATTATTAATTTTGTTCTAAGAAATAATTATAATAAATATAAATTGTAAATTCGAATATACTTTTTTTTGTAATTTACCTAGAAATGAAGTTACCAATGCATTTAAGTTTGTTAATGTAATAACCCGTTGGTAATCGGAAGATATATATTTTAGTTAAAGTTAAATTTGTTATTTCAACAACATAAATTGTTACATTAACTTGATGATGAGTAAAATACGATTTTAGGTGTTTAACAAAAAACCGGTTTGCTAATTTTACTAAAAAAATGTGTTAATATTCACTGTAATTAAGTTATTATAAGTATTTTGCTAAATTGTAGTTAAATTAGCAAAACATTTTTTACTGTGTACAGAAGAGGATCGGCAAGAGGATCCAAGGCCCTTCTACCCCATTAGTGTATAAGGTCCATCTTGTAGGGGAGGAGTTATATTCTTACTACCCGTACAAATACATACAATTAGGTCATCCCGCAATTATGCTTAGTGTTAACTTTATACAACTGCGTAGTTATAAAAGTACAGTGGATTAACTTCTAAGAACTACGATAAGATAAAATCCATGCTATTGTTTCAACAACATTTTTCACACACTCCCGCTCGAGTCGTCTTAGACATAAGTTTAGTTCTTAAGATTAACTTTTTGTATTAATTAAATCAATCAATAGTTTTTAAAAAGAGTATCTTAATTTAAAGATATATAATTTGCTATCGTGAGTATATGTGTATATTGTATAGTGGAATATCGGTCCCAGGTGCCGACTACCTGCGATCCCTCGCTCGCGAGGGTTTGTAATTATTTAGTTTGTGTTCGTGCAAATTCATACATTACCCGAACAGTTAATTATTACAAGAAGCAATTAAAACTATTTAGATTTAAGTGACAATGGGATATTCCAAATCCTTAATCTACCTATACTATTTGTGCACTTTATTTACATTAATCGTCTTACCTCTAGGGGCATTTGTATATTTAAATTCCACATTTAATTAAGGTTTTATACATTTCAATAATCCTGTGTTGACCAACTACTATTTATAATTCGTTTAATAGCCCTGGGTTATTACTAAGCGCTTGTACTTTTCTATTAAACCCTTATTTTATGATTTATTGTATACATCAGTTCTCAATTCTTAATCCTAAGGTTTTTCGACATTTATGTAAACTTATATTTATCTTAGAACCATCTATTGTTCATTACTCATTACACTGTTGAAAATATTTCGGTGTTGGCGTTAATTTTGCGCTAGTCAAATATTTTAGTGTTGATTTTCACAAACTTTGCCAGACGAGTTGACTACGCGTGTTTCATAGAATATAAATTACTAGAATTTCGTGTGAATTCTTTGTTCAAATATGAGGATTTACTATTTTTCTAGACATTCAGAAGCGTGAACCAATCAAAACTTTTTCCTCGGGTAGAAATATAGAAACCCCACCTAATCTAATACGGTATTGCATTATACGCACCACGTGCATTGCAGGTGTATCTGTTGTCGGGTTTGTTTCTGCGTATTAATACAAACAAACCACCAAACGTGTACTGACCTGCAAAGTGTAACCTTGTGTTATTAAACCTTAATTCCAGTGTGCATAAAAAATGTCAACATCTTAAAGATCTATTGGGAACATGTATTTACGTAATTAGTTCAGATTTGAGTCAAATAGCATAAACATTCATTTAATTTTATAATGGTCCTCAAAAAAATCATTTTGGTCAAAATTGGCACGTTTAATTGAAACCAAAACTTAAAAAGAGAGTATTAGAGTACTAAAAAATAAAAGAGTTGTTAAAATCATACAAAATTCCGCATTAAATTAGCTATAAGGACACTAGAAATTCCTAGATATATTGTGACTAGAAGTATTTTATAATTCCACGTATCAGTTAGACAAAATAACCCCTTAGTAATAGACAATACTTGACTATCTTTGCTCGTCAAATTTAAACTCGTATACTTCTCGACAAAATAACACGAAAAGAGTGTGGACCTCTCCTGACTATTAAATTAGTCAAAAAAGTGTTAAAATTTTCAACAGTGTAATTGTGTGGTCTAGGGTATAATCTTTATTTTATTGTTAATCCTAGACCTTTTAATTTAATATCAGTATTACCAATTCCCAGTATTGTAGATTACCTGATGCATTACCCGAGGCATATAAATGTCCAGCAAACTTGTAACTAATGCAGTATCAGAGCATCCAAACAATCGATAACAACAACTATACCATCTCCAAATCAAGCACAGATATTTGTGTACCGTTTTGTGTGTTTCTTTTTAAGTGTTAATATATATAGTTATTTACCATAACATCTGGTTTTAATCTACAAACTGTCGCCGATCAAGAATTAATTAGACCTATATAGCCTTACAACCCGTGGGTGACGAATCGCAGATGTTCAGTGCAGTGATCTTAACAATCATCAAATTCAACAATTGATCAAGGGGCTGTCCATTCCAAAACACTTTGTTTTCGATTATTTGTTATTTTAATAGTCCTAAATGGCAGAAGAACAGTTAATAGAAGCTGTAAGAGTGCATAGCGAATTGTACGATTGCAGACACGCTAATTACATGAAGACGAAATTAAAAAAAAATGATTTGGGCTGATATTTCCAAGGCTTTAAGTTTAAAAGATGGGAAGTAACACTTAATTTTTTGTATATCCTAATTATTATTTGACAGTTTTTCATTAATTAGCCAAAAGATTTAAATTAGCCGGTTAGAATTTATTACCAATGCATGTATATTGTTTTAAGATGTATTATATAAATAACTGTCTCCAGACGCCAAATATCTGAAACAAAACATTGATATGGTTAATGTCGATTAATGAAAAGATAAAATTGAAAGCGCTGGCTTATTAACTTTTTGGTTTGCTTGGTCAAAATGAATGTTACCATTTGTAGTCAAATAGTAGTTCGTCAGCTGTTAGAAATTTTGATTGTTACAGGGAAAGAAGCAAAAACTTTGGGGCTAAGTTAAGAGGTAGCTACCGAGATGCACGCCGACGGCAGTTGAAATGTCTGAAAAGTGGAGCTGCTCCAGAAAATATTAAGCCTTGGAGGTATCAAAAACAGATGTCATTTCTGGAATCCTTTATGTCACCTGGACCACGTGAAAGTAACATCAACGTAAATAGTGATGACGACGTACCAATGACACCGGCGACCGAAGAAATTTTTGAGAGCGAGGAAATCGAAGCGGATAAATCGCAAGGTGATGGACACGAAGGATCTAGCTTAGAGAACGCCAACAATGAGGTGAGGGATCTAGCAGAGAAACGGAACCTGCAGTAGCCGCAGTTGCATCTACCTCCGCTTCAATTGAGTTGCCCTACAATAAGCCGAAAAAAACTAGGAAGGAGGACGAGTTGCGATCACTGATAAAGCGATTTATGGAAAAACGTGAGGAGAGAGCACGACAAAGGGCGGAAGAAAGAAGAGCATTGGAGTCGAACAATGCCGCCAATGACCCTCTCTATAATTTTTTTATTTCCATGTATCAGACAACCAGTAAAATGCCCCCTCATTACCAACATAAAATTAAATCGCAACCGCGTAAAATCCCGTGTGTGTATATAGTGCGTCCAATCCCACTCGCAAGAACAGAGTATTGCAACACAGACAATTATACATAACTAGAATAAGTCCTATAATTAAGAACATTTAGTATCAAACATTCGTATCAAATATTCGTATATATCTACACGTTTACTTGTGCTCTTGCTTTACTGTGTTTTTTGAGGTGTTTAAATTGATCTTTATTTTGCAAAACTTATACCAAAACGTTAGCGTAAGTACATACTTTCGCATTATTTAAACTGTATTTCAAATAGTTTTTTGATTTGGCTACTATTCGCATTTAACTTTTCATTATTGCGTTCTTGGTTTCGCTTGTTTCTTTTTACTTCAGTTTTCTTATGGTGTGGATAGAGCCACTTCTTTGCAAGGTGGCATTTTAGTGCCGCAAGAAACTATAACAAAGTATACAGTTCGACTCAAATTTATTATTTTATTTCATTTTTCAACTACATAACTTGGTCATTGCGAAACGTATGACATCTTAAATACTTTAATCCTTTCTTCTCCTATTGTTTCTGCTGGTGCACATATCCGTTGCCTATTACCCCTATCTGTGCTAATAAGTCGTCGTGAAGGGCACCTCGACGTGAAGAGTGTGATCCTTTCCCTCCATTAAATTTAAAATTAAATAAGATACCAACTTGTACTTGCTGCAAAGTTGAAACAGAAAAACATAAATTAGTAACATGTTTTACGTGTAAACAATCATTCAATCATACTTGTGCGGGTCTCACCACCACTGATCTCAGGAATATTGTTTCTAAGAACGCTAATGGGGTGGCTTGGGTGTGTGGCAGCTGTAGGGATACTTCTGGGGACGTTATCGCTGAACTGAAGTCTATGATTGCCGACCTGACTAAGGAAATCAGTAGTTTGAAATCCCAGATTGCGAATACTACTTCTATCAAACCAAATACATTCGATTTTGAAGAAATTGTTCAGGAAGTAGAAGAGCGTCGACTGAGAAAACCGAATATTATTGTGCTGGGTGTTAGTGAGCCCTCTATACCTGCAAAAACCGATCGTTATATTCATGAAAAACAGTCAGTAGGCGAAATTATACAATACCTATGTCCAGAAATCTCAACCGATAGTATTACATTATCTAGACTTGGAAAATACGATCCAAATCGTCCAAAACCCAGACTGATTAAAGTTACGTTGTCTGATGCTACCTTGGCTCATAAAATACTTAATAAAACTAAGAAGTTAAAGGATAACTCGTCATATAGCCATATTAAAATATTCTCTGATAAAACCCCCAAACAGACTGAATATTACAGAGCACTACAGCTGGAGTTACGGGAGAGGTTGAGTGGGGGTGAGAGTGACATAGGAATTAGACATATACGAGGCATCCCTAAGATAGTTAAGTTAAACTAACTTCGCCCAACACATTGTCGAACTTTAATTGCTATTATCAAAACATAAGAAGTATTGCGTTCAAAATCTCACGAATTCTATACTGCGTGCTCTGCGGGCGATTATGACATCATCGGGATTGCGGAGACATGGCTAGACGATGGATTTTACTCAGCGGAATTTTTTCCATCCAGCTATACCGTTTACAGGTGCGATAGAAGATTCGCTGAAACTGACAAAAGAACTGGTGGAGGCGTTTTACTTGGTATTAAAAATTCATTATCAACTTATTCTATAAATTTATCTTTATTATTAAACTCTTTTCCAATCATAGATGTAGTAGGTGTAAAGTGTGTATACAATAATTATTTTACTTTTCACATCTTTGTTCTATACGTTCCTCCTTATGTAACTACTCATTATTTTGAAAGTTTTTTGGATGCTTTAGAACAGTACATTTCACATTTTCCTAATCTTTTAATCCTTGGCGACTTTAACGTCACTCACTTCAATAATGCTCACATAAATGATACTTATACACAAATCATGAAGCATTTTCTTGCACTTAATAACTTAACCCAATATAACACTATTACAAATAGCAACAATCGACTACTAGATTTAGTCTTGTCCACATTTGGTGCAGAGGTACTCAGAGATCCATTTCCTTTATTACCTGAAGATGAACACCATCCACCACTACAAATATTTATACCATATTCCGTTAAAAAATTAAGAATTTTAACAATAACCAGCAAAATAAGTGTTACAACTTTAGGAAAGCCGATTTTCGACAATTATACCAATCGTTAGCGGTAACGGATTGGACCTTCTTGAACAGCATCTTTGATGTAAATTCTGCCTGCAATCTGTTTTATCATAAACTATATTCTATATTTGATAAGCATGTTCCACTATACAACACAACTAATAGGAAATATCCCTCATGGTACTCTTCGCAAATTATTTATAAACATTAAACTTAAAGCGTATTACTACAGACGATTTAAACAAACACGAAGCGTATTTATATTGGATCAGTATAAGCGATTAAGAGCAGTGGTGAAAGAACAACTAAAAATCGCTTATCAAGATTATGTGTCACGTTCAGAAGCTTCAATCATTGAAGACTCTCAGAAATTTTGGACATTTTTTCATGGTAGAATGGGGAAGTCTCGAATTCCATCGACAGTGATCTATGACGAATCCTCGTACGATACCCCACAGGATGTTGTAGATGCATTTGCACAATACTTTAGCAGTGTTTACACTAGGGATACAACTGATAATAAATCTGTATTTGTGCATACTAACACACCATGCATACACATACCTGTCATTACCGAGGCAGAGACCACCACTGCCATCAAAAGGCTTAAAGATAAGATGACAGCTGGACCTGATGGTATCCCGAGCTTTCTAGTCCGTGACTGTTGGATAGTTCTGGTATATCCTCTTACAAAGATCTTTAATTTGGCACTGTCATCATCAACATTCCCTGACCTATGGAAATGCTCCAAGGTGTGTCCAGTTATGAAGGGAGGATCTTCGGAAAATGTGCGGAATTACAGGCCAATATCGATTCCTAACAATTTTGCTAAAACTTTTGAATCTGTTCTTTATTCTAGAATATATCCATTAGTGAAAAACTTTATATCTCCAGACCAACACGGATTCATGGAAAAACGATCCACAGTAACCAATTTGGCACATTTTACCCAATATACACTTGATCAGTTCGACTCTTGTGGACAAGTGGATACTATTTACACGGATATATCGAAAGCTTTTGATCGAATTCAACACAAAGTTTTGCTGCAAAAAATGAAGACATTTGGCTTCAGCGATTCCCTAGTTACACTGTTTGAAACTTACCTGTCTGACAGAGTTCAATATGTTACTTATAACCGCTATTAATCTCAAACGTTTCACGCTAGCTCAGGGGTCCCACAAGGTTCCAATCTTGGACCGCTCATGTTTATTTTGTTTATTAATGATTTAATGGATTGCTTTAATATTGATAAATGTATGTTTGCGGATGACCTCAAAATTTTTACCGCAGTAACTTCCATCAACGATTGTTATTATCTACAAGACCAAATCGATCGGCTGACTGAATGGTGTAACGCTAATTGTCTACAATTAAATGTCGATAAGTGCAGATCTATAAGCAACACCAGAAAACAAAATCTCATTTTATTTGACTATGCTATTAATGGAGTTTCTCTTATCCGTGAGAGAGTTGTGAGGGATTTGGGGATTTACGTTGATACTTCCCTTACTTTTTCTGCGCATCGAGAGAAGATTGTACTATCAGCTATGAAGATGTTAGGATTTTTAATTAGAAGCTCTTCTTCGTTTCACCCTGATACAATTAAACTACTATACCTACTACTCATTTGTCAGATCTAAGTTGGAATATGGGTCTTTGATCTGGAATCCATTCTACTCTTCGCATAAAAGAAGCACTGGAGAAAGTTCAAAGAAAGCTTCTAAAATATTTATACTTTAAACAAGAAGGCTCTTACCCTGAAATTGGTTATGACTACCAGCTTTTACTTCAGCAATTCGATGTTGAGTCGTTGGAAATTAGACGACAATTACAATCAATAAAATTTGTCTATAATCTAGCAAATAACAATATTGATGCTCCTTACCTTTTATTACGCCTACAATTCTTTGTTCCTCGCGGTTCCCCAAGATATACAAGCACGTTCTATGCACCATAAGCACGTCTAAACTCTTCACTGAATTCTCCTATAGTATCAATGTCACGTATCTTTAATTTAATATCATCGCTCTGTGACATACATTTTACACCTCTGCAGGAAATATTGTCAATAGCAAATAAGCAGTTGTCATAATTTGTTAATTTTTGTTTTGCGCATACAAATGTTTTTATATTAGCGTTTAAATTGAGCTCAAGTACTCTTTATGTTTACATTTTTGTGTTTTTTTTTTTGTACAACTACATGAATTGTATTTTTTTGTCTTTATTTGGAGCAATCTGTTGGGCAAATATATTATTATTATTTGGACGACCATTTACTGTGTATGTGCAGTGTTAAGACTCTCACACGCAGAGGTGCGAACTCTGCTTCCCCCCTGACTAATGACGACGATCATAACAATAGTGCCGAACAGAAATCGACGTTACATAGCAAAACGGTGAAAATCCTTGCTGAGGAAGACGCCAAGGGTAAATTTGACGCTGCCGTTAGCACTAACAACACAATGGCCCATACTGCGAACCTCCATGGTGCTGCAAACCCCTGTAAGCAGTCGCCTGAGACAAGCAGCGCCAGACAGGACCCCCAGATGAAGCTGGCCGACTTCTTTAGCATCGCAGTTGCTAACCGATACAGTATCCCGGCGGACGTCGAGATGCAGGAATTGCCGAGTGAACCTGAAAACACGGATGCAGATGCATCGGAAACCCCGGAAGAAGTACCGGTTGATAGTGCAGCACCCAAAAAAGGGCAAAAGCCACCCCCCATTTGCTTCGTTACACGTGTGCAAAAACATTACCGGGAATTCCGCGAAAAATTATATTCCATCTCACCAGACTATTACCAGCATTTTTCGGTAGACGAAACCATGGTCTACTACCGAAAAATCGAAGACTACAGACGGTTCATCAGAACCTTTAAAGGCAAATTGCCATTTTACACCTTCACCTCGCGTGAAGAAAGGACATTTGCATACCTTATAAAGGGGTTGCATAGTGATGTGAACGCGGACGAGGTAAAAAATGAACTAATTGAACTTGAGATTGCGGCCAAATCGGTCGAAAAATTTAAAAACACGCGCAACCCGATATTTTTAGTTACGGTGCCAAAAAATACGGGAATAAAGGAACTCGCTAATAAGTGCAGATACCTCCAACGTACACGCGTGTACTTCGAACCGCATGTTTCAAAACGGGAAGTGACGCAGTGCAAGAAATGTCAGTCTTGGGGACACGCCACGAGCAATTGCTTTTTGGGTGCAGCTAAGTGTGTAAAGTGCGCCGGATCGCACAGATCATATGGCTGCACCAAAAGCAGGAGCGAGCCGGCAACATGCTGCAACTGCGGTGGAAACCATACCGCGCCAAGTCCAGAGTGTACGCACTACCAAAAGGCAGTGGAAAGCAAGGACAAAAGAAGTGTACAAACGACACTAGCAGCGACAGCCGATAAGCAGCAATTCCGACCAGCGCCACCGCCGTCTACCAATGCCTGGCACAGTGGGAAGGAATTCCCTCCACTTCCTCCGAATGGCGGGCGCGGCATCGGGCAGAGATTCAGCTATCAATGCGAATCTCAGCTATACGGATAGACGCCCAGCGCCGATGTCCTGCTCACCACGCCGCGAAGAGTCAAACGGATCATCAGCAGAACCCCGTCCACGAAAGCCCCGGGACCGGATACCATCAAGAACGTGCTACTCAAAAATCTACCCCCGTAAGGCTGTAGTGCAGCTTACTGTACTTATCAACGCCAGTCTGAGACTCCAGCACTATCCGGCCTTCTGGAAGATCGCCACGGTTATCCCGGTCCCGAAACCCGGCAAAGACCTTACGCTGCCGGAGGGCTACCGGCCGATCTCGCTACTTAACACCCTCTCCAAAGTAGCGGAGAGAGTCAACCTGGAAGCCCTCCAAGACCACATAGAGAGAAACAATATCCTACCCCAGCAGCAGTTCGGCTTTCGTGCGGGGCACTCGACGACTCAGCAAGTGGCCAGAGTGTTGACGGACGTCCTAGGTGCGCTGAATCATCGCCACCATACGGCTCTACTGCTAGTAGACTTAGAGACGGCCTTCGACCGGGTCTGGGCCGAAGGACTTCTTTACAAGATGGTCCGCCTCAACTTCCCACCGCCGCTGATTGGGGCGCTTCGTAGCTACCTGGAGGGACGCACGTTTCGGGTGCGCGTACAAGAGGCGATGTCCGGGCCGGTGCAGGTCCCCGCCGGGGTCCCGCAAGGATCAGTACTCGGTCCCGTATTGTTCAGCGTGTACACGGCGGATGTGCCGGAATTCCCGCGCAATAAACTCGCGCTCTACGCGGGCGACACGCTCATTTACGCGCACGCGTTCTCACAAATCGTGGCGGTTACGAAAGTAGCTAACCAACTCCCCTACTATGAAAGATACCTGCGGCAATGGCGTCTAACGGCGAACCCACATAAGTCAACGGTCGCCATCGTCACCAAGAGGACCAACCTCGTGCACATCCCACGGTTCCCCAGGCTGTTCCAAACAGCAGTGCCATATTCAACAACTCTAAAATATCTGGGAGTTGTTATCGATAAACATCTTACATTCAGACCGGCGATTGCGGGCAATGCGAAGAAGGCGATGGCACTGCTACTTCGGTACCGGTACGTCTTTCTCCACCGGCGGCTTGAACTGCAACTCAAGCTGCTGCTATTTAAAACGATCATTCAACCGGTATTGCTGCATGGAGCGCCCGTCTGGGCGAACGCGGCGCGCCACCACATCCGCAAACTCCAGGCGGTACAAAACAAGTGTCTGCGTATCATCCTCGGCGCGGACATCAGGACCCGTGTCGAGACACTCCACGAAGAGGCTGGCGTCCCCATGGTGGCGGATACCATCAGCGACATGGCGCAGCGTTTCTATGCCCGAACGATCACCCACTCGAACCCGCTGGTGCGGGAAATCACCCGGATCCGGCAGCAGGAGCTCCGGCATCCTGTGCTATACAGCAACACGGCGCTGTATCAAGACCCGCTCCCGTAGAGCTATCATCGGACGTGGACGATCCGGAGTCGCTGGCTGTGCACCTCCCCCCCCCCCCCCCCCTTCGCAACCGAAGAGGGTTTTTTATGAAAAATTTTCCCTCAACCCAAGAATAAGAAATAAACGCACCCGAAGGCAGCCCCCCCTGTACCACCGATTTGGTACTGCACGCCGATCATTGGATTTGATATATGTCTATACATAAAATAAATGAAACACTTAGATTGTAAGCCAAATGGCAGGAAAATCTCAATGAATACAAATAACCATATTACATGAAATGTACACATTTATATTGAATTAATAAACACTTTAAATATCTCTCTCTCTCTCTATACGGATAGAATCACTGCTAGCTTTAAAGCAATAAACGATGTCATTGATCTCGAATGGCTCGCTACAAAGCTCGAGGAATTGCAGGAGAAAATAAAATCGTGCACTTCCCCTACTACAATACGCCAGGGTTATCAGCGAGTTAAATGAGCAACGCGTTCGTTAAATTCCTACACTGGAACAGCGATGGCGTCTCCGAGAAAATTGAGGAACTCACTGCAGCGATCCAGCAATGGGGGGTTAACGTGGTTCTCCTAAACGAGACTCGCACCTCGCAGCGATACATCATCAAAATCCGGGGCTTTGCAACAGAACACCTTCGCAGAAATGGCGTCCACGGTGGGGTGGAAAATCAACCCCAGGGATGGTTCCATCTGGCGGTTAAACAAGCATCTCCGGTCGGAACGCCAGCCCATTCGCGTGCTAGAGGACCCTGATGGTACGCCAACGTTTGAGGACAGGCAAATCGCGGAGAATATTGCGTCGGCGTTTGAGAACTTCCACGAGATCCCAGATACAACGCCGCAAATAGAAACACTCGTCACTGACACTGGTACCAGCCACTCTCTCCAGCATCGCCCCTTCCCGCAACAATCCACAAAATATCTGACCACCCCGAAACGAGTTAAGAAACTAATTTCACAATCCCCCTCCCTCAAAGCGCCGGGAAATGACGGAATCCAGAACATACTGTTAAAACACATACCTAGAAAGACAATAGTGCAAATTACATACCTATTCAACGCCAGTGTCAAGCTACAGCATTTTCCCTCGCCCTGGAAAGAAGCCACGGTAGTGCCGGTATTGAAACCAGGAAAGAATCCGAAATTTGCAACCAGCTATCGCCCTATCTCACTACTCCCCACAATCTCCAAAATATTTGAGAAAATACTCTACCGTCATTTAAATGAGTTTACTGACGAGCACAGCGTGCTGCCGCCGGAGCAGTTCGGGTTCCGTGCGATGCATTCAACCAACCACCAGGTGGCCCGGCTGCTAACGGACACCATAGCAGCGCTTAATCGGCGGCAGCATACGGCGCTGGCGCTCATCGACTTCGAGAAGGCTTTCGACAAAGTCTGGATGGAAGGCCTTCTCTACAAACTGATCAGACATCGATACCCACCGCCGCTGATTAACATCCTACGGAGCTACTTGACGGGAAGGAAGTTCTCCGTCCGAATCCAGCGCAGCAGCTCGCGAGAAGTACAGGTTAGGGCAGGAGTACCACAGGGGTCGGTTCTTGGGCCGGCTCTATTTAACATCTACACTTCAGATGTCCCCAATTTTCCCAACGCCAAACTTGCGATGTATGCAGACGACACAGCTTTGTACGCACACTCCTTTTCACAATTTGCTGCAGTACAAAAAATAGAAAACTACATATCCAGATATCAACAATACCTCATCAAATGGAAGCTGACCGCTAACCGCCAGAAGTCATCAGTCACCATATTCACAAAAAGAACAAATCTTGTCAACATGCCCAAATATCCGGCGCTCTTTGATACTCCGCTAGCGCCTGAAAACCCTGTACGATACCTCGGTATCAAATTAGAGAAACGGCTAATATTTCAAGCTGCCATAGAGAGCAATGCAATCAAAGCCGCTGCTGGGCTACGAAAACTGCGATTTCTATTGTTGAATCGACATGTAAGTAGGGAAAACAAACTCCTGCTTTATCGGGCGGTAATACGTCCGATAAAGCAGGACGTACGGTAGTCCCTGCTGGAGGATAGCCGCAAAAAAGCATCTACAGAAGCTGCAAGTTGTCCAGAACCGATGCCTTCGTCTGATAATGGGCGCCGGCCGCCGCACGTGCATCCCAGACCTTCACCGGGCAGCTGGAATTGAGCAGCTTGAAGAGTTCATCGCAAGAGGAGCAGCCAAGTTCTATATGGCCACCCATCATCACAGCAACCCACTTGTTTCGGCGATCACCGCTGCCCCACCGGGCAAACATTGCCACATCTTCGTCAACGAAGCAGAAGAGATGTAACCTGAACACCGCAGCCGATAACTACCACCCACCAGCAATAGAAACGATAGAGGTTTTCATTAAACTTTTCCTCCAACACAGTACAGTGAGTGTTTTTGACGTGCAACACCGTAATCGGTTCGCAAACCGCGAGTGACACGCGCTGATTTGTGTTACGGCGCGGGTGACGACAGCGCATATGAAATTTATTTGTAAATTATAAATAAAACTTGAATTGTAAGTATATACTTAATATAGGCAAATTCGTATACTACATATATACCTATAAGAACTAACATGTTGTTGTTGTTTGACAAATGAAATTTAATTGTAAATTAAAAACCCAAACTTGAATTGTAAATATCGTAGAATATAGGCAAATTCATACACTACACGTGTGTAAAAACAAAGCAAAGTTGTTGTTGTTTAATTTACTGAGCAAAATAAACGTCTTTTCTTTCTTTCTTTCACGTCCGATTACTGAAGTCACACAGTGTCGGGCGCGGTTAGTACTTGGATGGGTGACCGCTTGGGAACACCGCGTGTTGTTGCCCTCAAACTTTTTAGTCTCGTGCTTGTTCTCAGCGTGACTAGCCGTATTTTCCGTGCTAGTCACAGTTCTCGTTGTGGCAAAATTTATATCTATAAAAATCTCCAGAGCTTAGTTTTCTATAGTAAAGGAGTTCCTTTCGACAGCAATTACTTGACATTTGTCTTTCGGACAATTTCTCTTTTTTCACTTTCTCTGACTTCGGTTATTTCATTTAACCGCAATATATTATTCATCCGTCGAAAAAATTGTTTTGCTACATCTCTGTTGTACATATCAACGGTTTGCACGAACTTTGTTGCGCCTTTGGTAAACATTTTTTTTCTCTGCTCGCATTTACGAACGTTTTTTCTTCTGTAGTATTTTTCAATACTTGTTCGTTCGTATAATATCTCTGTGATTTATTTTATATTATCTGTGTGTTTAAACACATTTTATATATTTTAGTGTACCTACCAAAGACGTGTTTTTATTAATTGTTGTTTGTCTAACCCCATATTCATAGTTCAAGGAAAATCTTAAGGAAAAGTATGACTTACGCAAGGAGACCTTACGCCTTAAACAATTTTCTATTTCATAGTCACAATATCGATTCACTTCGGCTATTCTCGGACAAGGATGCTTGTCCGAGGATTGATGAATAGAATTCTATTAAATGACAATGTTATAAAACGGCTGTTTGCACCGTTCGTGATTAAGTTATAATTAAAATTTAATCATAAAGTTTAAATTCCCTTGCACCGACTGCTTAACTAATAATTAAATCCTTAATTCGTGATTATGTTTAATGTCTCTCGTGTTTATAGGCGATTACAGGTTATGTTATGCGGTTTTTAGTTATAATACAAATATCTGTGACTGTAAATGGAAATACCTAGCTAATTAAAATGTTCACTTTGAAGATTAGGATAAGGAATGCCGGGTGCAAGAAGTGTATATTTGGCAGGGTTTTAGAAAGTCCAAGGTAAATTAAAAATTAATGCAGAAATAAAAACTAACAATAAATGTATTTGAGAATTACTTGTGGTTTCAGGTGGGAATGATTCGGAGGTATTTCGTAATAGGAAAGGATATCTTTTATACATCACAATTTTTATATGATGCTAATATAAAAATGATGGATATCGTAGTACGACAGCCAGGGCATACACACTTTAACGATCCATTCTTTTCCATAAACGACAATGGATATGCCTCAAAAACATATTTATTGACCCCACTGTTAAATTCTTTGCCGGCACCGTACACCACGAGAACCCGCTCGTCGCCTCCACCACCGCTGCCCCACCGGGGAAACACAGGCACCTGTTCCAGGAGGACCCAGCGCCTGCCTGAAGTCTCCGCATCCCAGCCTCGGCTCCACATCGCAATCGACAGAGGTTTTTTACGCTTTCCCTCTGATCAGTGTTAGTGCCAGTGCGCGCTCTATCGCCATCGTGTCGCCGCGTCGTGTGGCTAGGGTTAATTTACTAGCCCAACGACAGACAATAAATGCATACGATATTATAAAATAAATGTATAAACTGGAATTGTAAATACTTAGTATGGGTAAATTCTGCAAACAAACTTATGTATACAATAATAACTATGTTGTTGTTAACCTTTATTGAATTAATAAGCGACCACACCACACTGAAAAGACCAGTTCTCGTCCGAAGTCGCGTTCGAACACCGATAGGTGTAGGACGTATTTTTCCATACGCTGCTGTTATTAGGAAGTTATTACCCGCCAATTTCTAACCGTTTCTAACGGTCGTCAACGGTCATCAACGGCCTAGCTGAATTGCCGCCACTGTTCTCATTGGCTGATAGGCGTGGCCAGCTAGCATTCCTTTCTCTGGGACCGCATCGATTGGTCCGTACAAGGCCGGCGGGAGGTCTTCCCTCTGCCGCATTTTTCCTAACCGACATGGGCAAAGTCGGGAGAAACAAAGCACTGCCCAAATCCCCGGACTCGGACCGACTCTCCGAGGAAGGTTCTAGCACCAGCTCGCAAAGCCCAGCGACGCCGAAACCAAAACGTAGGAGCTACGGCCGTCGCCCAACCCCGGACCCAAACCCGACGCCAGTGGAGACCGGCAACCGCTACGCGCACCTCCAGGATCTTGGCGAGGAGGACGACGGTACCGATGATGGCGACGCAGAGACCTCTAATGGTAAATCTGTGGCTACCCCAAGTCCCAGAATTATCTCCCGACCTCCATCACCCATAATTATTCCTAAAACGCTCCAACACACTGGACTCGTGGTACAGCTCAACGCACTCACGAAGAGCTATCATGTGAAATATCAGAATAAGGAGACGCACATATACTTTCACGAGGATACTGACGGGACAAGATACATAGCTGAGAACAAAGGGAAGTTCGACTTTTTTACATACACACCCAAGGACCCACGGACTAAGGCATATGTCATCAAAGGCCTGCATGGCTCCCATACGTGTGATGAGATACTGGAAGAGTTGGAAGGGTTAAAACCCACCAAGGCATTCAAGCTCAAAAAGACCAAGGAGTCCCTTTACATGGTGGTACTGGAAACAAAGCTCCCGCCAGCAACATTGAACAAAGAACATCGTATCATCTCCCACACCCTGGTTAAATGGGAATATTATAAGAGTAAAAAGCAAGCCACCCAATGCAGGCAGTGCTAGCGCTGGGGGCACGCATCCGGCAATTGCTACTCTACCGAACACCGTTGCCTCAAGTGCGCAAACCTCCACCCTACCCACACTTGTAAAAAGTCCCGGAGACGGACGCAAAATGTGTCAACTGCGGAGGCCCACACCTTGCTAACTACTCACAATGCCCGGACTACCTCAAGTACGCGGAAAAAATTTCCAAATTACATAGATCAAGGAACGTACCTCCACCAACACCCACCGCTGAAAAGTATAAACCGGCCCCACCGCCAAATAACAACCCGTGGAACAAATTAACAGCTGAGGTAAACGGCACTAACCAAAACCTGCCGGTACTGCACGAGGACGATTTCCCCAAACTCCCCAACGGGGATACTCCTACCCAGCACGGCGACCCCAGAGCGCTCACTCCACCTAGCCGCCCTGCTGAAAGGGAAATCGAACCCAAAGATAACGCCAACCAGGGGCCGAGCCAACAGCCTCCACCAACGTATAACACAGGCATACCCGCTGGCATTACCCCTAACGGCTGGGAAAGGCTTGCCGCCGTCGTGGGTAAAATCAACCAACTTATAGATGTGAACCTCCTAGCTGGATGCCTAGAAACATTCTATGAAAAAATCCAATCTGCAAACAGCCCATTTGATTACATAAATGCTGTCAATGATTTCAACACCGCTATTAAAAAATGGAGGGGAAAAATAAAAACAAGACGCACACCATCAACATTATGCCTTTTAACATAAACGGCTACAGCAACAAAAAAGATGAACTCAATAAATTTTTAAACGAGAACGATATACACCTGGCCCTCCTGAATGAAACCAAATTAACCCCAGACAAGTGCCCCAGACATAGAGGTTATAGGGTTGTCAGGATGGATGGAGATGGGGGGCAGGGAAGGGTCCTGGCCCTTATCAGGCGGGACCTCAGATGCGCAGTAGTTGATAGGATCCAAACCGGCCGTCGACAGCACATCACGCTCAAGCTGTACAACGGCACTTATATCACTGCAATGTACAACAGCCCGCGGTCCAGGTTAACCCCTCAGGCCCTGGACAGGATTCTAGCAAAAACACCCAGGCATCTCCTTATAGGAGACCTGAACGCAAAACACACGGACTGGAACAACGTGCATAATAATGCCAACGGCTCCATCCTTCGTAACTACTGCGAGAGTGCCAATCTGATGGTGTTGTGCCCGGCCTCCCCTACATACTTCCCCTATAATGGGAATCTATCTCCATCCACCTTAGACATAATCGTCAATAAAAACGTCACCACCCTATTCGACGTCGAAACAACTCAAGACATTTTCAGTGACCACCTCCCCATTGTATTGCGCCTGGGTGAACCCCCCCAGGACACGGAAACCTCCTCAAAGCTGGATTTTGCCACTACTAACTGGAGACAGTTCCGCCAGCACATAAACGAACACCTAACTATACACTCAGACCTCGGCAGCCCCGCTGAAGTAGACGCGGCTCTGCGCGAATTAACGCGCGCAATAACCGAAGCTACGGAAGCTAGCACTGAGAGGAGAACAATCTCTGAGTACACCCGCTCCAAATTCCCGGACCACATCAACTTGCTTGTCAAAAAACGCAAAGCCGCCCGGAGGATGTTCGCCTCCCACCACGACCCAGCAGTCAAACAACAAATTAATGCTTATACCATCAAAATCAGGGACGAACTCATAAGCCACAAAAATAACGAGTGGTGTAAACTAATGGCCAAAATATCTAATGGAGAGCATTCCGCCTGGCGGGTCACCAGGGCACTTACCAGGAAAAGGCAAATAATAACCCAACTAGACACTTCCACGGGGCCAACCTCCAACCCACATGAGATGGCTGAGGCACTGGCCGAGAGCTTTCACTCCTACCACAGATTACCGCCGCCGCTCGCCCGCACCGAGGACGAAGTCAGACATTCCGCTCAGGCCATCGATCGCCTAGTAATCTCCAATGAGGAGGCGCTAACCTTTTACACCAACCCCAAGACCGTACGGGAGCTGCTCTCGCATCTCCCTGCGCGCAAAGCACCGGGGAAAGACCTGGTACACAACATTGCGGCGAAGAACCTCCCGAGGAAGGCCGTCGTCCAGCTAACTTATATAATTAATGCTATCATCAGACTTGGATACTTCCCTACCGCCTGGGAAGAGGCGCAGATAGTCCCGGTACACAAACCGGGCAAGCCAACGAACCTGACAGACTCCTACAGGCCTATCTCACTACTCTCCACCTTGTCCAAGATAGCGGAGAAGGTCATACTCAATCACCTAAACGCGTACCTGGAGCAGCGCAATATACTCCAGCATCACCAGCTAGGGTTTAGAGGTGGAATGGGAACTTCCCACGCAGCTCATAAGCTTGTTACCGACATCACGGAGGCCCTCAACACCCGTAAACACTCCGCTATCATTTCACTGGACATTCAGAAGGCCTTCGATCGGGTTTGGCACTGTGGTCTTCTCCACAAGCTCGCCAACGCCAAAGTCCCCCCGGTGCTCCAAAGGGTCATTAGATCGTACCTAAGTGGAAGAGGATTCAGGGTCAAGATCGGCGACACCTATTCGGATATAAGGGAGTCCGGGGCCGGCGTCCCCCAAGGATCTTGCGTCGGACCAACCCTGTACAACATTTACATCAGCGACTTCCCGACGCACCCAAACACCGCAACACTAATCTATGCAGATGACACTCTCATTTACGCAAACGGATTCCATCCAGAAGTAGCTTTACAAAAATTAAAAATGCACCTCCTCCAGGTTCATCATTACTACAAAAAGTGGAGGTTGACGATTAATCCCGGGAAATCTGAAGTAGGCACCGTCACAAAATGCTTTAAACCCTACCACATCAAAAACAGATCATACCTAAACAACGCCCAAATACCCATGGTTGATAAATTAAAATACCTCGGAATCTACATCGATAAACACCTCACACACGGCAAAACTGTGGATAACAACGCCCAAAAGGCCATGGCAATCGTCCGAGCGCTTTACCCAATTATGATTTCCAAGCACACCACACTTGAAACCAACCAACTAATATATAAAATGGTCATCAGACCAATCATGCTCAACGGAGTCACCGCTTGGGCGCACACTTCCGAAACGAATTGGCATAAACTCCAAAGACTTCAGAACAAATGCCTGAGGCGAACAAATACACCTCAATAGCATACCTCCACCAGCGCACCAAGATGGAAACTTTAGACGCCTTCGCGCGCAAACTCATGCGAAAATTCTATGCCAAGGCTGAATTGAACCCCAACCCCTTAATAAAGGCCTAACTAATCCAAAGGCTATCGGTAAATTCAAATACCCTTCTGAATTCCTGTAGCTCCCCAAACACTCCCCCCCCTCCCCCAACTACCGCCTACCCCTCACCCTCAGCCACAGACACTTACCAGCCCTGCCGCGGCTGGTATGCAAAATAAAACCCAGAGACACCACGCGCTCTATCCAAAAACTGCGCACCATCGTTAGGGTTTTGCTTGAACACGCGAGCTTTTTCCCTGCAAGACAACCCACCGCACCCGGAAAACAGAACTCCACCGCACATGGAAAGGCGCCAGCGAAAAATCCATATAATGTCAAAAATATGAGTATAGAAATGACATGTACTATATTTATTAATATTTCGTTGTTTGATTGTTGAATTATTAATGAATTGTAAACATTATGTTAAATCACTGAAATAAAAGAGTTTTTTTTTTTGAATTGATATGCCTGCGACTGCTGGGCCGGAGTCAAGATGATGGCCGAAAGAAATTTAACTACGACGGTGAGATTGATGGCCGTCCACTACAGGCCAGGAGGGTTGGGAGCCAAATTCGGCTAACCCTAGTACACACTTTCAAACCACGAGATCCTGAATCTAGTTACAAGACTATAAAAAGTATTGAAAGAACGGAACTATAAAGCGGCAACGACCACACCGCACTGAAAAGATCAGTTCTCGTCCGACCGCGAAACGCGACGAACGTGTTCTAAAAAACGTGCATAACTCGCGATCGAGCCAGGGCCCTCTCCGTCTTCGACGGCGAAGACACGCTTTCCGACTCCAGCGTCGATAGCATTTCGACGCTGGTGAACAAAGTGCAGAAGGTGATCGCGGAGGAGGACGCCAAGGGGAGATTCGAGGCCACGATCCCGGTTTCGGCAACCATGTCGGCTGGAGGGAAATGCAAGCTGAGGGAGCTGCCCCTGCAGCGGATGAGGAAGAAATTAACGACGGAAATGGAGAGGAAGAACCCCCATTCCGGCTCCCACATAAGACGTCTAGGCCCCCAAGCCTAGTGGACTACCTAAATGTAGCCACTAGGAATAAGTATAGCGTGCTGACGGAGGATTCCCCCGAGGTGTGCGGCACGCAGGAGAGTATGGATACTACGTCACAGGAGCGTGCTACCCAGGACACGCTGCCTGAAACCACACCACAGCCCGAGAAGAAAGAGCAGAGGCCCCCACCCCTCTGCTTTGCCTCCCGCATGGAGAACCACTATTGGGAGTTCCGTGCGCGCCTCGACGCGGTCTCGAAGGACTATTTCCAACAGTTCGCGGGTAATAAAACCCTTGTGTACTATAAAACTATGACCGCGTACAAAAGATTTATAAGCCTCAATAGGGGCAAAATCCCGTTTTTCACCTACACGCCGCGCGCGGAATGAACTCACGCCTACGTGATAAAGGAGCTGCACGGGGAGGTCGTGGAGCAAGAGATTAAAAATGAGTTGCAGGAGTTAGGTATCACAGTGCGCTCGTGTGAGAAATTTAAAAAGACCCGCAACCCAATATTTATGATCATGGTCGCGAAAACGTTTACATTAAAAGACATTGTGACCAAGGTCAAATACCTGCAGCGGACGCGTGTCTACTTCGAGGCACACGTAAACAAAAAGGCCATCACTCAATGTAAAATGTGCCAGGACTGGGGCCACGCTACTAGTAATTGTTTCCTGAACGTGGTTCGGTGCGTTAAATGCACGAAGTCGCACCGTTCCTTTGAGTGCCCCGACACGCTGAAGGAAGCCCCGACAAAGTGCTGCAATTGTGGTGGATCGCAGCCCGCCTCCAGTACTGAGTGCCCCCGCTACATTGAGGCAATGGAGTCCAGGCAGCGGAGGCAGCAGCCGCCGAAACAGCAGGAGAAGAAGGACCGTGTCCGCTTGGTACCGGCGCCCCTACCCAAGGTGAACCCGTGGGACAAGCGCGACTTCCCGCCGCTCCCGGAGAAAGCTGACGCATGGAATACGCCGACAACTTCGAAAGGTGCCGAGCCGTCCCAGAGGGTCTATACACACTTTATTTATGAAAACTAAATTATTACAAATCATCCTAACCCCGTGCTCCACCTAAAAAAGGTACTACACGAGGCTACCTATTCTAAGTACTATATGGGTTCCATAACAATTGAAATGATCCTACTCTAACTAAATAACTTCCCTATGATTTTTAATAACAAAAAAAAATATAATACAGTAGCCTCGCGACCATACGAATATTACTTTTGAAAAATGATAAAAAAAATGTAAAATGTGATTAGTTCACATAATCGCGAGTCTACTGTAAATCAGTCAGCTATCAGTTATTATTAAATGCGCCCATGGAACGACTTTCGTTATCTCCCAGCATTCGCCAAGGACACTGATTATATATAATATACTTATATAAAATCAATGGCCACGGAGTAAGGGAAAACCATGGCAAAAACCTTACTCTGGGAGGATCTGGGAAGAAGTCCCAGACCTTATTACTGATAGCCACAAATTATTATTATCCTTCTGAGTGCCGAAGAAGCAGCCCCCACGTCTCCTCAAATTCCGACAGCCTTGCCGTTCTCACGTAGCTGCTCCCTTTTCACGCATTCAGAAGTTGAACAGGAAAGATGATGACCTAAAAAACAAACAAAACAACAGCAGTACCTATTCTAATACTTAATAGTAACTTAATCCTAATTATTCTAACCAAGAGTAATTAAATAAATATTTATATTTTAAATATTTATAGTTTAACACCAATTCCGACCACTAAAGAGCATAAAATATTCATTTATAAGCGTGCTACCCTAGTAACTATCTAAATATCATGCCGTAGCCTATCTAGTTCTTTAGCAACATTACTAAAAATTCCCACCATTCGATCGACTCATTATCTCTAATATCTGTTTCGCGTCGCGGCCAATTTAACCCCCTAGCTAATGCCCTAACCTCCGTACGCGACCGCCACTCATCAGTGAGTGGACATTCAAATAAAACATGCCCCGCTGTATCTACCCCACCACACTCACAAAGCGAATCATTAACCCTACCAATTCTACATAAAAATGATTTAAAATTACCGTGACCTGTTATTAATTCTACCGCCTGATACGATAAATTAACCCTCATTTCCCTAAAACGTGTAACGCTACCGATAAATTTCCTAGTCCACCTCCCATTTAAGGTATTATCCCACCTACTCTGCCAATCATTATCAAGTTTATCCCTAAACGCTTTTTTAACTACACTAGCCGAAATTAGCCCAAATCTAATAATCAAACTAGGAAGGGGTCGCGGAACTCGCGGCTTTACACCGCGAAATCGCGGGGGGAAGAGTTACAGCCAGCAACCACAGAAGAGCAGCGTCGTGATACCACGCGAACAACGCCACATTCCGGTGCTAGGCAGCACGATGATGACCAACGTTTCCTTCAGGAGATCGCGGACACGATAAAGGAAATAAACAACATCGTTGGCCTGAGACTCCTCTCCAGAAATCTCAAGAAGTTGCTATCAGAGCTCAGAAAATGCAAAACGCCGTTCGAATATGTCATGGCAATCAATGACTTTAATAATAGCAATGGCTATTAAAATATCATTGTGGAACTGCAACGGCGTTTCCGGCAAAATTCAAGAGATCACAGACTATCTTCGGCGGCAAGAAATACATGTCCTGATCCTGACGGGAATCAGGGCGCCGGAAAATTATGTTACACAAATACGAGGGTATCGAGTTCTGGAGAGGAAAGGGAGAAACGGGCATGGAGACGTCGCTATAGTGGTAAGGGATGATGTCCCTTTCCAAGCATTTGCCGAACATCCGGCGCTCCAACACCTGGAGGCAACGGCAATCAGGCTGGCCTGTAACACCGTAATTGTCGCTTATTACTGTAGCCCGTCCCGCAAACTTCGTGCGGCGCGACTGGAGGACATCTTCCGCATCTCCAGGAGGGTCCTACTGGCAGGAGATCTGAACGCCACACATGGGAACTGGGGATGCCGCAGAAACAACGCCAACGGAAACACCCTAAACGCTTTTATAAACAACAATAACGTTCTGCTGCACTTCCCAGACGAGCCGACCCACATCCCGGACAATGGGACCACGCCCTCCGTCGTCGACCTGGTGCTGACATCTAACGTACGAGATATCGGCGACATCGAGACGCGGACTATGTCGTCTGATCACGTGGCGCTGCAATTTCAATTGGGAGAAGGACCATGCCAGTACCTCATAAAGGAGCTGCACAGTGACGTGGATGCTGCTTCAGTCAAGAACGAACTTATTGAGCTAGAAATTGCGGCCAAAACGGTAGAGAAATTCAAAAATACGCGCAACCCCATATTTTTGGTGACGGTGCCGAAAAACACAGGAATCAAAGAACTTACTAGTAAGTGCAAGTACCTACAACGCACACGCGTGTACTTTGAGCCTCACGTCTCAAAACGTGAAGTCACTCAATGTAAAAAATGCCAGTCATGGGGACACGCCACGACTAACTGCTTCCTGGGTGCAGTGATGGCACAGATCCTACGAATGCACTAAAAGTAGGAGCGAGCTGGCGACTTGTTGCAACTGCGGGGGTGCCCATCCTGCGTCCAGCCCGGAGTGTACGCATTACCTAAAGGCGCTAGACAGAAAGAACAAACAAAGCGTGCAGACGACACTAGCTGCGGCGGCCGATAGGCAGCAGTATCGTCCAGCGCCACCGCCGCCTACCAACGCCTGGAATAATCGAAAGGAATTCCCACCGCTTCCGCCATCGCGGGCCGCGAGAAGGGCGAAGTCGGAAGACCGCGAAGAAAACCGCGGGGCGGAGTCACAAGATACTGAGGAAAGTCGAAGGGCGGAGCCGGAACGCCAGAAGATACTCGACGGGGCAGAGTCACGAGAGCACCAACGAATCCCATTGGACAACAGCAGTAGCGGGCGTTCAGACCAATCACGACGCGCAGGCAACAGCAATGGTGCCGACAACAGCGGTCGAATGGCGGGCGCGGCATCGGGCAGAGATTCAACTATCAATGCGAATCTCAGATATACGGATAGAATCACTGCTAGCTTTAAAGCAATAAACGATGTCATTGATCTCGAATGGCTCGCTACAAAGCTCGAGGAATTGCAGGAGAAAATAAAATCCTGCACTTCCCTGCTACAATACGCCAGGGTTATCAGCGAGTTTAGTGAGCAACGCGTTCGTTAAACTCCTACACTGGAACAGCAATGGCGTCTCCGAGAAAATGGAAGAACTCACTGCAGCGATCCAGCAATGGAGGGTTAACGTGGTTCTCCTAAACGAGATTCGCACCTCGCAGCGATACATCATCAAAATCCGGGGCTTTGCAACAGAACACCTTCGCAGAAATAGCGTCCACGGTGGGGTGGCGATACCGGTGCGCGAGGACGTGCCGTACAGGCGGATACCGCTTCAAGGTCCGGCCCTATCAACTACTGAGGCCATTGCTATCCAATTGCAAGATGGAATGGCGATTGTTTCCATATACAACAGCCCGCAGAAGAAGCTGTCACAGCAGAAGCTCACCGCAATTTTCTCTCGGGCGATAATACGCCCGATATTAACGTACGGTAGTCCCTGCTGGAGGATAGCCGCAAAAAAAAGCATATACAGAAGCTGCAAGTTGTCCAGAACCGATGTCTTCGTCTGATAATGGGCGCCAGCCGCCGCACGCGCATCCCATCCCCACCGGGCAGCTGGAATTGAGCAGCTTGAAGCGTTCATCGCGAGAGGAGCAGCCAAGTTCTATATGGCCACCCAACATCACAGCAACCCACTTGTTTCGGCGATCACCGCTGCCCCACCGGGCAAACATCGCCACATCTTCGACAACGAAGCAGAAGAGATGTAACCTGAACACCGCAGCCGATAACTACCACAGCAACAGAAACGATAAGGTTTTCATTAAACTTTTCCTCCAACACAGTACAGTGAGTGTTTTTGACGTGCAACACCGTAAACGATTCGCGAGTGACCCGCGCTGATTTTGTGTTACAACGCGGGTGATGACAGCGCATATGAAATCGAATTATGAATTACGTTGTAAATATATAACATTATATAGGCAAATTCATATAGTACATATATATAAAAATTAACAATGTTGTTGTAATTTGATATATTGAGCAAATAAACGTATTTTCTTTCTTTCTCGTCCGATCACTAGTTCTCGTCCGACCGCTCTAGCAGGCGGACGTGTTTTGCTCGTGCTCCGTGTATAGCGTGCATAGTGAAAGTGTAAGTTAAGTGCGTTCTGACCGCGGTACGTGCATCGAACCTGTTGAACAATCTCTCAGCTCCAATTGGTCAGCCAGGCCCCGCCCGCGGACTTATTGGAGGCCGCTACTGTTGGCTCCGCCCACCAGGGTTTCTCATTCGGCTAGCCCGGCCTCTCAGCCAATCCGAACTTTTGCCCATGAGCAACGTTAAGCGAATTACCATTGACAAATCTGGGTCCTGTTCACCGGAAACGTGCGACAGCAACTCGAATGATAGCTTGCAGAGCTTCTCAACAATTATAAACAAAACGAAAAAGATCTTGCTGGGGGAAGACGCCAAAGGGCGCTACGAGGCCACTGTAGCAGCAGCGGGGGCGACTGACATCACCGCGGCTGCGGTAGTTATTAGTTCTGAAGTTGAAGCTCTCACAATGACGGAAGAAACAGATGTCGCCACACAATCGACCGTCGATACAGCACCTATTCAACCGTCGTGGATGGAGAGGTTCACGGTGGCGGTTTCCAATCGTTTTGGAGCGCTTGTGCCATCGGAGAAGGATGTCATGGAGCAAGACGACGCGGCCAGCGACAGCTCTAACCATAATGAAACGCCAGAAGTAGCAATGGATGGCGAGGATTTGCCGCAAGGCATCAAGAACGCAAGACCACCCCCTATAGTATTGGCCACCCGCCTGAGCGACAGCATGCGTGATCTGCGGAAGGCTGCAAGTGAAATCAGTAGCCATTATCATTTTCAATGCACGGGCCAAGACACCATGCTCCAGTTCAAACACATGAGTGCCTACAAGGCGTTTGTTACTAAGTATAAGAACCATTTACCATTCCACATATACACACCCAAGACTGAGCGCGCGCAGGCATTTGTCACCTATGGACTCAATGAAGAATATCGAAACTAGCGAAATCAAACATGAGCTCAACCGAGTCATGAAACTAAATAACACCAAATATCCGACATTCATGATAGTTGTGCCAAAATCTGTATCCCTTAACACGCTCAGCACCACAGCGAAATACATACAACGTATGAGGGTATACTACCAATAGTACCGAAATAAAAAGGAAGCGATACATTGCAAGAAGTGCCAGACGTGGGGGTGCGCCACGGCCAATTGCCACTACGGCATTTCGCGGTGTGTGAAATGTGCAGGCCCGCACCGTTCCTTTCAATGCAAAAAACTCAACACTAGCCCTGCAACTTGCTGCAACTGCAGGGGATCGCACCCGGCATCGAGATTAGAGTGCCCTGTGTACAAGCAACTAATCCAAGAGAGAAAGGACAAGCAGCAGAAGCAGGCTAAGCCGACTCCCACCAGGTACGTGCCAGCTCCTCCGCCAGAAACGAATCCGTGGCTGTCGTTCAACCATCGGCGGGGTGTGCCGCCGCTACGGGCCAAGAGGGCGGCAGAGCGAGTCGTCCTACGCGTGATGGAATAACCCCCCCCCCCCCCTACCGAATTCAAATCGTCCCACAGCCCCCCTGCTACGGAGCCTGTCGACGGCGCTAATAGTACAAGAACCAGCCCGTGATACGCCACGACCACCAACCTCTCCCGGTATGGACTCGGACCTGAAATACATCGCGGATATTAATAACACCCTTAAAGACATAAACAAAATCGTCAACTTGAGGTGGCTGGCGGGCCGGTTGAAAGAGCTATACCGAAAAATCAGCGTAGGTACCTCTACGCTGGGCTACATCTTAGCTCTTAACGAATTTAGCAATGACAGCGCGCCCCTCGATGGCTAAGCCAGTTCTCTGGAATGCCAATGGAATCACTGGCAAAGTTGGAGAGCTTGTCAACTTTGTCGCCCGCCACAAGACAGGCATACTAATGCTTAATGAAACCAAACTCAGGGATCAGGACAGGTTGGCTCTGCGTGGGTTCGCGACGGAGCGGCGCGATGGCGATCCCCTATCACAGAATACTCTCCGGGATCCGCTTGGAGGCATCGAGGCGGTGGCTATCCAGCTGCAGGGAGGCGTATGCCTGGTCGCCTGGTATAACAGCCCAAGGAAGAACTTGGACACCCGACACCTGGACGCTGTCTTTGACATGGGTCCTAGGGTACTGCTGGCTGGGGATCTAAACGCCCGTCACACCGATTAGAATTGCCACATCCTGAACAGGAACGGCCGCACTCTACATGACTACACCTCCCTCAACTCCCTTATAATCCATTATCCCGACACCCACACCCACTTTCCCTCAAATGGTTCCACCCCCACCACAATTGGCCTCATCATCACCAAAAACATTACAGACCTTCACGACGTCTGCTCCTAGCAGCTGCCCTCCGACCATTTGCCAGTGCTGTCCACTCTGGGGCGCACAGAGGGGCGCGATCTCCACAGAACTGTCCCGGATCTGCGGCGCGCCAACTGGAAACGCTTCAGGGAAATCCTTAACGACGCCACGGTGATAAACAACAACATCGTATCAGTACATGAGCTAGAAGAGGAAGTGGCAATCCTCACACGCAGTATCCAGAAGGCGGCGACTAAGGCCATCCCCACTAGGATTGTTGGACCGTCTTGGAAGGACAAGCTCCCTGACCGAATCACCACCTTCATCACACAGAGGAATGCCCTCAGGCGGCGTTGTCAGCGCACTGGATGTGCAGCATCCAAAAGGCAGGCCACTGAGTTAACACGCACCATCAGGAAAGAGATCGCCAGCCATCGCAATGAAGTCTGGCCCAGGAAGTTGCGAGAGGTCAAGCCAGGAGATGGGTCAGTGTGGAGGCTCACGAGGGCTTTCCGGAGGCCCTTCCAACAACTCGACAGGCTTGAGGATGACGGCGGTGCGGTCATTCTGGACGATATACAGCTCGCGGAGAAGATGGCCACCACCTTCCATGCATACCACAGCACGCCGCAGGCGGGTCAGCCCAGGGAGGACCGCGTGGCGGACATACTCGCCGCCTTCAATGCCGCCCCACCGCCGGCACTGCACGACCTGGAGCGGTTCCTGACCTCCCCAAGGAAGGTCAAGAACATTATCGATTCTACCCCGCTGAGGAAGGCGCCGGGACCAGATGGCATCCTCAACGCATATCTCCGTAATCTGCCGCAGAAAACGCTCGTCCATCTCACCCAGATCATTAACGCAATGCTCAAACTCCGACATTACCCCACCAGCTGGAAGACGCCTACAGTTGTTCCGATTCACAAGCCGGGCAAGTCGTTCAACAGCCCTGATGGTTACCGGCCCATATCCTTGTTATCCACCATTTCGAAGATTGCCGAAAAAGTCATCAACATAGTAATTAAAGGCATTGCCAAAGATCATAGCATCATCCCCCCGCACCAGTTTGGATTCGGGAAGGTCACAGCACCAAATCACCAGGTGGCAAGGCGTGGTCTGCGACGCCATCAACACTTCAATCACAGACGCCCACACAGCTCTAATGTGTACTGATATGGAGAAGGCTCTTCGACCGCGTTTTGGACGGGATGGGCTTCTGGCAAAGCTTGTCGGCTACAACTTCCCGGTTTGCAATCAGTTGACTGCTACAGTCCTACCTCACTGGCCGGTCCTTTAGGGTGCAAGTCCGGAAGAGCATTGTCCAACCCCAGAGATTGTCTGCAGGCGTACCTCAGCGCTCGAATCTTGGGCCTATTCTCTACATGTTCTATGTAGCAGACCACCCCGGCCCTTTCCTGTGCAACCAGCTTGCCATGTTTGCCGGACACGGCGGTCTACACGCACTCGGCAACGCCGCTAATAGCCCTGCAAAAGTTAAAGAACCAGGTACCGAGGCTCCTCAGCTACAGCACTGCTGCTCCTGAAGATGATACTTAGACCCATCTATACGTACGGCGCTCCGATTTGGAGCAATGCTTCCGCTACCAACATTGCCCGTATCCAGGTAGTACAGAATCGGTGCCTGCAGCTGGTGCTATCCAGGGACCGCTACACGCCCGTTAGGGACCTCCACGAAGAGGCCGGTATTCCGCGGGTTAAGGAATATGTGGACGCGCTGGCTTCCAAATTCTATTGGAACACGACCACGCACGGGAATAGGTTAATACGCACCATCACCGCCACCAGGGAGAACCATTGCAAACACAGGCTGCCATATGAACACCTGCCACTATTTAACCTCCACCACGGGAACCCGTAGTTAACTCTGCGGGTCCTTGCAAAAACACCGCCAACGACAGAAGGTTTTTTAAAATTTTCCTTCGACTGAAGCCAGGGCAAGTGAAGGACGCAAGGGCGCTCGGCCATCCAACTCTGGTCCGCGCATACTGCCTCTTACCGACAACGAACACTATGAGTGCAACACATTTTAAAATACGATTGTACATACTTAATTAGTATAGGGAAATCGAAATACCATAACTGAAATACAATATTGTTATGATTTGTTGTTAATTTGTTAGAGCAATAAAGCTTTTGTTGAGTTGAGTTGAGTGGAGTTCTCGTCCGATCGGAAAACCGATGAAAACGCAATTACACCGGAGAAACCGCGACGCAAGCCCGGCTGACTCGCTAAACAGCCAGGATTCTGATTCAAGCACGGAAGAGAATGAAAATAGGGAGAAAAGGAGGCCTACGGTAGCACCCAAACGCAGCCATGATGTCGCTCAGACCCACGACGACCAGCGGTTCCTAAGAGAAATTGCGAAGACACACTGTTGAAAATATTACGGTGTTGGCGTTAATTTTGCGCTAGTCAAATATTTTAGTGTTGATTTTTACTTTGCCAGACGAGTTGACTACGTGTGTTTAATAGAACAGAAATTACTAGAATTTCGTGTCAATTCTTTGTTCAGATATGAGGATTTACTATTTTCTAGACAAGCGTCAACCAATCCAATTTTTTCCCTCGGATAGAAATATAGAAACATAATACGGTATTGTATTATACGCACCACATGCGTTGCACGTGTACCTGTTTACGAGGTTCTGCGTATTAACAAACCATCAAACGTGTAGTGACCAGCTATGTTTGTTAAACGTTCTAGGTAAGGGAAATGCATGCACTTATATTATATAATTCTTATTTTATATGTAACTTCGGTAGCTATGGAGGGTGATAAATGTGATAATATATATATTCGTTTAAAATATATAAACCAGATGAAATGGTGGAAGATTTCACCATTGAATTATGAAAACATCATAAAAAAGGTATTTGCATGTTTGCAATTCTTCATATCTATCCTGCAATCCTATAATAGCAACTAAATTTAGATTCTTTTGACGGTTTTATAACATTTTATATCAGGTGTTCAAAGTAACTACTGCCTTGCTATTGTTTTCTGTTATTGGGCTAACTACATTTATAGTTAGTTTTAGTTCATGATGTTACCTGATAATGATGAGTCACAAAATTGTAACGTAAAATTTAATATACACTCCCATATTTACATTAAATTTGTTAGATATTTATATCCTTTAGATCAGCAAAGTTTTCCTTTTATTTAGAGGGTATCAACTTATCTAGCCACATTATAACTTTAGCTTAAGCCGAAATTTTGTGGTATCCATTTTTCTGTGTAGAAACGAAAAGATCACATGCTTCCAATATGACGTGTTGTTATTGTTTGTATATAAAATCAAAATAAATTTCTTTTATTTGCCTTAATTATCATATACCTTTTTGTTTCTGAACTGTATGTGATGCGTAAGGAATAAGTAAAAAAGTTTTCTTTTGTTTTGTGCATAATACAGTTGGCTTTTTTTAACCCTAAAATTGCTAAAAACTAAAAAAGCGGTTTATTTATGAACATCAGATGTCACTAAAAATTATATTCATTATTTGGATGTTAAAATAAATATCACATTAATATCTAGGTAAAATAATAATAAGATTTTTTAAGTACATATAAATAAAATAGTGCCTATTTAAATATCTTTCATTTAAGTTAATATATAATAAAAGGCTCTCTTGACATTCCTTCCGACAGGGGGCGCTATTCCATAGGGCCGTCGCCCCTATTCTGAGCGTGTAAATTTCGCCGAAAAAAAGTCGCACGGCAAAGGTCCGAAACGGGAACGATTAAAAGGAAATTTATTAAAGGGCGGGGGTAGCGGGGTGTAGTTAGGAACAGGCGTATCAATTAAAGTTAAAAGTAGAAAAGAGGAGAAATTCGCTGAAAATTAGATCGTAGTAGCGGGGGAATGCACGCCGCTGTAGACAACTTTACGAAACACGGGTAAAGAGAAATCTTTTATATTACAGTTTACAATATCCAGTGTTCTGTAATATGCGGTTGTACTGATTTCTTATACATGCAACACAGTACATGCGCGTAACATACAAAATGTAAGATATAAGTAAAATCCTAGATGCGGATGTCTATCATTACTATATAAAACGTTATAACAGAGACTACCATTAACCATCGTTTTACTTGCTTCCGTACGTAACGTATTGTTTGTGTTATTACATAAAAATTAATAATAAGGTGTTCTTTTATTTTGAAAGTTTTAATTCGTTATGTAAGTATGTTTACTTCATTTCATTTACTGATATATTCAGTTTGGTTATATTTTACGTGAATACAAGTACATGAACGCGAACAATGTGTGGGGCATAATTTTTGGATAATTACTGACCAACGCTAAAATATAAGAAATTGTTATGAAGAAGACCGTTGACGCAGGATGCAACTATTCTGTATCTATTCTTGTTTCAGTGGTTAGTGGTATTAAATAACATAAAATGCCACAAATTATTTTGCCAATTTTAATGGAAATTATGAGAATGGTTAGAGTTTCGCTGAACTTCGAATCTTTAATCATAACAACGACATTATTAATGATATCCAAAATTTCATTATTTGCGAGCGAGTTATAATAATAATAATATAAAATTGTTAAATTGGGAGTGGATCATTTTATTTAAACGCAGAATATTTATATAATTAGCCCTAAGTAAAGATAATCCATATTCGGTGTCTCAGAATCAAGATTGTGTGTAATATAATGTACATAAGTAACGATCGACTCACAAAACAGACGACATTTCCCTTGTCATCTACTATCACTACATCCCTATCGACATAGGGAAAATAAGCCATTGGAAACGCAAGTGAGAACCTATCTCCTTAATCTACCAGCGATGCGCTTGTGCAGATTCTAAGAATTTAATACTCATTATTTGCGGAAACCAAGTAAAATTCTGCGAATGTTTAATCTCACCGAAAGGCTTGCGCGGTACGTTTGGCGCATAACAAAAGGGGATTGTTGTCGCTACGACTGTCAGGATACAAATAACTTTCCCTTTTGTAGTTTATAAAAACTTCAAGTGTATTCGTATATAATTATTTTGAAGAAAAAATTTACTAAGCCATTTTGATTGCAAGAGTATTTAAGGTTTAGTTTTATAAAAAAATTTTAATGTAGATCTATAAAATAATTTATTCACCATCAATGCCCACTGCAATTTATATTAGCAACCTGTTAAAAAACGTACACTTTCAAATTGTTAGCTTACCTTAAATAGTTATTCTTTCTTAATGTTTTTTTTCATTGCTTTTTATGCCGACACAATCGAATTACAGTTTTAGATTTTGTGTAAAATATGTAGATCAGATTTTTGATTTCCAAACTTCCTTAATAATAATATTGAAAATACGAACAGAAACATCTATTAAAGTATATTGTGAAATTGTTTTGGTAACTATTATTCACAAAAAGTGTTTGCTTAATTATTTTGTTCTTCTATCATAACATCACACAATATTTTCATTAGGTGGCAAAAAAAAAAACCCAGATGGCAGTACATATAACAATTAGAGTAAATCCTAGATTAATAAATACCGCAATTGGCGCCTTTGTGTCCAGATTAGGCGCTAAATTTAATTTATCATTGTAGTTTATACGTCCTGTCAATTTTTCTATTGAAGGTAAGCCACTACGCTGCTGTGATGTAATGAAAACTTAACTGCGCGTTTTTTCTACTGCTTTATAACTCTACTTTTCTTTCTCCTGGTCCATAACCAGATGGAAATATGTAGCGATATAATTAAAAGATTGAAAACGTGAGACCAAGGACCATGTTGCCAATGTCAGTACAAGTAGTTAACAAAAGTGTTACTATGATACATTTGCTGCTTTCCAGATGTGTGAGATTCATTATAATTTACTCAGTTGTGACGTAGTGAGCTAAGATCTCTTTGTTAACTCAGTTAATAAACTGTTGGTTACTTCCACTAACAGTCTGCTTAACCCAAATACAATATAAATATAAACAATATATAATATATATGGGCAAAGAATAGTTCCGCTGGCGTACTATAGATGTCACAGCTAGGCTGATTTTAGAAAAGTGTACGACCAACAAATATTAAACGTGATCTGACGTGATTAACGTAAGTGGAATTTTCCGTTGCACAAACGGCGTAAAAATATAAGATAAGCGAAGAGTCGGTGCGATACGAATGAAAGTGGTTTAACTGCGCGCGCAGCGAAGAGTAGAGCATATTCATAAATGAATGTCAATTCGCAAAATATTATGTAATGAATATTAAAGGAGTCAAGCAAGTAACAGTTCAGTAAATAAAATAAAAAACCAAAACACACATATTGGCTCAATGGATTTAATATTCGTTTGATAATGAAATTAAAACATATTTTTATGTTAAAGCGAAGCTACACACGGAATATTTGCTTTATTTATATCGTCAAATGCCTATTAACTTTCTCATAGCACATATATACTTATTTTTAATGCATGAAATCTACAGCGTCTTCGATTTATTACACTACGCGTGGAGAATGTAATGTATTCTATCGCTTTTATTAATAGTGTATATTAAAATAACAACATAATTAGTGCATAAGAATGCGGTAAGTCGAAAACGTTATAAAATATTGTACAATAACAGCGGGAAATTCAATTTTTAAAACTTGGAATTATTGGATTCAATGGGCATAACTTAAAAATATTTTTGACTATATAGACTGTCCACCGAAGACTTGGTAAATCAAAAATAGAACTGTAATCAATTCTATTTTTGATTTTAGAAAAAGACTTTCTATATATTATTCCATTTTTAAATTTACGTAGAAAAATAAAATAGCAACATAATATCGGGAATTTTTACGCGATTTTTTGGGTCACTATTTGCGAATATAGAATCAAAATCAAGATGGCGCGATTAAACGGAAGAAGAGTATTAAAAAATGGCATTTTGCAACAGATATTTGTGTTCAAAGGCCTTTTATAGTGCTGAATTCGATTCTTACAAGAGTTTTTAGAAAAATAAAATGGAGGATTCAATATTGAAGAGAAAAATTTTGAAATATAGGAGACATTTTGCAATAGACGTTCGTATGCAAGCGTTTTTGAGGTCGCTAAATTTGATTCTGATATTAGTTTTGGCAAAATAAAATGGCGGACGCAATATGGGCAGAGACTTTTGAAATATAAAAGAAACGCAATTTTTTTTTTGAAGGCTTGAGACTTATGCAATTTTTGGGCACTATTTGCGAATATAGAATCAAATACATGATAGCGCGACTAAAATGGAGGAATATTATTAAAAAAAATGACATTTTGCAACAGACATTTGTGGGTGTTTGGATCGTTGCATTTGATGCTGATAATATTTTTTGGAAAAATAAAATGGCGAATAAAGTGGAAGAAAATTGAAATATAGGAAAATCGCCAACTATTTTTTTAAGCTGTAACTTATGGGATGTTATAAAAGGGAAAGGGAATGGGAAAGGAATGGGAAGGGAATGGGAAAGGAATGGGAAAGGAATGGGAAGGGAATGGGGAAAGGAATGGGAATGGGAAAGGGAATGGGAAAAGGGAATGGGAAAGGGATGGGAAGGGAATGGGAAGGGAATGGGAAGGGAATGCGAAAGGGAAGGGAAGAGGAAAGGGAATGGAAAGGAATGGGAAAGGAATGGGAAAGGGAATGGGAATGGGAATGGGAATGGGAAAGGGAATGGGAAAGGGAATGGAAAGGAATGGGAAAGGGAATGGGAAAGGGAATGGGAAAAGGAATGGGAAAGGAATGGGAAAGGGAAGGGAAAGGGAATGGGAAAGGAATGGGAAAGGGAATGGGAAAGGGAATGGGAAAGGGAATGGGAAGGGAATGGGAAGGGAATGGGAAAGGGAATGGGAATGGGAAGGGAATGGGAAGGAATGGAATGGGAACGGGAAGGGAATGGGAAAGGGAAAGGGAATGGGAAAGGGATTGGAAGGAAATGGAAAGGGAATGGGAAACGGAATGGGAAAGGGAATAGGGAATGGACATAGGAAAAGGGGAAAGGAAATAGATAATTGAAACAAGGGAAGGGAATAGGGAAAGAGAATAGGGAAAGGAAGAGGGAACAGGGAAAGGGAATAGAGAATGAGAATAGGGAACGAGAATGGGAAAAGAGAATAGGGAAAAAGAATAGGAAAGGGAATGGGGAAGAAAATGGAAAAGGGAATGGCGAAAGGGATAGGGAATAAGAGAGAAAATAGGGAAAGGGAATGGAGAAGTTGAATAGGGAAAGGGAATTGGAAAAGGGGAAAGGGATTAAGGAAAGGGAATAGGGAAAGGGAGTAGGAAAAGGGACTAGGGAAAGGGAAAAGGAATAGGAAAATAAGGAAAGGGAATAAGGAGCCGGGAAGAAAGAATAATAGGAAACGGGAATAGATAAAGGGAATAGAGATACGGAAAGGGACAACGAAATGAGAAAAAAGGAATAGGGAAAAATACTATTTCTATTCTATCTATTACTAAATTGATGTTTACCGTATGTGAAATACCTGCCTACATCGAGTCAGCCAATGACAAAAAAAAATCTATATAATAAGCAGACAATATAGATAGAGGAATAAGCACTGAAATATATATAGCTTATTAAAACAAAATGTATCAACTGTATTTTCCTCGCTTTTTTTGTGCTTTATCTAACAAACGTCTAATATAACTTTTTGTCGAGCAAAGTAAATTAATGAGTTGTCAATATTATGGAATTTACGTTGGCTATAAATATGATCTCGCGAAGGATAAATAAAAACTAATAAATATAAAAATCGTCAAATTGGAATTGTAGTTATTATTATGAGAGTGGATGATTTTATTTAAACGCAGAATATTTATATAATTAGCCCTAAGTAAAGATAATCTCATATTCGGTGTCTTCAAGAATCACGTGTATATAATACGTACAACAAAACTTTCTACAAAAGTTGTGCAGAATTCAATGCTGCATAACCTAAAATATTTTCAACTATACAGGCTGTTCCAAAAGTAAGAACAAAAGTAAACTACTTAAAACGTACTGCACATTATAAAAGATGATTTTCAAGTGAATGGACCGACTTCAAAAAACCACCTTCCTCAAGTACCACCTTCCTCTACTCCTAGATGCGCAGCATCTAGTCTTATTATATAAAATGTTTGTGTTTACCTCTATTCGCAAATATTTACTTCGTCGTCTAAAAGAGATGCTTTGTATATTAAGAGGAATTCATAATTCAAAATATCAAAGCTACTGAGAACTATATATCTATGTCTGTACTGTTGTACTATAGTTTAGGTAAAGAATAATTATTAAAAATGAGAATATAGTATATGATGTTTATAGAGGATGATGGACTTAATGCATTATTAAATGAACATATGTATGTTTTCCCTTATCGCCGACGAGTAAGAGATGGAGCACGATATCTTTTAAATGTAATTGTGCCACGCTCTCTTTCACTTGTCGGTAATAAGCGGATCCGGAACTCCGAGCATTAAAGAGTTTTCAAAATATAAAGCACTTTGTACACTTGCATATAGCTATTTAACCTTTGTCCCAAAAATATTATTGCTAGCGTTTCACATCAAATTAAATATTATTTTCCATAGATATCGTGTCATGTGAAATAAGAACCCTTTACATAAACTGGGAACTTGTTTTTTTTTTCTGAGTAACTGTAACCACATAATTTTCGATTTACATATATAAAACGCATTTCATAAGTGATAGTTTTAAACAACATAATTTATTGAAAGGTTATGTAAATTAAATGTTTTCGACAATTTCATGTAGATTACATTATAGGTACTTAGGATGACAATAGTTTAATAATTGTGCTCTTATTAAATGCATCAAAGAGCTGTTACATTTTTCTAGTAATTTGTTTTAATATTTCACTTATTGTATTTTTGAAGAATGCATTGAATATTCAAAATAGATCTGTTGAATATTAATTTTGCTTTAAAAAGATGATTTGTATTGGAAACCTAAAACTAACGCAACATAAATATTTATTTTCAAATTTACATTTGTTTAGCTCAAGAAACATATAGCATAGATCAAGCGAAGAAAATATATTTCGTGGATGCTTTTGACGCAATAATCGGCAACGATTTTATCACAGAATACATCCAAATAAATGAAAAAGGCGTGATCGTTGAAATTAAAGAAAATCCCAATATTGAGTTAGATACCTTATCAAATTTATCTTCGACGATATCTGGATCTAAGGCATTCACTACTGCAGAAAGCAGCATAGCATTAGAAGAAGAGACTTCTGACACACTGGTGCATATTATTACCTTTTTTTTATTAATTTAGAAATAATTTGATGTAGAGCAACAATTTATGTGATCACATTTTAGCTATTTAGGAAATATATAGTTAGTCACTTCTTAGGGGAACGAATTATTCAGGAGTACGAACGAATCGGACAAATCTGTGACCAGTCTCGAAGAACTTTAGTAAATTTAGCTGTAAGTTATTTAATGCAGAATAGCTTCAATAAAAAACCTAGTAAGCTAGAAAAAGAAACTTGCGCCAAAGCCATAATCGATATATTTCGAAATTTAAACGACAAAAGAAGTGCTTTAGGTTATTTTTATATTTCTATTTCTTTTGCTCTGTTTTTATTAATGCTCATTTTCAATGATGTTTTGTCTATTCATGCGCATGCATTAGTTCATTTAGTGTTTTTTTTTATATATAGGAAGCTTTCTACAACCCTTCAACGGGGAGTGGATTTATTACCAATCGACTAAAAACAGTAAAAAGAAATAGTGCTGTTGTTCAACCAAGCAAAAGAAAACGTACAGATAATAAAGAAAACATTGAAAATATCAACTATCTAACGATTGAAGAAGATGTAATGGCATTAAAATTATCGACGAAAGATACGCCGATTGAGGAAATACTTGAACGCATGAAAAATACTTTCAATTACAGGAGAAGAATAACCAATATACTGGAAGAATTTCCTAGATTTTTAGACACGTATGGTTTGGTAAGTTTATTGTATATAAATTGATATAATTCTTGTAGCAATGAAATGAATTTATTCATTATTAGATTGATCAGGATTTCGAACTGCTTTTCCTAGCAGACAATTTCCAGGAAAGGAAGATTTTCTTGAATTTGGTGAGAAGATATTTAATATTTATGAAAAAACAATCACGAAGAAGACATATAATCCATTTTTAGAATCGAGTGATGGTAAGTTACGGTCGTAATGTTTTAGGATTAATATGGAATTGCATTATAAGTAGTAATGAAAGTTACAAAATATGCATAGAGTGTGTAAACTTCCATACTTACGCTGAGATTCTATATACAACTACAACGTCTGCAAAGTTATCTATATATCTGTAAGCATCTAAAATGCATGCTGACATATGTACAGAAAACTTTACAAATACTACAGATATGCATAGATTCCTACTATTAGTGCATGTAGAGTTTCGTAACCGTATAGCCACTATTTAAAATTTCAATTTGGTTGGAAATTATCAGAGCGATAGCCTAATGTTATACTACTAGTATAGTAATACTGGTTTATAACAATACATATTTGTTGTTTTAGATTGGGATAAAAATATCGCGGTAATTATTACCCTAATACATTTGTTACCACCTACTGCACATGGACGGTACAAAGCTCAGAGAGCTACAAAAGCTAATGTAGAAAGTCATTTTATTTTTTTCCAAAAGGTATCTTTTAAATATCCATGTGTATATACATCTGTATTTTAAATATTTTCTTGTGTTTTAGAACGGCGTCCCGTTAACGGAAGTTTTCGCACAAAAAGCTACACTTCAGCCATTTCTTGTAGCCGTGGGCACGTCTAAAGGATCAATTTATAAGTATTATGTATGTGTTGACGATCATTTCATAGAAGCAGGAAAAGATAGTTTCATTGCAATAGATTTGTTATTTAAGATGCATTTTGTTTTTAATGTTGAATACGATATTAACTTGAAGTCGGTTTACTCATTTCTGCAAGCAGAGTTCTACAAAATAGATAATAACCTTATATTAACACCACGTATGCGAGAATTGAGAGCAAAACTTTACAATAATACTAGAGACTCTGAAACTAGAAATATGGCAAATTCATTAATATTAAAAATAAAGTCGTATAAATTTATTTGCTCCATAATTACGTGGTATAATCTAACAAAAATTAATATCGTAAGTAAAGCTATGCAGCAATCTGATGCTATACTACCGAACATTATTTTTATGTTAGAACAAACCAAAAGTTATTTAAATGATATTAGATCTGACAAAGGTTTTAATGACATTTTAGAAGAAGCTAAAATATTGCCGAAGATATCGATTGCGATCCTTCATTTTCTCCTCCTAATATTGTTAGATCCCGAATAAAAAAACGTTTATTTGACTATGAATGTGTAGATGAGCTCCAAAAATCCAAGGACCAATTTAAAATTAATTTTTATTTTACGATACTGGATACTGCCTTAATAAAACTAGTAGAAAGATTTGAACAAATAAAAGAACATAATACTGTTTTCGATTTTCTCAACGACCTAAATAATTTTTTAAAAACAGATAAATCAGACAGGTCTGCAAAATGTAAATCACTAGAAAGTATGTTACATGATCCCTCTAAAAATGAAAAAGATATTGTAGCTGAAGATTGTGTCATGAAATTGACAACGTTGCACTCTATATTTCTAATGAAAAGAATGCCTTAAGTGTGATTCAATACCTATTCAAAAATAACCTCATTTATCTCTTCCAAATTTAGTGATTGCCATACGCATTTCTTAACATTACCTGTGACAGTGGCTAGCGGGGAGAGAAGTTTTTCAAAACTCAAAATAATAAAAAAATATTTGAGAGCCACAATGGGACAAGAAAGACTTTCAGATTTAAGTATTATTAGTATCGAAAAGGACTTTTCGGAAGGTATAAATATATCAGATATTATCAAAGATTTTTGCATTAAAGAAGCAAGGAAAGCAAGTTATTTAACCCCTAAGGTTTCCACAATCATATTAATAGATAAATATTAATAAAGTATGTGTATTAACAAAGTATACGTAAAGTATCTGATATATAATAAAGCATGTGTGTATGTGTATTACGTAACGTATATTTATTTTATTCTTGTATATTACACTGTAATAATAATTATTATGTAAAATTAATAAAATAAATATTTTTTACAATTCATTGTTTCATTTAAGAGAAAAATATTTCCAAAAAGATTTAGTTACCGATAAAACAAGGGGGAGGGCCGCAAAATTATTATCGCACACGGGCGGCAGATACCCTAGGAACGGCCCTGACTTCATCATACACTATCCATATGTAATGGAGAAAATGGGACCGTTAATATATCTGTGGTGTATGAGATTTGAATCAAAACATAGCTATTTTAAAACTATGGCAAATACTCTTAGAAATTATAAAAGCATTACAAATACGATGGCAAGCAGACACCAAAAAGAAATGTATATTAAATGAAAAGACAAGATAATTGGTGAAGATGAAGTCATATTTGGTAGAGTTATTGAAAAAGTAGAGAATGAAATTATGAATATGATTAATATTGAATTTCCAAATTCGCAAATATACTTTTTTAGTTATATTAAAGTAAGAGGAATTACTTTTAGAAGGAATAGTTTTTTAGTAGGAAAATTAAACACTATACCGACATTTTGTAAAATTAAATCTTTATTTAGTATTAGTGGTAAGCCATACGCAGCATGTGTTCCATGGAATACTGTTCGTTATAATGAAAAGTATCATGGGTATCATGTTGAAGATATCCATAATGAGCACTATGAAATACTTGACTTATGTAATTTGGTACATATAAAATAGTACGATATTCATCAACCATATGATGAAAACATTTATGTTATCGTACCAAAGTTTATTATTATCTAAATATTGTTGTATACTACATTATACCAATATACTGGTATAATATTTGATTATTCTTTTAAGAAGGTTTAAATCTGTAATCACGTAAAGTTTCGTTTTGTAATTCAAATCTGTTTTCAGTAGTAAATAAAAATGTCTGTAAATTTATAATTATCTTTTCATCTACATTCCTTTTCTCATTTAGTGGTAAGTACTACTAGTATTGCCTTATAGTTGTTCTGTACGAATGTTTAGGTTTACTTCCAAAGTATGGGTATTTTTGCCAATATTACTCTTTTGTAATCGTGATTACTTTTGATATTTCAATTTGTACGTTACGTATGTCTAAATATGCTGCGTGACATAGGTATAATTTATTAATTTAATATTTGTTAATTCCAATGTGCATAAAAAATCAAAAATACAAGCTTAAAGATGTATTGGGAACATCTATTTATCTTGTAATTAATTCAGATTTGGGTCAAATTGCATAAATAAACATTCACTTAATTTTATAATGGTTCTCAATGAATCATTTTAAAATTGGTACGTTTAGTTGAAACCAAAACTTTTGAATGGGTGGTTCTGCATATTTATAATTGAGAAAACTTCTTAAAGAGAGAATATTATAGCACTAATAAAAGAGTTGTTTAAATCATATGAAATTCCGCATTAAATTAGCTACAAGGATAGTACACCTAGATACATTCCAAACTGTGGCTGTTAATAGTTGTCGATTTGTCCACTTATACCTGAGAAAATATCCAGAAACAGGTAAGCAATAACCATATTAAAAAGACGTCGTGTTTAGAAAATGGTGTTAAATCACCCAATAGACGGTGTTCATTTAGCTAAACAGCTAGTAAATTTGTCTAGTCTAGATCAAACAAAATGTGACTAGAAGTATTTTATAACTCCACATGTCAGTTGGACAAAATAACCCCCCAGCAATAGACAATACTTGACTATCTTTGTTCGTCAAATTTAAACTACTATAGTTCTCGACAAAATAACACGAAAAAAGTGTGGACCTGGACTATTAAATTAGTCAAAAAAGTGTTAAAATGTTCAACAGTGCACTGTCAGAAATTAACCAAATTGTCAACATCAAACAGCTGGCGCAAAATTTGAAGAAACTTCTTATCAAACTACGCGAATGCGGGCACGCCGTTTGAGTACGCCATGGCAATACATGATTTTAATAGCGGAAATGGCTACTAAAATCAGTCTGTGGAATTGCAACGGGGCCTACGCCAAGATCCCAGAGATTACAGAACACCTACATAGGCAGCAGATGCACGTGCTGCTGCTTACGGAAACACGAACCCCGGAAAACTACGTACTCCAGCTGCGAGGATACCAGGTGCAAGAGAGGAAGGGAAGGAACTGCGCTGGTGGCGTTGCCATCGCAGTAAGAGAAGACATCCCTTTTCAACCGCTAGCTGACCATCCGGTGCTACAGGGCATCATGGCGACTGCGATCCGACTGGCTTCCAACACCGTTATCGTGGCACATTACAACAGTCCTGCCAAGAAAGCTACGTGCTGCCCAATTGGAGGGGGTCTTCCGCATTTCGAGGAAAGTCATTCTGGCGGGCGACTTCAACGCCCTACATGTAAATTGGGGCTGCCACCGGAACAATGGCAATGGCAACACCCTGAATAACTTCGTGGCGAACAACAACGTGTTGGTTCACCACCCAGATGGGCCCACACACTTCCCCAGCAATGGCACGACTCCCTCTGTTTTGGACCTATTCATTACAGCCAACGTGCCAGATATGGGGGACATCTCGGTACAGACGATGTCATCCGATCACGTAGCACTACAGGTCGTTTTAGGCGAGGGCCCCTGTAGGTCGGCAAAAAGAAAAGTCCTCGACTACTCCAGGGCAAACTGGAAACTTTTTCGCAGCATATTAAACGAGCGCCCAGTTAACAACAGCATCAACGATGTTGATACTCTAGAGGCTGCCGTCGAAACTCTAACTCAGGATATCGTCCGGGCGATCGGAAGATCCATCCCCTACAAAAACATCGACCTGTACCGTTATAACGAACTTCCTGCGGAAATAAGGAGGTACATAGCAGAGCGTAATCGAGAGAGACGGCTTTACCAACGCACCAGGGACCTGGAACATCTACGGCAGATGAAACAACTTTCAATGCAAATCAAACGTGGAATCGCGCAGCACAAAAGCCGCACCTATGCAGAACGCCTTAAAGGCATTAACATCAGGGACGGGAGCATATGGAGGCTTAACAAGCACTTGCGCAAGGCACACACGGGCATCAACACGATTCTAGGACCTGAGGGAGAACACATAATGGATAGGAGAGAGATAGCGGACGTGATTGCCAATACCTTCTGCAGCTTTCATGAAATGCCACCCTCCGACGCCGATACTCTGCACTACGTTCAACAGTCTCTACAGAACCACTTCTTACAAAATCCTATATATCCGCCTGACGCGCTCACACACCTAACCACGCCGCGCAGAGTTAGGATGCACATCAGAAAATCGCCATCAACAAAAGCCCCCGGACCAGACACTATACAGAATATAGTTTTAAAAAATATACCAAAAAAGACCGTCACACAACTTACAGTCATCATCAACGCCATTCTCCGATTGCAACATTACCCAAAACCCTGGAAGACAGCTACAGTTATCCCGGTTCCCAAGCCAGGCAAGGACCAACAACTGCCTACCAGCTACCGCCCGATATCCCTACTGAACACGATGTCAAAGATAGCGGAAAGAACCATCTTGGAGGCCCTACAACAACATCTGGAGGATCGGGAGATACTGCCGTCGCAACAGTTCGGCTTCAGGGCAAGGCACTCCACCGAGCAGCAAGTGGCAAGGGTGGTCGCCGACGTCGTCAACGCCCTCAATAAGCGTCGCCACACAGCCATGCTGCTGGGTGGATCTGGAGAAGGCGTTTGACAGGGTGTGGACCGAGGGATTACTCCACAAACTAATTAGCTACAACTTTCCACCGACCGTTGTGGGGGGTCATAAAAAGTTACCTGACGGGTCGCACTTTTCAAGTGCGAGTCCACGATGGAATGTCTGCGCCAGTACCCGTCACAGCTGGAGTACCCCAGGGATCGGTCCTCGGTCCCACCTTTTCAACATCTATACCGCGGACGTACCGGAGTTCCCGAAAAACCATCTGGCATTATACGCTGATGACACACTCATCTACTCTGACTCGGACTCGCAGCTGGTCGCACTCGCTAAAATTAAAAACCAGATCTCATACTACGAAAGATATCTCCGGCGATGGAGGCTCACGGCAAATCCACTCAAATCAGTAGTGACAGTACACACCAAAAGGACAAACCCCATCCCCCTGCCCTGTCCGATCAAGCTATTCGGGATCGTCGTCCCACGCCAAAGAGATGCTAAATACCTCGGCATTACACTTGACAGGCATCTGACCTTCGGGCCGATGGTCAAGTCCAACATAAACAGAGCTATGGCCATCCTCAGGCGCTACCGGTATGTCCTTATGCACAGGGGACTTGACAGGAGCGTCAAAATGCTACTCTTCAAGACTATTTTAAGCCCCATTCTTCTAAATGGGGCCCCGGTTTGGGCGAACGTTACACGAAGGCACGTTCGTATGCTACAGGCAGCGCAAAATAAGTGCCTTCGCATAATTCTCGGCCGAAGTATCCGAACGCGCAGGAGTACCTCCATGAAGCTACCGGGGTTCCGACGATCGCGGCAAGGATCAAGAAGATGGCCATAGATTTCTACAACCGTACAACGCAACACCCCAATCCCCTGCTCAGGGGTATTACAAACACGAGAAGGCAAGCAACACGGCACAAGCTACCGTATAGCCACCTGCCGATCTACGAAGAGGATCTGTAGCAGCACAGTACGACTAAACTAAATAAAAAGTTGAAACAATAAAAGAATTCAAATCTCTCTCTCTCGTCCGATCACTGAAGTCAAACTGTGTCGGGCGCCCTTTGTAGAGATCGGACGTGTTTTTGGCGAGCTCCTCGAGTAACTGAGTGTATAGCCTACAGTGTGCCTCTTGTTGTGTCTTTTGTGACTTAGTGCGTTTTGCCACCGCTTACGTGCTTCAGTCGGTTGTTTCGGCGGGAGGCGCTGCCTCCCCGCTACGGCGTCGCGCAAAATTTTTGTAAATATCCTAGTTTTAGTGTGTACATATCTCCTAGTGTAAGCTTTAGAATTCTTTTTATTTTAATTTTTGACTTTTATGAGTGGCGTCAAGGCCCTCACTAACCGTTCGCGAGTGTGTCAACGTGGCGACGATGACCTAGAGACAATTGCGAGAGACGCTTACCGCAGTGTCCCCAAACTGGTTGGGAAGGTCTACAAGCAAATAGATCTTGAGGACGTCAAGGGTCGGTACGACGCCGCCGAAGCCCCGCCAACTACCGACGTAAGCGGTAATCTACCAGCTGCAGTGCCGACGCCTGCAGTTTCTGCGGTCGCAGGGGCGACGCCGAGCGTCGCGACCCTCTCCATTGCGACGCCGAACATTTCAGCCGTCCCTGAGACGGATACAAGGACTTTCACCGATCCGACGCCTGGCGTCGTGACGCATCTCATCGCGGCTCCGGCCATTTCCACCGTCCCTGGGGCTGGTACGATTTTTGGCGATCCGACGCCGGGCGTCGCGACGCCCTCCGTCGGGACGACTGCTGGCCACTTATCCACGACAATAGACACTTCGACGCCCGCCGTCGCGACGCCCAATCTTTTTAGGGAAGAAGACGTCAAGAGGAAATTCGACGCCTCAATACTTTCTCCACCTGAAGCATCCGCAATTGCAGACATGGCGGACACATCTTCCCATCCTGAAACCCCAGAGCCCCCTCGGACGCAGAATAAACCGACGCTAGCTGACTACTTCAACGTAGCCGTATCAAATCGCTATGGCGCACTAGCGGATGCTGCAATGCCGCCCGATCAGCAAGCACAGGATGAAACTGCCTCCCAACCCGACTCTGCCCCCCCAGAGAATGTCGACGATGAAGAGATGACAGAGCTGCCGCCGAAAAAATCACAGAAGCCGCCACCGATCTGCTTCGTGACGCGAATGCAACAATTCTACCGCGAATTTCGTGCGTGTTTGGACGCTGTGTCGCCTAACTATTATCAGCACTTCGCGAATGATAAAACTATGATTTATTTTCGTGACATGAAGGACTACCGCCGGTTTATTAAGGACAATACGGGTAAGATTCCTTTCTACACCTTTACGCCGCGTACGGAACGTACTCTGGCGTTCTTAATTAAAGGCCTGCACTACGAAGTGGAAGCTAAAGACATTCTCAGTGAATTGCGTGAACTTGAGGTTGATGTGAAAAACGTTGAAAAGTTCAAAAACACTAGGCATCCGATTTTTCTAATAACAGTGCCGAAATCGTGCTCAATTAATGAACTTACAAAAAAGGCCCGTTATCTACAGAGGACGCGAGTCTACTATGAGCCTCATGTCTCTACGCGTGAACTAGTTAATACAGTGTAAGAAATGCCAGTCGTGGGGTCATGCGACAGCGAACTGCCATCTCAACGTAGTTCGCTGCGTTAAATGTGCAGGGGAACACAGATCCTACGAATGCAAGAAGGACTGCAGCGAGCCGGCAGTTTGTTGCAACTGTAAAGGCGATCATCCAGCGTCAAGCACCGAATGTCCCCACTACGAAGCTGCCGTGGAGGCAAAACATCGCAGAAATGCTCGATCTACCGTAACAGCAGCCGCGGACAAGGCGCGCTTCAAACCTGCGCCAGCGCCGACAACCAACGCCTGGACGGACGCAAAGCAGTTTCCGCCGCTACCCGCGCGAGGGGCGGGGCCTCGCGACGAACCTCGGCCCTCATTGGACGACCGCAGTCGAGCCGCTGACCAATCCGGGAGCTTGCGGAATTTCTCGCGGAAGGAGGGGCCACAAACTCGCGGGGCGGAGACTCGCGGCCCTGAGGCGCTCATTGGTGCCTATTCCCGAACTGCCAACCAATCGCAGGATTCGAGACGTCGGGATCGCGACCGTCGCGCTGCTGTACGACGAACCACCGACAGCTCGAGAGCGACACTGATGACGACGAAGCTCAGCAAAACAGTGCCTCGGACAAATTCACTTGCCACTGTCGCAGGAGGGATTGATGGTAACTTCAATCACACTAGTAGAATTGCCGCTACCTTTAAAGCAATCAACAAAATAATCGATCGGAATGGCTGCTGATCGACTAGACGAACTACACGTGAAAATCAATCCTGTACCACGCTCTCCAGTACGCCAAAGTCATCAGTGAATTCAATGACCAACAAATTCATTAGACTGCTACATTGGAATGCGGACGGCATATCTGCCAGATAGCCGAATTGACTGCGACGGTTCGGACGTTGGGTCGCAGATCATTCTTCTCAACGAAACTCGCACTTCTGCGCGGTACAAAATTACATTCGAGGCTTCACCACGGAGCACCTGAGGATCCGGGATGTTAATGGGGGAGTCGCGATTATTGTACGGATGATTGTTACCTACCGACGGTACCCCCGAGCTGCCGCCCCTGCAACACAGCGAAACGGTAGCCATTCAACTGCAGGATGAAACGATCCTAGTCGCATTCTACAATAGTCCGGCGAAGAGGCTTACGCGTCAGGAGCTCTCCGCGCTGTTCTCGCTCGGACGAAAAGTGGTTGTCGTGGGGGACCTAAATGCCACGCATTCCGCGTGGAACTGTAACCGCAATAACGTTAACGGCAACACGTTACAAACTTCGTGGAAGAACGATGTTCTCATGCACACTCCTGATAGGCACACGCATGTACCACATAATGCCACCGCTTCCAATACGCTGGATATCGTTCTGACAGCGAACATTGCTGGCATCTCTGACATCATCGCAAGAGATATGCCCTCTGACCACCTCGCGTTACAGTTTCACCTTCATGAGCCGGATACGAGAACTCTAGGAGTAACCACGTACGACTATGGTAAAGCGGACTGGACCATTTCCGCAGTTGCTTAAACTCCTTCCCTATTATCGCCAAACTACCGGACACGGCGACATTGGATCAAACGGTTGCTGATGTGACGCGGAATATCTGCAAGTCCGCTAAGGAGGCGATACCACTTAAGCGAACAAATCCGTTCCGCTACTGTGAGTTACCGGATGATATAACAGCGCTAATAGGGGATCGCAACAGGCTGCGGAGGCAGTTTCAGCGCACGAGAGATCCCAGATTCCGAGACGAGGCGAACGCTCTTTCGCGTACTATCAGGCACCGGATCTCGTTACACCGCAATGAGAAATATAACGAGAGATTGCGAAAGCTTAAGCCTGGTGACGGATCACTCTGGAGATTAAATAAACACCTGAGGGCGGAGCGACGCCCGATCGGACCTCTGGAGGATGCGGATGGATCCGCCTTTTTCGCGGACCGAGACATCGCCGAAGAGCTAGCCTCAGCCTTCGAAGGCTATCACAACACCCCCGACACCTCGCCTCAGACGGAATCCCAGGTGCGCGCCGCTATATACAAATTCTTTAATTCAAAATCCCCGTTTCCGGAACTATCGCATAAATATCTCACTACTCCTAAAGCACTACGCAAACTCATCCTTCGTGCATCGCCTCTAAAAGCGCCCGGGGTTGACGGCATCCAAAATCTACTCCTGCAACATCTCCCGCGGAAACGATTGTGCAACTCGTTTACATCATGAATGCAGCTATTAAACTGCAACACTTTCCTACCCCTTGGAAGGTAGCCGTGGTGGTACCCGTACTTAAACCATCGAAAGACAATAAACAGGCTACCAGTTACCGCCCCATTTCTCTTCTCACCACCTTATCAAAGCTCCTGGAAAAAATCCTTTTTTCAACATATAACAGACTTTCTTGGAGAACAATAACGTCATCCAACACACATCAATTTGGTTTTTCAGCGGGCGCACTCCACAAACCACCAAGTAGCCCGCGTCATTACTGACACAATTTCCGCGCTCAACAAGAAGCAACACACCGCCTTTGCCCTAATGGATATGGAAAAAGCGTTCGATAGGGTGTGGACCGACGGACTCCTATCCAAACTTATTCGATGCGAGTTGCCACCGCCGTTTATTCACATACTCCGCAGCTACCTCACTGGAAGGACATTTACGGTGAAAGTCAATGGTACCAAGTCGCGACAAGTTGGCGTCGCGGCGGGCGTCCCATAGGGATCCATTCTCGGCCCGACGCTATACAACATCTATACTGCGGATGTCCCGACCTTCCCGAATAGCACCATAGCAACATACGCGGACGACACCGCCATGTACGCCCACTCCACATCCCAGATCATTGCCCTACAAAAAGTCCAAAATCACATACTCCGCCTACAGAATTACCTATCGCAATGGAAACTCACAGTCAATCCCTCCAAGTCCTCTGTCATAGTATTTACAAAAAGAACAAATCCTGTCCATATCCCACACATCCCCACCATACGTGCTACCCCGCTGAAAATGGATAATCCTATCCGGTACCTAGGGATAAAACTCGATAAGAGGCTGACCTTCAGACAGACCATCGATCACAACATCTCGCGAACTGCTGCGGCGTTAAGGAAACTGCGGTACCTCCTCTACCACAGGCAAGTCACCAGGGACAACAAAATGTTAATTTTCAAAAGCATCCTCCGGCCCATCCTCACTTACGGCAGCCCTTGCTGGGGTATAGCAGCGAACAAGCACCGTAAACGACTGCAATCAATGCAGAACAAATGCTTGCGCATACTTTTGGGCGCGCCTCGACGCACCCGTATAGCTGACCTGCATCGCGAGGCGAATATCGAAGATGTGGACGCCTTCATCGCCAGAACTTCGGCCAAATTTTACGCTGCCACCAGGACACATGACAATCCGCTCATATCTCGAATTACCACCGCACCCCCCGGCAAGCACAGACACATCTTCGAGAATATTAACTGAGCGACCTATCTCCATCACCGCATTTGACGTCTCGACGACTGCTTCCCACCCACACCGGATCCGATGGAGGTTTTTACAATTTCCTCCAACAACACTTGTGACGCCCCCACGGCGCGCGCCACCGCAGACGTCCCCTCGCGAAGTGTAGTGCCACGATTAATTTTGATGCTGCATAGAGACATTAAGAGCAAACGAAGTTAATAACTATTTTAACAACTTAAATTATAAATACGTCTTGTATAGGAGAATTTAATTACCGCATTTGTATAAAAAACGAACCTGTTGTTGTTGTTTTAACCTATGAAATCAATAAACGTCTTTTCTTGTGTCGGGCGCGGTTAGTACTTGGATGGGTGACCGCTTGGGAACACCGCGTGTTGTTGCCCTCAAACTTTTTAGTCTCGTTGTTGTTCTCAGCGTGACTAGCCGTATTTTCCGTGCTAGTCACAGTTCTCGTTGTGGCAAAATTTATATCTATAAAAATCTCCAGAGCTTAGTTTTCTATAGTAAAAGAGTTCCTTTCGACAGAAATTACTTGACATTTGTCTTTCAGACAATTTCTCTTTTTTCACTTTCTCTGACTTCGGTTATTTCATTTAACCGCAATATATTATTCATCCGTCGAAAAAATTATTTTGCTACATCTCTGTTGTACATATCAACGGTTTGCACGGACTTTGTTGCGCCTTTGGTAAACATTTTTTTCTCTGCTCGCATTTACGAACGTTTTTTCTTCTGTAGTATTTTTCAATACTTGTTCGTTCGTATAATATCTCTGTGATTTATTTTATACTATCTCTGTGTTTAAACACATTTTATATATTTTAGTGTACCTACCAAAGACGTGTTTTTATTAATTGTTGTTTGTCTAACCCCCATATTCAGAGTTCAAGGAAAATCTTAAGGAAAAGTATGACTTACGCAAGGAGCCCTTACGCCTTAAACAATTTTCTATTTCATAGTCACAATATCGATCCACTTCGGCTATTCTCGACAAGGATGCTTGTCGAGGATTGATGAATAGAATTCTATTAAATGACATTGTTATAAAACGGCTGTTGCACCGTTCGTGATTAAGTTATAATTAAATTTAATCATAAAGTTTAAATTCCCTTGCACCGACTGCTTAACTAATAAATTTAAATCCTTAATTCGTGATTATGTTTAATGTCTTCTGTTTATAGGCGATTACAGGTTATGTTATGCGGTTTTTAGTTATAATACAAATATCTGTGACTGTAAATGGAAATACCTAGCTAATTAAAATGTTCACTTTGAAGAGTAGGATAAGGAATGTCGGCGTGCAAGAAGTGTATATTTGGCAGGGTTTTAGAAAGTCCAAGGTAAATCAAAAATTAATGCCAGAAATAAAAACTAACAATAAATGTATTTGAGAATTACTTGTGGTTTCAGGTGGGAATGATTCGGAGGTATTTCGTAATAGGAAAGGATATCTTTCTATACATTCACAATTTTTATATGATGCTAATATAAAAATGATGGATATCGTAGTACGACAGCCAGGGCATACACACTTTAACGATCCATTCTTTTCCATAAACGACAATGGATATGCCTCAAAAACATATTTATTGACCCCACTGTTAAATTCTTTGCCGGCACCGTACACCACGAGAACCCGCTCGTCGCCTCCATCACCGCTGCCCCACCGGGGAAACATAGGCACGTGTTCCAGGAGGACCCAGCGCCTGCCTGAAGTCTATCGTCTCCGCATCCCAGCCTCGGCTCCACATCGTAATCGACAGAGGTTTTTTACGTTTTCCCTCTGATCAGTGTTAGTGCTAGTGCGCGCTCTATCGCCATCGTGTCGCCTCGTCGTGTGGCTAGGGTTAATTTACTAGCCTAACGACAGACAATAAATGCATACGATATTATAAAATAAATGTATAAACTAGAATTGTAAATACTTAGTATGGGTAAATTCTGCAAACAAATTTATGTATACAATAATAACTATGTTGTTGTTAACCTTTATTGAATTAATAAACGACCACACCACACTGAAAAGACCAGTTCTCGTCCGAAATGAAGCGCCTGTCGGCGGAAATCAAGCGGCAAATGGTGCAGCATAAAAACAATTCGTACTCTAATCGCCTCCGCACGGTTAACGTCCGGGATGGCTCTATTTGGCGGCTCAACAAACACCTGAAGAAGCCGCACGAGGGTGTCAATGCGCTGCTGCGGCCGGATGGTTCCCTTACCATCGAAAGGGAAGAAGTTGTAGAGATGATCGTGGAGACGTTCCGTCGCTACCACGACATGCCGCCGTCCGACGCTGCCACGGAACATGAGACACGCACCGCTTTGATGGCTTTTTGCTGCAGAACCCCGTCCACCCGTTAGATGCGCTCGGCCTACTCACAACCCCTCGCAAAGTAAAAGCTATCATCCATAAAACCTCTTCCACCAAAGCACCCGGCCCAGATACGATACAAAACATCCTCCTTAAAAATCTCCCACGAAAAACAATAGTCCAAATAACCTTAATTATCAACGCCATACTTCGATTACAACACTTCCCCCACGCCTGGAAGGCTGCCATCATAGTAGGGGAAAGTGGGGTATTAGCGCGATTCGGGTAATAGCGTGATGAGTGTTTTTGAGGAACATACTATAGATGGCAGTGTTGTGTCGGTCATAACGGATGCGTAATAGAATTCCTTCGTTTAGTCCACAGATTACCTATATTCTCTATAGATGGTTTTCTTAAATGCATACGGTATTTGTAAGTTTGAAATTGCCGTTCCTGTCAATAGATGGCTCAAATCGGTCGTGGAGTTGATATTGCAGGAATTTATTTAGGTAATTTGTCATTTGTGAGATTTGTAATTTGTGTTTGCAGGTTTGCGTTTTATTGCGATTTGAGTTGTGGCACTTGTATTGACGATTTATTGTATGTACTGGTGTGCTTTTAAGTTTTTCAGTGTTTTTTAAGTTTATTCAATATGCCGACCAAGATAATAAAATGTATAAATAAATGTGAGGATATTGGTGAGTATCTTGTATCAAATTTCCTAAGAGATTGAAATGAATAATGAATTTTTTTATAGCTGTGTATGTTCTAAATTATATATGTAAATATTAAAGTTTTGAATATATTTTAACAAAATTTAGATCTTACGATATTAGAGAGTAAAATAAATGTATTTGTTTTTTATTATTGAAGGTATACACTATCATCGATTTCCTAACCCAAAAGTTGATATGGACCGATTTAATAGTTGGATAAGTATTTTAGACATAGAAGAATTGCGTTTGTTAGATCCACAAACAGTTTATAACAACAAACGATTATGTTCAAAACATTTCGCGGAAAAGTATAAGTCTCCAGGGAATCCACGACTACATCGAAATGCCGTTCCTACTTCTATAATTAGTGGTAAAGTTGTGTATATAATTTTGAATACATTATTCAGTTTAATGTATTTCTTTTTTTGTTTTATAGAAATGCTTTCTTCATCTATCGAAGCAGAGCAAGTTTCGTTAGAAAACAGACCTATGGAAAGATCAGATTACAATGGTAAATATTATATTTTTAAGCTATATAAGTACAGCATAATAGTTGGTTTGTACTATAATGCAAAATGAAAATATTTACTTGTTGTCATTTATACAATTGAAGTGTTAAGAAATGCTCTTCATTTTTTAAATAAATTTGTGATTGATAATGCACAGACATTATTGTAATAATTGTCATTTTATTTGATAGATGGTAGTCCTTCAAGCAGCGAGTCTACCCATCATACAAGTGATAAGGATAGTAAACAAGCAATATTAGGTAAACAACTATTACATAAAAAATAAAATAAGTACACATACAATTATTGTGTAAGTACTTTTTGCAAAAATATTGTGAGTGAAGTATATTATTTAGTCAAATATATATTTGCTGCTTTACAAATATGAGTACGTACTTGTAATGCCAGTTTATTTGCAGTATCCTGTGTATCATATTTTTATGATTTTGCTAGTGCTGCATAAACATTACTTCCCTCCCTCTATTATAAAAATACTTAAATAAATGTTGTTTCTTTAAATACTGTGCGAATATATATTTGTGTTTTTCTACATATCTACTTCTATTACAGTATGTCAAAAGCCATTATTAAAGAGTGTATCTGTAACCAGACAGAGACAATTATCACCAAAGGCTAGGAAACTCTATACTATTGGTAAACAATTGAAGACTCTTGCAGAGAGATCCCATAAAAGAGCTCTTTCCATAAAAAGCGTTTTATGGAGTGTCAGAGATTAGCAGAATCTTCTGAATTTCGAAAGATGTCTGTGATGACACCTGCTGCCCAAGCGTTCGTAAAGTTACAGATGCGAGAAACGCACAAAAAGAGAAATGGTCGTAGATTCACAGACAAGAAAAAACTATGTTTCTATCTCTTTTTAAAGTAAGTCGTAAAGCATATGCTTTATTTGAAAAATTGTTCACAGTGCCATCAAGAAAACATTGCAGAAATTTTTGGGGAAAATGAAGATGCATACAGGAATAAACAAAAAATTATTACATACTTTAGAGCAATCTGTAAAGAAATTAAAACCATTGGACAGACATTGTGCATTACTTTTTGATGAAGTAAGTCTTTCACCACACCTACAATATAATGCACAAGAAGATGAATAAGTGGTTTTGTCGATGATGGTAAAGATCGTTACTTGAGATTTGCAGATCACGCTCTCGTTTTCATGATTCGTGTATCATAAAGCAATGGAAACAGCCAGTTGCATTTACTTTCTGTGAAAACAGTACTAGCAGTAGCTTACTGGCGATACTGTTGAAAGATATTATAAAACAGCTACAGCAAATAGGTCTTACTGTTGTGTGTACAGTTTGCGATCAAGCGAACACTAATGTAAGTGCAATCAATAAGCTCATTAATGAAACTAAGCAAACAATATAGCAGAAAAGGACAAATTATGACAAAGAATATTTTGAAGTTGATAATGCTGAAGTAGTACCATTATTCGATTTACCGCACATGTTGAAAGGAATTCGAAATAATTTTATTAATAAGAATATCAGTGTGTTATAAATGGCCAAAAATGTTGGGTGATTGGAATCATGTGTGCCAGTTATATACTCATGACCAAAAAGAAGCATTAGATGCATTAAGATTATGTCCCAAATTAACTGAGAAACATATTAAATTTGAACAGTCTGGACACAAAATGAAGGTGAAGTACTGCACTCAAGTTCTTAGTCAACGAGTTGCAGCAACAATGAACTATTTAGCCAAGCAAACTGTGAGTATTCATTTTGTTGCGATCGTTGTAGATGTATTTACCCTTAATATTGGTTTGATGCAAAACTGTCAATAATTTTATATATACATATATATCGGTGTTCAGGCAATACAAAGAGGGAATAGCAGAAATGGGAAGCTGTAATGCTTAAATGTATAAATCCAAAATATAGTCTTTGATCGTACGCAAACAGAAAAAACATAAAGAATTCAATGTCCCTTATACCAGGCCTGGACGAGCTCTGTATAGAGCGAACGCATGCATGCATGTATATAGTATGTCGAGTCAGAAATGTAACTCAACGCCGATAGATGCACAGATGTTCCATATGTCTTAAGGGGCCAACGTACACTCTCTTTCTAAAGTAATGTCTCCCCCAGCTAACGGTTCCTATCAATAACGTCTTCCAATGGACGTACTCTAGCCGTCGAGCGACCTCGGTTACCCAGCATTGCTATAACCGAGGTCGCCCGATGGTTAGAGTACGTCCATTGGAAAGCGTTATTGATATGAACCCGTTGGCTGGGGGAGACATTACTTTAGAAAGAGAGTGTACCTACATACGTACCTCGAAAACAGTTGAGTTTTGTATAAGGCATATTTGGTTATATCTGTCGCAAATGAGGTCTGCTACCATGTTGTTCAATATGTAGGTCGACGTACCAGTAACCCTGTATATATATATATATATATAAATGCTGACATTGAAATTTTTTGCATTTGCCCACTAATATGGTTATTACATTACATTTGCTAACATACAGTGTCATTGTTTGTTGTGTAGATATTGCTAGAGAAGCTGACCAAACAGCTAGAATAATTCTCTTTTTCGACCAATTGTTTGACTCTCTAAATAATAGCATCCGAAGAGGAATAGAAGGGAAACCTTTGACAGCGGCTGTTTCGGAAAATTCTGAACACTGGAAATTTTGGGACGAAGCTCTTGTGATTCTCAGATCTATGGAATTCATAAAAAAAGATGGCTCAGGCAAGTGTTGTCCACCATCTCTACGCAATTTTTTTCGTACAATTCATGGCATCACAAATATCTTCAAAACAATGAGGAAGAAAGGCGCCATTTATTTATTTATGCGTAATTTTAACCAAGATCCATTAGAGAACTTTTTTGGTCTGATACGAAGCCATGGGATTCGTAATACAAATCCCAGTTGTACTGCGTTTGTAGCTTCATTTAAAACGCTCACTATTAACAATTTCTCAGCACGCTTTGTGCAACTTGCAAGAACTCTTCGCCGACCAAGGTCCAAGCGATGACTCTATACCAGATGTATCGAATTTTCTAGAACCTGTAATAATAGATACAAATGAAAAATGAACTAGAGATATCTAAATCTAATTATTGTGCCGGGTATATTATTAGAACAATAAAACACATTACTAGAAATTGTGACGACTGTAAAGAAGTTCTACATGCAATTCGGAAAGGACCACAACATAGATTTATTGAGGCGAGAGAATATAGCACTAAGAAAGACAGACTCGTATATCCTTCTTACAGCATAACAACTATATTTACCACAATAAGAAAAATGACAATTGATATTTTAAACAAAAATTGCCATAGAAGAAATATTGTAAAATATACAAAACAGTATATATCAAATAACATAGATTTTAGTCTATTTAATTGTGATGTGCACAAACAGATTATAAAAAAATCAATTATTGATAAAATTGTCAAATTTACTTTATATTATTATATCAATAATATTAACAATGTATTATGTGGAAAAAGAAAAGTTGTAGAAACACCTGTTAATTTAATTAAATTGGCGGTGCAAAAACATGAAAAGTATTTTAAAAATAAAAATAAATGAAATTGATTGTTTCTTTTCTTGTTACAACTCGTTTATATAGTTCAAAAATGCGTCCTGTACAAAAGAAGAAATGTTAAAATTTAATGTATAATTTATCTGATAACTATATATGATCAGTTGCGAATTTTAAAAGCGGAATTTTGTATACAGATTATAAAGGGCTTTGTCTTTAAATGAATTTAATTTGTGCAAAGAATATAATCAAAATATTATTTTCCAAGCAAATGAATTTACTTTAAAGTAAAGCTTTTACGTAATAAATACTAATATTCAGCTTTAAAATAGATATTTTAAAATTAAAAAAAAATATTGGATAAAACAATATATTTTTACGTCTAGTTTTCGTTCCTACTACCAGAGTGCGCTACAAACATAAATTCATCTAATACTGTTAAGTGTCCCATCTATACTATATAGGTAATCTGTGGTTTAGTCTGTGGTAATCTACCGGGAGATACACGTGCGTTTGAGGCGATCCGACTTTTTGTGTATTTTTACATGCTTAGAACTCAGATGCTCTAAAACAAAGACTGGTAACTTCGTTACAAATGTAAGTAAATGTAGTTTTATTTAATAATACCGTATTTTAGTTTGTCTTTTTTAGTTACTTGTCGTAAAAAGTAAATAAAAAAGTCCTAACCATAGTTTTTGTTTTTGTTTCTGTAGGTCGGTTAAAGGGGCAAAAGCGTGAAATTTGCTTGGGGTTATAGCGCGATCATGCTGTTACCCCAGCTTGTGTTGGGTAACAGCATGATATATCCAGGTTTACTTTTTATTATAAATTAGGCAGTTAAAATCATAAACATTTTTTGAACACATCTGAAACGTGTTCACTCATGGTACAATAAACGAAAGGTATGATATCGCGCAGCCTGTGACGTCATTGCGAGCGTTCGTTGCCGGTGGCTGGCTCACACAACGTTGGACCTGTATATATGTGCTTTACATTTGACATATATTTATGTTATTCTATAGTCTGTTTCGGTGTCACTTCCTTGTTTGGTGGTTCTGGTATTGGTTAAAGGTGTTTTTATTATTTTTTCATAAAGAAACTTTTAATAATGAGGTGTGCTATGTACGGATGGATTGTGGATAACGAAGCCAAAAACTTCGATAAAAATATAAGGTTTTTTACATTTCCCAAAGATAAGAAAATCTGGCACTCAATCAAAATTTACGAAATTTAACAATTTCCAAAAAAAGAAAAATGACAAAAATTATTACTTATGAAAAATTATTATGATAAACTCTTTAAATAACTTCTTCCAACAACTAAAGTCGCATTTCAAATAGGCAGTTTCCTTTTTTTTTGCTACTTACTGGTATTGTAATGTATTGTCAATAAACGTTTTTTAGTTGAAAGTAATAATGTATTATTTTTTTCAAAATACAACTATACAACTATTTTGACCCATTTATAATTAAAGTTATGTTTAAAATGAGTTTTTTTAATTTCATTTAATAAATATTAATTTGTAATTACTTTTTTACTTCACCCATGGCACACATTTTCCTGTGAAATAGAGAAAAATAGCTAAAACATAATATTTGCATGCCTCTTCGTATGTATCTCAATAGAAACCACGCACGCAATGACGTCACTGCGCGTAGCGGACGACTTTGAGACGGCTAGATATCATACCTTTAGTTTATTGTATCATGGTGTTCACTTACTTTACAAGCTATTTTTTTCAGATGGTACGAAATTATACCAAAAAGAATATAAGAGCCAAATGGTCCACGGAAGCCCTTCAAGACTCATTAGATGCTGTCAATGGAGGTATGAAAATTTCAGATGCATCCAAAATGTTTGGGATTTCATGGTCTACAATTAAGGATCATGTCAAGCAGAGAAGCCGCAATGCTGCAGGAGTTCCAGGAAGGCCTAAAAAAGTTGGCAGGACAGCAGTATTTAGTGAAAAACAAGAGCTCGAAATTGTAGATTATTGCCTTGAAATTTCAAAGCGATTCTATGGGCTCACTGTAAATGAATTTAGGTCCATTATTTTTCAATTTGCAGAAAAACTGGGCTTGAATCACCCATTTAATAAAACTGAAAAGAAAGCCGGGATTGATTTTTACTATGGATTTATGAAGAGGCACCGAAATTTGTCTCTCAGAACACCCGAGGCAACAAGCATAAATCGAGTAATAAGTTTTAATAGAACAGCCATTGACACATATTTTAACAATCTAAATATGCTCTATGAAAAACATACGTTCTCTCCGGCAGATATTTACAATGTAGATGAAACCGGGCCTTCATACGGTGCATAGACCAGGAAGAATAATATCACAAAAAGGAGTAAAACAAATAGGGAAAATCACTAGTGCTGAACGAGGTGACTTGGTAACAGCAATTTGTTGTATGAATGCGGCGGGTAATTATATACCCCCAATGTTACTGTACCCCAGAAAACTAATGAATGATAGACTGTTAAAGAACGCTCCTCCTGGAACCATAGGTGCTGCGACTGGAAATGGTTGGAGCAACTCAGACGCTTTTGTTAAATGGTTGGCTCATTTTATAAGTCACGCAAAGCCAAACAAAGACCGACGAGTTTGCTTGATACTGGACAACCATGAAAGCCATTTATCACTGGCGGCGTATGAGATGGCCAAAGAAAATGGGGTAGACATGATTTCCTTACCGCCGCATACTTCCCATAGAACCCAGCCCTTGGACCTTGTGTTTTTTGGGCCGTTAAAAAATAATTTTAATTATCAGTGCTCGTATTGGATGAAATCAAATGCGGGTAAAAGAATCACTATATACGAAATAGCAGAACTATTTGCCGAAGCATACCAAAAGGTTGCAACAATTGAAAAGTGTGTAAATGGATTCAAGGCAGCTGGGATCTGGCCATTTCAGCCTACTATATTTACGGAAGAGGATTTTGTTGCTTCAAACGCTTTACAACCAAAAAACGCTGGCCCATATAATGTGCAATCTGGAACACAATCCGAGGTTCCAGAAAGGGCAACTTGTTCCAAAAGTGTTGATAGTATAATAAATATTAATAATAGAACTCCAGAGAAAGAAAATTCCGGGTCATCAATCATTAAGCTCAAAGATATCTTACCTATGCCAACACAAAGCAAAAACGGCGTTCAAAAAAGAAATCTCAAGAGGAAATCATCTGAAATAATAACAGCTACACCGATGAAGGAAATTCTTGAAGAAAAGCAAAGAAAAGCTAATTAAAAAAAAATAAACAATCTAATAAAGCAAAAAACTCTCACATAAGAAACGTCTTTTCTGAAATACGCCAAGAAAAGGCGATAACAAATCGTAAAAAGAAGCAGAGCGAAGATCTTACGTCTTCTTCAGAAAGCGATGACCCAATTTTATCATCCGGTGACGATGATACAGAATCATTTTCTGATTTATTACAGGAATTTCCATCACTAACAGAGGAGCCAAAAAAACATGACCATGTTTTGGTGCAATTCGAAATTCCTAAACTAAAACAACCGGTGTATTACGTAGGCAAGATATTAACTGAAATAGACCAAAATCGAGAGTATGAAATATCATTTTTTCGGAGGAGTTCAAAGGTGGCCAACGCATTTGTGTCTCCAAATGCGATTGATATATCGATGGTTCACTTAGATCGGATTAAAATGATACTTCCGAGTCCTAAGCTTCATGGAACAACAAAACGGCAGCACTCATTTTTAGAGTTTGGCATTTCATTTGATAGATTTGATGTTCGCTAAAAATTGTTTTTAGATTTAGGTTACGTTGTTTTAACATGTTCTGTTCACTTTGTTCCTTTATTTGTACCCAAAATAGAAATTTGGTATATAATAGAGGATTACTAGATTATAGTAAGTTTAAGTTTTGTGTTTCTGATATTCATATTTTTATTTTCGTAGAGTAAAATTTAGTTTTCAAAGCATATGTCCTATCATATTTGTGTACCTATTGTTTGAAGGTGTCATTTACGTCCCAATAAATTTTTCTTTCATATTTATTCACTTAAATCATTTTTTAAATAAATGGGTAATAGCGTGAAAACCTCACGCTATTACCCAAATCCTTTGGGGTAACAGCGTGTTTGCACAATTTTTTAAAAAATTAAAAAACAAAATAATTGTCTTTTATTTCAGCACATTTGTATCAAACACATAAAAACAAAGCTATATTCTGTAAGTGTCCCAAATTTGAAGGAAAATAGTTCATTGATAACTTAGTTACATCCCATTAAAAAAAACATCGCGCTAATACCCCACTTTCCCCTACCTGTGCCAAAACCCGCAACTCCCGAATAGCTACCGACCCATCTCCCTGCTGAACACACTATCGAAAATAGCTGAGAGAGTCATCTTGGAGGGCAGTATGTTGACGACAGAGACATCCTGCCACAGCAGCAGTTTGGCTTTCGAACATCTCACTCCACGGAGCACCAGGTGGCGAGAGTGCTGGTGGACATCATCGGCGAACTGAACCGGCGGCATCACGCGGCGCTACTTCTTACGCCGCGCTGGCGTTATATCAGGAGGAAGGCCACTGAGGACCAGAAATCGCAGCCGTTCAAATGCAATTCCCCCCACATCGAAAACGTAGAGGGTTTTTTCTGAAACCTTTTTCCCTCGACTGTCGAAGATATGAACGCAGCGGATACGTCGACTGCAGATATATACCGGGACGATTCGGCATATGCGGACGGAGATCGGCGATGATATACTTCTTGTTATAATTTTTCATAAACTTAGATTGTAAGCCCTTGAAGGCAGGAAAATCTATACATATACTATCACTATATACATGTATACAGCACTGTAACATATTTAATGAATTTAATAAACGTCTTAAATCTCAATCTCAATCTCTCTCGTTAGATCGTCAGCACACCGCCTTCTTGCTGGTGGATATCGAAAAAGCCTTCGACCGGGTGTGGATAGACGGACTCCTACACAAAATGGTGCTGCTGAACTACCCGCCGGCACTCATACATATCGTCAGCAGCTATCTACGGGACAGGCACTTCCGCGTCAAAATCGGCCGACAGCTTTCTGGCACCAGGGCAATTGCAGCAGGCGTCCCACAGGGATCGGTGCTCGGGCCGGCACTATATAACATCTATACCTCCGATCTATCAAAATTTCCTAACAACTTCGCCACTTACGCCGATGATACTGCCATTTACTCACACTGATGCACACAGTCAACAGCCATTCAGAAAATACAAAACCAATTACCCTACTATGAGAAATATCTGACAAACTGGAAGCTTACCGCCAACCCCAACAAATCCTCCATAATCATATTCACCAAGCGTACAAACCCCATTCACATCCCCAGATATCCGACTCTTTTCAACTCCCAGCCAACTGTTGTCAACAGCATTCGATATCTGGGGATACACCTCGACAAAAGACTCACCTACAAACATGCAATAGATTCCAACGTAAACAAGACCATAGCAGCACTCCGAAAGTTCCAATTCATCTTCATTAACCGCAATATTACCAAGCACAACAAACTTCTTCTTTACAAAACCGTTCTCCGGCCCGTTCTCACCTATGGATCTCCCTGTTGGGGCAACGCTGCAAACCGCAACTTTAAAAGACTGGAAGTTGCACAGAACAAATGCCTCCGGCTAGCCCTCGGGGTAGGCAGAAGAACGCGGGTAGCTAACCTACTCCGAATGGCAGAAGTGCCCTCCATCCGGGAGTACACCGCAGCTGTAGCCAGGAAATTCTTTGCCGGCACCTTACATCATGAAAACCCTCTGGTCGCCTCAATCACCGCTGCCCCACCGGGGAAACACAGGCATGTTTTCCAGCTGGACCCAGCGCCTGCCTGAAGTCACCGTCTACGTATCCCAGCCTCGGCTCCACAACGGATTCGACAGAGGTTTTTGCAGGATTTTCCTCTGACCAGTGTAACAGTGCCAGTGAGTGCTCACCACGAACGTGTCGCCGCGTCGTGTGGCTAGGGCTAATTACTAGCCCAACGACAGACAATCACTACATATAATATCTTAAAATAAACAATATAACAGCAGAATTGTAAATACTAGTGTAGTATAGGTAAATTCTGATAACAAAATATATGTAAAATAATAACCATGTTGTTGTTAAACCTTATTGAATCAATAAACGTCTTTTCTTTCTTTCTTTCTTTCTCGTCCGATCACTGAAGTCAAACAGTGTCGGGCGCGGTTAGTACTTGGATGGGTGACCGCTTGGGAACACCGCGTGTTGTTGCCCTCAAACTTTTTTTGTATTACCAATCTTTTACCATCATTTTAAATATCCACACCTCTCGTCATTTCTCCACCATCCCTCTGTTATCATTTCTATAATTATATCTGTTTTCTTCTTCTTATTATTATTACGATTAGTATTTATTACTACTATTATTATTACTTTTGTTATTATTATGATCATTATAATAATTGTTGTTGTTGTATATCAATCGTATTTGTATATGAACACTGATCCGATTTGCTTCCAGATAAATGTCGAGGACGTTTGGCCCGTGGCCGTTCGGATCGACGAGTCCCTGGCGTCGAAGCCATAGGATAACGTGGCGTATCGTTATAATGAAAGCCATATTGCAAAACGGAATGTCACTGAAAACATGTTTTTAAGAAGAATGTTTTCCAATACTGGCATATGGTTGTCGCTTAAAGCTGGATACCTTTACGGCAGTAATAGTTGGTACCTCAGTATTGCACAATATAGCCACAAATGTGGGTCAAGAGGAAATCAATGAAAAAAATTAATCAAGAAATTTTAAATGGACAACTTCATGAGATTAATTATGACGCTGTTGATGATGTACCTGCTGCGACACAGGCATTACTAATTAATGATTATATCAACAATTTGTAATTCATTACTATATAGAAATTAACTTTTGAACATTTCTTTTTGTATTTGTTTTCTTTGGCTTTTGTATAAACGAAATATATTTTATTTACTCTAAATGCATTATCACTTTGATTTTTTTAAAAGAAATATTGTGTATGTAATTAACCACTTATTTATTAAATAAAAGGAACAAAATATATAAGGAAATGATGATAATAATAAAATAATTCTAACAAGTAATAGCAGAGGTCAAATAAAGTATCAAAAATTGGAGCATTTGCAGAACAAACAAATAAAAGAATTGCATAGTGAAAAAAAAAAACCTGCATTCACATATTAATTTCCATTTCTACTAAAAAAAAATTATTTCAATATCTAATTCTGTAGCAATTTTCTTCAACTTAAATTCCAATAACTTTCAAATGCCGCTTAAAATCATCAGGATTTTCTATGCTCGGTAATAGTCCGTTAACAAGCGGCAATAAAATATATGGAATATGTTTCGACAAACGACATTAATTTTAGTTTGAAATGTCGCACACTTTGAAATCGCCTAGGAGATAAAAAATGTAAAACAGTGTTTGACAGCAAATAAATTTGTAAAATATCATCCTTACGCATTCATTCTTATATTCGGTGTTAAGTAAAGTAAACAAAAAATCTTTAAATATTTTTAAAAACAACATCACTAACCGTCGCCGAACAATTTTAACAATATAGCTTGTACGGATTTACGACCCGTGAGTGTCGAGAACATACTATAAAGCCATTGTGCTCAACAGAATATTAATACCTCTTTCTAAATTCTGCATCCCTGATCTACCGTTTCGGTTGTCTATTAGTATCATATTTTATATTTATATAATCCAAAAAATCCTCTATATCTGCCATTGCATCCCATTAATTAATTAATATAATGCTAAATGACATCCAAGATTGAAATCTACGTATCAAATTTATATCAAGTATTTTTTCCTAAGGTATCCTTAAGGTACCTACCTAAAGTACCTAAAAGTATACCTTAAGGAAGCACTATGAATAGGGCGGTAAACCAAGTCCTTGTATTATACATTTTTCTACCTGTGATATATTTATTATACACATTTTAGATTCTATCTTTACATTTTATTTTTGATCGGCCCACCAAGATTTAATTGCGAGTTTTATTGTGATATTGTGACCTGGTGTGGGACCTTTACATCCCACCACCCGGTCCGTTTGACTGTTGTCAGATAATACTGCCGATTTTCCCGGCATTAAATTTTTTTTTCTGACACGCAGACATTTTCAGTCGATCAGACGTAATTGTGTTTGGGTCTTTATTGAGCCTCCTCGTCTGTTAGTTGAAATCATGGCAATGACCAGGGCACCGCCGAAAACAGGCGACACGAGCTCGCTCACGGCTCAAACTGAGCAAATAGGGGATACTCCTTTCCCTACCTCACTGTTCACGCGCGGAAATAACATCTCAACCCCGACGCAATTTAAGAAATCTGTCCTGTGATTACAAGTCCATGTCAGATGTTGATATTTTAACTCTTATACAAGATCTTCGAGGTATATTAGGCAGACGAAACCAGAAGGCGGCAAAGGAGTGGCAGAGCGCTTTCGCGCAGTCTAAGGCCACAAATCACTCTCCGGTCCTTTTGCTTGGTGAGTCCCACAAGAACTCAGCGAGGAGGACGTAATGCTAGACTTGCAGAAACAGGGTCTGAACCCTGAGGGGGTTACGCGTATGCGTCGGTTTAACTGGCTCGATCGTGGCCTTATTTTCAGTCATCATGTTAAGGAGGTGAGGGATCGGTTTCAGGCTGCAAAGATCCAACTCATGCCATTGTTAGCCCGGCTGGGCTGGACTCCAGATCCAAGCTGTTGCTCTACACTGCATGCCTGAGGCCGATCCTGACATACGGGGCGCTCGCCCTCTGCACTATGGCCAAGACCTACCTTACCACCATGGAGGTCCTACAGAATCGCATGTTGTGTCTTATCGTGAGGGTCCCATGGATGGTGAGAAATCAACAACTTCGAGACGATTTGAGGGTTCCCTCTCTGAGGGAACATATTATAAATTTGGTAAATATTGGTAAATTGCAAATTACAAAAATTTACCGGTAATTCGGTAAATGAGAAATCTATACTAGAAATTCTAGTATAATAATAATAATAATAATAATAATTCTTGTGATTATAGATATTTAAAGGTCTATAAGGACATTGAAAATAAAAAAAAAACAGGTAAGTGTAAGTAACAATATACCCAATTATTAATTTTATGGGAGATGTTTTTGTTTAATTTTAATTTCAACTTTCTTGAATTTGAGAGCCGCTGTGATCCCTAGAATCGAGCATATAGAAAAGAAACTGACAAAAATTTTTGATTAGAAACGTATAACCTCCATTCCACCGAGTTAGTCAGAAAGAGAAGGAATCAAAAAATTCTCAAAAAAAGCAAAAAATTTAAAAAAAGTCGTGTAGAAATGAAAAGAAAATAAGTCTCAAACGAGACGGACAACGAAAAGCAACGCAAAGAAAAGCAAGATTAAAGACGGTAGGAAGCAATCATCCCACTTTTCCAACCTGCCTTTGTCAACAAGTACAATTTCAATTCTCCCATTTGATGGTTTTTTTGTATGAATTATCTCCCGAAAAAGTTGAGTTAGCTACATGTGATTTGAGATTTTAGATTTTTAAAAGTTTAAAATCGTTTTTCTTAAAGAGTAAGTAAGTGTCTCATTTTTTAATATTTAAAAATAATAACATATATAAGAACAACATTTCACGTATTTAAATTAATAGCAATTTTGAATACACCACATTATGAGCGAACATTAATGCAATATTGTTGTAAAATAACATTAAAATTTGAACTGTTTAAAATATGTAATTAAATACAAATATTTATTACAAAATTCTAATATTATGCCTTAAGATTGTGCAAAATATGTATTATTCTAGCCTAACTTCTAACCCTATTTTCTTGGAAAACCCCCATTAATGTCACACATGAAAAAAAAAATTACCGTAATTTACGCTTCCGGTATTTTCATTTTCATTTACCGAATTACCGGTAAATGAAAAAATGGTAAAATTACAATCACTAGAGGAGACCATATAACTATAAAGCTCTGTGCTTTCCTCAGCTGGAGGCAAATAAGAAGGCTGATTATCAACATTCAGCCTCCAGGTTTGATCTGTCGATGTCGTCACCCGGTTTCATCTCATCACTGGTGGGTAACGTCATGGCCGATATCCACAGCCCACCTGACAGAATTAAAAGACGCGCCACGTCACCTGCGACCCTCCAGCCTATAAGGACGAGGTTTCTAAAAATCAATCGAAAAACAACCTTCAAAGTCAAAGAGGGGATTTTTCCTGGAGACCGGTTCCGGGTACCACGAAAAGAAGAAAAACATTTTGGCAAAGCGCAGACTGCAAAACATCGATCTAGATGCTATCGAAACCGTCGAGTCGCAACCATCAGTTGCGAATGTGGTAAGGGAAGATGGTGAAAAAGCCATCCGCGTTCAACATTCTGGTGCCCCTGCACCCAAGTTGAGACCTATCAGGAAAGATAATAATAACATCGATACCAGAATATCCACAATCCCACCCACTGGGGTGAATAGTATCCCCCCAATTATGTTGAGGGACAAGTCCAAATCGCCAAATACTTGCCGACTGATTAGCCTTCGTGCCATAAATTTACGAAGGCACAAAATACAATCGACGGTATTCGTCAGCATCCCTCTACTGAGGCAGACTAGAGGGGCATAACCAAAGCTTTCTCCATGGACCACACCTACCAATTGTCCGCGGAAAAATTACTTAAAGTCGTGCTTAGGGGTGTCCCAGTGGAGCTGTCTGAAAATGTTGTCATGGAGGGCCTACAACAACAAGGTGTGGATCCTACGGTCGTGGTCCGTATGCGGAGGCATTTTTGAAAACATTCTATGCCCATGGTCATAGTTCAGATTACCCATGACTAAAAGAAAATTTATGAACCTACAAAAATATTCGGCATAGACGTCTCTGTCGAACCCTTAAAATCTAGACCTGAAACTGGGCAATGCTTCCGCTGTTCAAGATATTGCCACGGCTAGAGTAGATGCACCGCTCCCGAGAAGTGCGTTAGATGCGGTCTCGATCACCGCCCTAATCTATGTATAAAACCAAAAGACGTTTCACCCAAGTGTGCAAATTGCGACGACGATTACCTGACTAATTATAGAGGGTGTGCCAAATTCCTTAACCTTTAACTACGGGCTACGGTGTACACAATACACCACACTTGTTTAATTAGTCGATATTTCTTAAAAATACTTTCTGCGCTTGCGCCGCTCGACGTAATCTATCAGTATAGTAGCACCCAGAATCTAGAACAGTCGCAAGTTGATTGCTATTCGAATAGTTGAAGTCAGTAATAAAATATAGAAGGTTAGTTCCGAACGGTGACTTCAGTACACCACGCCCATAGTTATGTAAGTAAATTCAATTAGTGTTAACTTATTTATTTACTTACAAAGGAGATGTAATAAATAGCACATTTGTCTTTTGTGAATAAAACATATGTTATTTTATTTTTGTAGATAAATATGTGAAACTGAAACATAACAGAAATATTTTTTGCAGGGATTCTGTACCTATTAGAAACCCTAAACGTCTCACACAAAATGAACTTGAAGCTGTGGCTCAGGCGTTATTCGAAGAGGAATCTGAGGAAGAAATTGGGGGAGAGGTGGATAGTTCATCAGAAGAAGAAATTATAGAAGAAAGTGATCGTGACACTGATTCGGAAATGGAAGTAAGCGATAACGAGTTTAGCGGTTCAGCCGAAGAGAGCGATAGTGATTGTAGTTCAAAATCAGAAAGCGGTAAAGACGAATACTTCATTGGTAAAGATAAAATATCAAAGTGGTATAAAAACCCAGTAGTTAGTAAACTCAGCAAAACTTCGAGTAAAAATATTGTAAAAATTCTTCCTGGGCCTAGGCAGTGTGCAAGAGATGTTACCAACGAAAGAATGCATTCGAAATTTTTTTTAGTGAGGACATCATTGACAATATAGTTGAGTGTACAAACTTACAAATTGCAAAGATGCGAATCAACTATGCCGGCCCAGACGGGCTAAGAATCAACCAAAACAGAACTTTAATGGCATTTTTGGCTTATTACTACTTGCAGGAACTAAGAAACAAATAACCACACACATTTTCTGGAATTGTGGACTCAAGATGGAACAGGCTCAGAAATATTTAGAGCTTGCATAAGTTACGATCGGTTTTTATTTTTGCTTGCTGCTGTAAGATTTGACGACAAAAATAGTACCTTTCAGAGGTAGCTGCAGCTTTCTGCAATATATCCCTAGTAAGCCTGTAAAATATGGTATAAAAATATTTGTACTATGTGATGCGCAGACATTTTATGATACAAATTTAGAGGTATATTGTTGGTATTCAGCCGCAAGGATCGTACAACCAATCAAATAAACCACCTGACATTGTCCATCGTTTACTGCAAGACTGAAAAGGCAGAAACCGAAACTTGACATGTGACAATTGGTACACAAGTTATCCATTGGCCAATGATCTTTTGAAAGTAAAAATACAATGGTTGGCACACTAAAGAAAAATAAAACGGAGCTTCCATTGGAGTTTAAACCTCATAAAAAAAGAGAAATTGGATCGTCCCTTTTTGGATTTCAAAAGGAGTGTACACTGTTGAAAATTTTAACACTTTTTTGACTAATTTAATAGTCAGGAGAGGTCCACACTGTTTTCGTGTTATTTTGTCGAGAACTATAGAAGTTTAAATTTGAACGAACAAAGATAGTCAAGTATTGCCTATTGCTAAGGGGGTTATTTTGTCCAACTAACACGTGGAATTATGATATACTTCTAGTCACATTTATTTGATTTAGACTAGACAAATTACTAGCTGTTTAACTAAATGAATGCGATCTACTTGGATGATTTAAACACGTTTTCTAAACCACAACGTCTTTTTAATATGCAACTCCTATTTCTTAGTGCTATAATATTCTCTCTTTAAGACGTGTCCTCAATTATAAATATACAGAACCACTCATTCAAAAGTTTTGGTTTCAACTAAACGTACTAATTTTAAAATGATTTTTTGAGAACCATTATAAAATTAAGTGAATGTTTATGCTATTTGATTCAAATCTGAACTAATTACGTAAATAGTTGTTCCAATACATCTTTAAGATGTTGAATTTTTTTATGCCCACTGGAATTAACATTTAATAACACAAGGTTACACTTTGCAGGTCAGTCACATTTGGTGGTTTGTTTGGATATGTTAATACGCAGAAACAAACTCGAAAACAGAATAACAGATACACGTGCAATGCAGGTGGTGCGTATAATGCAATACTGTATTAGATTAGGTGGGGTTTCTATATTTCCATCCGAGGGAAAAATTCTGATTGGTTGATGCTTCTGAATGTCTAGAGAAAATAATAAATCCTCATATCTGAACAAAGAATTCACACCAAATTCTAGTAATTTCTGTTCTACTAAATACATGTAGTCAATTCGTCTGGCAAAGTTTGTAAAAATCAAATCTAAAATATTTGACTAGCGCAAAATTAACGCCAACACCGTAATATTTTCAACAGTGTACTATAGTGTCGTATGTCCCTTAAAAAAATAAAGCAGTGACCTTGTTATCAACCATGCATAATAATTCTGCAGTAGATCCCGAAACAAGAAAACCAAATATAATTTGGGATTATAATTGTCACAAAGGGGGAGTCGACACAGTAGATAAAATGTGCGGACGTATTCGGTGTCAAGAAGAACACAAAGGTGGCCGATGGTTATATTCTTTCAGCTCATAAACATCGCAGGAATTAACAGCCAAATTCTGTGCGATGCTGCAAACATAAACAATCCTCAAAAATACAGAAGGATTTTTCTAAAAAAATTATCTATGATGATACCCCACCTTTCAGAAAGGGCTGCAATACAAACATTACCCTTAGATGTGAAACTGTTCTTGAACAGATACAAAGCTGTTGCTGTAGAGCATGAAGAAGAAGAACCACCAGCAAAAATTCGAGGCAGGTGCTATTGTTGCGGAAGGGGCAAAAATAGAGTTACCACAATTTCGTGTCAAACATGCCACAGAATGGTCTGTAAAGAGCATTCCATTGTCATTTGTACTGAGTGTATTAACTCAAATATCCAGGAAGAACACGAAAGCGAATAAGCTTAAAGACAATTATGTTTTAATTACTATTGTCCCTAGTTTTAAGTTTTCGAGTATTTTATTAGCTTGATATGTAGCCAATTTTTTTATCCATAGTTTAAAATTTGGGATTTTTTTTAAGTTGTTTATTTTATTATGTAATGTCTAATTTACTGTTAAATACAATTTGTGCAGTATAATAGTCATGTTTATTAGAAAAATTCTTGGTTTCCCAAGCTATTTTTGGCTGGCGTATAGGGTACACCGCGCCCGTACTTATGGTTAAAGTTAGGGCGCCCGTAGTTGAAGGTTAAGATAAAAGTAGTCCAGCAGGGACCTGTCAAACCTACGCCATCGAAATCCGCGGCTCCTGAAATCAGAAGGGAAGTCACGTTCGAGAACCCCTCAAATCCACCCCAAAACGGGCTGGGACGGGGGGTGACCATTCAAGGGGAACCCGCCCGGAAAATTTTGTTTCTGCCGCGAGATCTGATCGGCTGCCTGGGGGCGTGGATATAGTTTCTATGCTCGACACCCTCCAGTCTTTAGCGGCCTCTTTGAATTCTGCCGTGTCCCAACTAAAGATCATTCTCCCGCTCACGCCTTCCCATGGTAAATAGTAACATCGTTGGACGTGGAATTAAAGCCATGGTATGGAATGCGAATTGTGTAAAATCCAAGAGTAATGAGCTCTCTGACGCTCTGCAACGTTATGCAGTTAATGTTTTACTCTTTAGTGAGATTTGGCTGAGACCGTCCGAAAAAAATTGTCTTCTGAACTATCGGATATATCGTTCTGATAGAGTCGTTGGGAAGGGAGGCGGTACGGCTGTCGCAGTCCACCACCCTATAAAACACTCCCTCGTTGTCCTCATTACAGTACATTAAGTACTGGTAGTACTTACCACCAATTGAAGGATGTATTTGTTGTACTAGATATACCGTGTATGAGTTATAGATTATATCAGAGCATTGAGGGCCAATTAAGTGATGTGTGGAAGGATACTTTGTGGGAGTGCGTGATGAAAGCAGGCGAGAAAGAATTAAAGATAGCATTAAAAAAATGACAAATATCGAACGATGGAATTCCTTGGATGTGTATACAACATTGCCATGGAGGATGGAGCAAGCGCTCTTACGAACATTCATATTTTGATTTATCCGGAACTATAAGCGACAGCTTGATGTAAACAAACTGTATTTTTAACCAACAAATTTTATATATATAATCCATGTTTGTATATCTAGGCGATTGTTATTGGAAAGGAAATAGGCAAAGTGCTGTTCATTGGCGTGCGTCCCTAACAAAACTGCTGTATTTATTTATTTATAAATACAGTATTTCTAATGGTGTGAAATACTTGCAGATTATTGCCGATGGAGACTGAAGTGTGCTTGTGTGTATAACAAAGGACGTTCAATATGGCAATGAGGTAGAGAAAATTGGCAGCATCAATCACCTCGTGAAAAAAGTATGGCAAAATATTGCGCAAAATTAAAGCGGACACCACTGCACCCAGCTGGCCCCTGCTGGCCAGAAAGTTACTAACTCTAGACAAATTACATTTCATTATGCAATTCGCGTATACAAATCCAAAAGAAACGAGAAAGAAGCTCCATGTATCATATTTTTGATGACCACACGAACTGCGATAGAATAAATAAATCATGGGATGAAGTCCTTGTTTCTGCAGTCTGGTTTAATATTTTATATGAAACGTAAGGAAATTAATTATTAGGGGGCATAGTGTATACACATATAGGTACACAGAATTACTTTTGCTTTAGTTGCCCTGGGCCCTATCATGGCTAAAGTACATAAATTCATTCTACATGAGAGCAGCAACAAAGCAGCGACTTTTTTGTCAATTTTAGCAAAACTTAATAGTGGCAAGCGTTCAAATTTAATTCAAAGACGTTCCTTCGAGACACGAAGCTACTTATCGGCGTTAAAATACAATACCGGCAATACCAGTAATGTTTGTAGTATAGACTTTTAAATGTTTACATTTCATGTTAAATTTTGTTAAAATACCGTAAATACAGATTACAGTCACATATTTGCAATAAGCACACACAGCTATACAACAGTATGAGGTCGCAAGTACAAATATAATTAAGTATCTCAAGTAGCACATTTAGTGTGTACAGTGACAAGCTAGCATTGATAGTGAGCGGACTTTAGTATCGAGTGTATCAAAGTGTTAATATGTCACAGCGATCCGGAGGCCCCGGGAATTACGATTTGCTAAATAACGACGACCCTGGCGATGGAATGGACTACGATTCGGCTTTGGCGAATGAAACGAACAACGACACGGAAGTTAATCTGGAGGAAGATAGTGAAAGACTCCGAGCTATTAGAGAGATGGTTCAGAAGAAATTTTCAAAGGAAAAACCGCAAATATCATCACGGGAGAAAGCGGTAGAGAGGATCGAACAAAAAGAACGGGAACTGCAAGAGACGAATAAGCTCATACAGGAGCTAATCACACAAGCAAAGAAGGCTAAAGACGAGCTGGCAAATCTACGGTTCCTTCTAGAAGAAGATGAAGATGACGGAGATTTTATGGAGAAGAAGAGGAGGAAGAAGGAGACGATAACAAAGCAGTCTGGAATAGCCAAGAAAAGCAACACAAATCAGCAGCAGGCCGAAAAAGATTCAACGAGTGTACAAAGTAGTAATCCAAAGAATAATGCGAACGTAACTCATACGGAAAATGTTCAACCGTCGACAAGCGAATGCGAGGACATTATATATACACAGGATTGGAGCGCTCACGAGACGCCAACGGAAGACCGAATGGACGGTCAAGAACAAGAACAAGAGGAAATAGCTCAGACCCAACCCAAGCGTGAAAAAGACCCCCTCCGATTGTGATCAGGGAAGAAGGGAAGTTGGAACTGATAAGAAAAGAGGCTATGGCAAACAATATAAATATTATTAACTGCAGAAATACCCGAGAAGGCATCAAAATCTTTACGGAAACGTCGACAGACTTTAGAAGGACAAGGAAAATGTTGGAAGGAAAGGGAATTCAATTCCATACCTACATGTTGAGAGAAGAAAAGCCGCTAAAAATTGTAGTAAGAGGGGTGCCGAAAGAATTCGATCCAAATGACATAATGAACGAATTAAAGGGGCGTGGCTTCCCGGTGCTGAAGGCCACAAGAATGAAAAGATTTAAGGAGGACCTTCCAATGGTACTTGTAGATGCAGAAAAGAGCGCAGAGGGGAAGAGCTTATTCGACCTCAGAAATGTCTCAGGAATGGCGGTCAGAGCCGAACCCAAACGGAAGTCGACAGGCAGCACACAATGCTTTAGATGCTAATTATTTGGACACGTGCAGTACCGTTGCACAGCGGCGTACAAATGTGTGCGCTGTGCGGGAGATCACCCCTCATTTGAATATCCGATGAAAGGAAAAAATGGTACTCCAAAATGTGCTAACTGCGACGGCGATCACCACGCCGCTTCGCAGAGTTGTCCAGCCCACCCGATCAATATTCGACGGAAGAGGGAGGAAGAAAAGAGGGAGAGGGTCGAAAGGTTTGCAAGGGAAGAGGGAACGTCATATGCACAAGTGGCAGGGAAAAAAGAGAATAGTGTACCGGAAGAAATAGAGAAGTTTAAGAAGCTAGCTGATGAGCTTGGGTCCTTAATGCCACTACTTAGGAAACTAGTTAATGGATAATACGTCAAAGTCCCAAAACGTTAGGTAAGATGGTAGCCGGAAGAAGCAGGAAGAGGGCCATCCAAGGCCTAGAGGACCACCCCCAAGAGGGGATTAGGGCTATCGGTAGAGGGATATCAAGATAAAGGGCAGTTGAGCACCTTTGAGCACCCTATTTTATAATACGCAATAGGGGAGCAGGGGATACACTCTCATAGCCACTGTGGCTAAAAAGTGTGAAACACAGGGAGGAAAAAAAAATAGCACATTTAGTCGTCATGACGTATTTGCTACCTTAAAGATTTAAAGAAAGTAAATATTACTAGTGGCTATTACATTCTAATTATGTGACCAAAATGGAGAACAAATATTAGGTTCCAATTACGTTATGGCGACGTAATCGTTACTTTTATGGGACGTAATAGTTACCTAGTCATAACGTGACGGATAGTAGCCGGTACGTAGCTGAAACGTGTCCAAAAAGTAATTTTTAAGTATTGCAATTCATTGATACTATTCCTTTTTCTTCTTTATACCTTTTTATAACATATTCACTCTAACTGTTGTTAGAATGAAAAATATAGTGGTCCATGTGTACCTATATAAAATAAATATATGTTACACCACTTATTGAATCGTAAATTTTGCATAAATGACGAGATAAAATTAAAAACGCATACCATTTTACTGGTAAATATTAATGTAATAGCTCTTAAAAATACGCTCGCCTCAAATGCGATGAAGTTTTATTGATAAATATGATAATTGTTAGCAACGCTTCTTTTAAATTCAGCATGTAGATCAAAAAATGTACCTTACTCTCTTCTTATTAACTAAAAATATGAACTGTAAAATTGAAAATTTCGATTTGGGTTGGCTTAGAAGCTTGTTTATTTTATATTTTGTTCCATGGCAATTGTATTGTAATGGCGCATCCATTTTGTTTCACTTGGCACTTTCGTTTTCGTATTCCAAGTAATATATACTAAAAGTGTATAACTCTGAAGTTATATTTACTAGATGGTAGCAGTTAATACTATCCTTTATGGTAAATATTACGTGACCATTATTTATTAAATCTACTTTCAAGTTGTATATGTTATTATAACGTAATTAAATTCACTTGAAGTAAAATATGGAACTTGAAAGTGCAACCAAATAGCTTTGAGACCCGAAAAATATGCGAACTAAGTAATTTGTCAATCTCTTTATTCCACTAAACTTACTACCAATCCCTTAAAATCCACCGTCTCAATACTTACCGAACAAACAAAACCGGTCCCTTATTCACATACAATTAAATACCTGGGTATGCACATCGATAAGCATGTCACATTAAATCAATGACGGTCAGTAACGCCAACAAAACGATGGCCCTAACCAAGATTTATCGTTATATATTACTGCATCGAGGACTCTCAAGAAGCGTCAAATTACTTCTCTATAAAGTGGTAATACGACCAATCCTGCTCTATGGAGCGCCAATATGGGCGAACGCAGCCAACAGACACATTAAAAGATTACAAGTGCAACAGAATAAATGCCTGCGGATCATTCTGGGAGCGCACATCATGACACCCGTACACCAGCTGCACATGGAAGCTGGAATTCCGCTAGTAGCGAACTATATCAGAGAGATTGTGACTAAATTTTATGAAAAGATTGTAAGACACGACAACCCGCTCATACGAGATATAACCCGCACGCGACAAATAGAGGAAAAACACCAACTCCCGTACCTAGATATACTGTGTGGTTGTAAGCGAGGGCATCATACAAAAGTCCGTATGTTAGACGCAAACAATGTGAGAAATATAGGTAACAAAAAAGGATGCCTGTAGGAGCGAGATATGTATGTGCGACTGCCAGGATTCCCTTCCACTTTTGGCATAATAAAATGCAATGGTGGGAGGGGTGTATTCATACGCTGTTACAGAGTATGAATACACCTACAGCGTCGCTGTAGGTTAGTTGAGGGCGGCCCTGTTGGACAACCCTCTGATGCAGGGTGTTGTCGATCCACAGGACCGTCCCCCTCCCAGGGTGAGCGTCAGGCGTTTGCCCAGGACTGCTGCGCCGTAACGACTGGTAGCCAGATTTAAAACCATCTATTGTTTTTACATATTTTTAACTCCATGAGCTTACATGGGGTGTTATAGTCTTTTTAATTCATTTATTTATTATCTACAAGAACAAATGGCCTTTTACACAATTTTTATTTTATTCTTTTTTATTAAGGTTTAATAGCAATCTAGTCACTGGCAATATACACCAGTCTTAGAGTTTAATACTCTAAAAACTCTAAATTCCTATCAACGTAAATTTTTAAACTTTTCAATTTTTTTTTATTTCATTTTTACATACCATTTATCATTTCATGGCCCTATACACCATTTCCTATCCCTTTTTGACAATTCACAAAAAAAAAAAAACATATGTACCATATGTACACACAAAGATGAACCATAAATTAACTTTATTAATTTTCATTTGCGATGACAGATGGTAAACATCATATGTTGTAAAATAAATACTTAAAAAAATTATGTAAACATCTGTCACTTTTTTAAATTTTTTGACTAACCCCTTCAGGGTCTTTAAATGTTTGTGCCGTTTTTATTATTGTAAACAGCCCTCTTCGGGCTGTCTTTTCTATGCTTGAGAATGCATACTTATAACGTGGTTGAAGGGAAAAAAAAAAAAAAAAAAACTTATGACAGAACATTACGGGATAGTCCTGCCGATGTGTTATATGGGCACAGGGAGCGAGTGACCCTCTAAATATTTTTACCGAAAAAAAAAAAAGCGTGACATCCCTAAATACATTGCTCAACCCAGACCAAAGAACTGAAGAGAAGAAGAAAGAAGCGGACCCTGGACGAACAACTACGCTCACTCGCCATCCCCCCGGGGCTCTAACCATGTCCTTCTGGCGGCCATAAATTCTACGCAAAGCCCGAGACTGCTGGGCAATTTCAACAACGACAAGGGTCAATTCTATTAACCTACGACGGAGTGACGTAAATCCGTCAACAAGAGGAATAGGGGATTCAGAGCCTGCCGGCTAATCCCAGTAAACATTGACGACCCGATATATGTAGGTTAGTTCAGTTGCAGTCAGAAGGTGGTAGGTATTAATGCAAAATGGTTTATTATACAATCGAGGAGAAAGTTTTTATAGTTAAATTATATTATGCCGGGAATTCTGCGGCTGAGACACGGGACTTATTCACCGTGAAATTTCCTGAAAGACCGATTCCCAGCGCGACTGCCATAACACGAGCGGTAAAGGCATTCGAAAAAACCGGGGCGGTCGCTTCGAGTAAAAATAAAAATGTTGTCCGCCCTAATGATACCGGCGAATTAGAACTACAGATTTGTGCTTCAGTAGAACAAACACCTACATTGTCATCTCGACAAATCGCCGCGCAATTTGATATAAGTCATTGCAAAGTCTTGAAGATATTAAAAAAAACACAAATATCGTTCTTTAAAAATATCAACGTCACAAGAAATTTTTCCAGATTATTACCGACGGATGCAGTTTTGTGAGATAGTTAAATAAATACAACGATGATCCCGATTTTTCAAAACAGGTATTATTTTCCGATGAATCGTCTTTTCACATTCACGGTCGACACAATGCCTCCATAGTGCGATACTGGTCAAGACAAAATTTACATTATAATATACCGACGCGTACTCAGTACCCTCAAAAAGTTTGGGCAGGCAATCTCGACAATATGACTATCGGTCCCTTTCTTATTCCCGGTGTTTTAAACAGTACAAAGTACTTGAATTTATTAAGAAATGAAATTATTCCCGCCGTTAGAGGGCACTTCAACATTAATAACATTTGATATCAACAAGACGGTTGTCCCGCCCATAACAGCGCTAACGTTGATAATTTTCTCAATACAACATTTCCTGATCGTTGGATAGGAACTCGTAGAGCTATCAATTGGCCACCGCGTTCACCGGACTTGTCACCAAACGATTTTTTCTTGTAGGGGTATTTAAAAAACACCATTTACGGTTATGGCGATGAACGACCAACGGATCTCGAACAATTAAAAACACGAATATTAGAAATATCTAGATCAATTACACCCAGCACTTTGCAAAAAGTACGAACTAACTTTTATGACCGTTTGGGATATTGTTTATATCAAGAAGGGGGTTTATTTGAGCATTTAATTTAATTTCAGATTTTCCAAGAATCTTATTAAGTTATAGTTATTAAGTTTAGTTGTTAGAGTTATATTTTAGTTTATTTACACTTTACTTATTTTTTATCTATCTTAATAAGTAATTGTAGAATTCTTTTTTAGTTTATTTCTGCAGGTGTTTCCTGCATTTGTAATAAAACGTGAGGTCATATTCCCGCATCAGGGAATTTTCCAATATTATTAACTAGACGTCTCGCTAATTTTAATATCAGCGAATAGTGATAACCGTACTCCGATAAAAAAAAATATAATCCGTTTTTAGAATAATCCGATTAAGTAATTTATTATAAATGAATTCCCAAATATGTGCACGTGTTGTTTCAAATGCAGACATAAATTATACTTCTCTTGTTCACGTGCATCTGACACGATTTATTTTGAAAGGGCGTGAATTGTTTCGCTATCCGCTGCGCCAAAAGCTTTTTGTCGAGTCGCTCCTCCCCTATAGTAGACCAGATACGTAATGAACTTCATACTACGGTCGCTTTAATCCATACTGTATACCGCATACCGAGAGAATAAATATCGCATACTTACATATCGCAACCGAAGAAAAGACTCGAGCAAATACGTCCCCAAGGAACCTGATAAGATGTTACCAAGATAACCTTGTGCTGTACCAGCACTGGGCTGTCAGACAAGCAATGCAAACATTGGCCTAAATGTAGCTTAAATACATAATGTAATAGCCTAGAATTGTAAGCATATGTACGCAGGAAAATTCTTTACAAATGCATATATTGTAATATACAAAAATTATAAATAAAGTAAACGAGGTGTCCTATCCATCCATCCATCTTTATTCCACTCACTCGCGCATCCACTTTTTCCACGTTTGACAGCCAAGTACAGTCCCGTCTCATTTGATTTCTGGTTGTTTGTTTGCGTTTCGCTATCTATCTGTTATATATCTCATTTTGTTTATTTTAACCTTTTTTCCGTTTTTATATATTAAATAACAACTTTTGTGAAAGCTATCACGGTCAATCAACGATAATGTGGCGTTGAGAAATGTATAACCTTACTTTTTAAATATGTGCTCAATATATTAATTTCAGCTATACCACCATGGCCATATCACCCTTCAATGTTGAAATGTGAACTGCTAGAAATAGTGAAACCAAAAAAAAAAAAAACACTTTCCGAGTATAAAATAGATAACTATGCGATAGCTCGTGGACATACTGTTTTAAGATTACCCCCTTACCATTGCGATTTAAATACAATTGAATTAATTTGGAGTTTGGTAAAAAGAAAAGTAGCAGGTCATAATAATGATCCAAATACGTACTAATACAGAGGCTTTAATGTCATTTGAAGAAATTACTCCAGATCTGTGGCAGGCCGAAAGTGAACATGCCAAACGAATTGCAAAATAATATATAGAACGTGATAGACGACTTCATGATGAGGTGAATGAATTTATCATACGGTTAGGTGAATCATGTAGTGATATGGAATGGACGAACTCTGAAAGTGAACTTTAGTTTTTTGTAAAAATTGTGAGCGCATCTATTTTATTTTTGACAGATTTCTTATTTAAGTTTTTGATTTCACACATATTAGTTTAATATACAATACCTTCTTAAATATTAAACATTGTTGTAAATATATCTTGTATATAATAAATATTAATTCTATATCCACAACCTACGGTGTAATGTAAACATGTAATAAATATAATAAATGGCAATATACATTTCAGCTCATTTTATTAGTTGATCTTTGCAATATAGTACGTTTACTTATAAAGAAACAGTATAATCAAATATAATTGTCATCGATGTCTCATTTAATTACTAGTAAACTTGCAAAGAATCTGCAATTACCACACTATACAACAAATATATCCATTGTGGGGGTAAACCAGGTAGACATTCCATTAGAATACACATGCAGTTTAAAAATAAAACCGCCATTATCTGAATTACAAAACGAGATTTCTTGCGTAGTTGTACCAGATAAAATCACATATAATTTACCAGTTTGGTGTCAAGTTACAGTTGGAGCCAAAAGCTGTGAATTTCAAACAGATAAATGGCACGAAATACAAACGTGTAAAACCACTTGAAGATTGTTTATATTACCCTTACGTGTCTGCATTAGTATGTGGTGTAGGTATGTTTCTAAAGTTAATATCTTTTAAAACGCGAAGAAATACTATTGTGCTATTTCTTAATTTTCTTTTTGGTTTTTTTTTATTTATTTGAAAAATCCCTTAACAAATATCGCTTTACGGTATGGAAAGTGTAAATTTTATTATTAACAACACTTTAATTTGTTTCGAGAGCGACGTCGAAACATGTAAATTGTTATTAACAGGTAAGACATCATATATGCAATGATTGTTTGTATAAAATGGATTAACCATCACAGATGATGAGTTTACCGTCGACTACATCCACAGAGCCATCCAGAGTGGAAGCATTGATCACGTTTCCGTGGTAGATCTTGAGACTCTGGATGTAAGGCGAGTTGAAAACCAACCCGGTGCAACTGCGGCGTTATAAGAAATTAGAGGTGCAGGTAATTATGGGGTGTATGTAAGTAGAGGTAGATAATAATCAAGATAACGCTCATTCAGGACATCGTCAAGAGATATGGTTGCCAAAGCGGAAACAAACGGCGCTAGACCTCGAGGCAACTGATTTGTTTTTACAAATAAGGGCGTCCGAGAAATATATCACATTATTTCAAGACAAAAAGACGCACAAAAATAAGCTGTGGATAGAAATCGCCGAAATTATGAAAAATAAAGGCTTTTATTTGGGAGAAGGAAAGAACAGTGGTGAGAAGGTACGGCAAAAATTTGCCAATTTACAGAGGCAGTACTTAAACTATGTTAAGTATATGACGACCACTGGCGAAACTCCGGTCCCCAAGCCACAGCATTACGGCTACTTGCAGATCCTTTTTGGGAAGGATAATTTTTTTCCAAAAAAAATTGTGGACTCTATTCGTGTAGAACCCGCGGCTGCTCAAGAATTATCTTCTGAAACGCTGGATGTGGCATTTAGCCGTCCTGAAGGTATTCCTGGTGGTAACCGGTTTGAGGAAACTAAAAAAAACCGTTAAACCGAAGTCGGCCAAGGACCACTGTCATAAAGGAGTGCACTGAAAACAACACTAACATGTTGAACGAAAAATTTGATTCACTTTTTCAATTAATTGAGGAAAAAACCGTGCTTTGACGCAACAAAATGAACAAAGGGAGCAACAACAACTTTTAGCAAAGTTGGTAGCTCCTAGGGGAAAGAGGAAGCGGCGCACTAGTTCAGACTAGTAGCATCAAAGATGTAAAAATAATACTTACTTACTTACTGGTTCATATCCTTTGTAATATTGTATATTACAAAGGTTATTACTTTATTATCAAATGTAATTTATAAAATTCCCTGTAAGGGTTGTCCGGGGTGCTACATTGGCCAGACTTCCCGATGGTTGAGGGATAGAATCTCGCAACATAAGAGCGATTGTAGAATAGGTAAAATGTCTTGTGCTCTAGTTGATCATTCACTTAAATCTGATCACCATTTTGATTTCGAAAATACAAAAATATTAACCAATGAGAACAGACATAATTGCCGCCTTTTACTTGAAATGATGTACATGTCAATCTGACAAAAACAACATTAACTATAAAACTGATACTAAACATCTCAGCATCATTTACTCAAATATTTTAGATAAGATATGTAACATACGTTCTTAACACGTTTCATTTGCTTTTCACCTCACTGTACCTTTCATAGAATTTTCCCAAGATGCGCTGGCCAATTGTTGCTACTTCTGACAACTTCAGTTGTGTTCGTCTTTCTGTGTTGTACATTTCGGTTCCGAATTTTAATCTGTTAATATTTTATTAATTTGACCGCATCAATTTTTCTAAATTTGTTTACGACTTTTACTTCAATTTTTTGCAACCTTTTTATATTTTACACTTCAGTTTTTAACTTGTAACATAATAATAAATTTTCCACCCATGTGCGTCGTTCTTGCCGACATTTTGATCTCTCATGTGAGTTTTTTAAACTTTTGTTTGTTAAATAATTTTACTGATTGCTTTTCAATTGTAGTAATTCTCCTGAAGAAGGAAATATTGAGCATTAATATATGCGTTTCATTTACTAATTTCTCCATTGCTGGAAGACCGAATTCCTTGATCGAAATCGTCTCCATAACTATTTATCGGTCGATAAATACATCCCAGTTCCATATATATATTGATTCAATCGACGTCATCAGTCCATGCATATTAGACAGGCAACCACAGACCATGTGTAATCAGCTACTTTAGAGGTGTATATAACATGAAAATACATAAAAAAGAAATATAACTTCTCAAGCAACTTAAGAGGGGTAAAAAAAAATTATTAAAAAAAAGTGCTAAATCCAACAGTTGTTATCACACCAAGAACGCTTAACCGCCTTTTTGAACCATTAGTGTATATTTTGGAGATTCCTACACGATTTTGTCAGACCACGCGGTGTTGCCATGCTTCAAGGAACAATTTTGTATACGATGAGGTTTCTGCAAGTGCATAATATCAGATCGTTAGGTGGTGTACACGCAAACCAGTAGACTGATGCGATTTAAATTAATATATCAGGGTTTTTAAGTTGATTAATAAACATGAGTCGGGGAAGGATACTAGTTCAATTAGCAAATATATCGAATAATGATAAAGATAGCGACCAAAAGTCAGAATTTTGTTTTATTTATTTTTCTTATTAATTATTTCTGGAATACAGTTAACATTTAATGCTAGGATATGTTGTGTATATAGCATATAGGGGAAACAATATAATGTTCAAAATCTTTTTATTTCATTTCGTGTACGTAATTTCTGCTTTTGTATTTAACAAATATTCGGAAAAATATTCTGTTATTACTGTTATTGCTTAGATTGTGGAATAGTTATATACCACCTTGCATTTTAATAGATGTGTGAGGTTAGTGCTATTCAGTCTAAAATATTTTAATTTCGTTTCGTATTATGTATAATTATATAATGTCAACCTTATAAATAGAAAAAAATTAATTTTTCAGCAACTAAGCCTAGAATTCATTAATATTCAGCAACATATAAACATGATATCGACGACTTTGATGATAATGATAATTATTCTAGTGGTACTAGTATATGGCTCTTTCCGATTTTTCATCTGAATCTTCTGATTTAAAAAATATATCACGTGATGATATAATTTCAACTTTTTTAAATGAAGCAGATGACTTAGATACTTTTAATATGAATGTAAAAATATTTATATAATATAATTAAGTTAATTATAGACGTGTTATCATTGAATCTACAATGATTTGAAAAGAAAACGCTGATTCTTAATTCTGTTAATTTTGCGTTTTATGTAATATATTTATTTAATATACTTGCGATTTCTGTTAATAAAACGTAAAATTGATACATTTTAAAGATTTTAATATTCTAGAAGTATCTGTGAAAATGTATGCGTTAAAACAATGTAAAATAAGTGAATCAAAAAAAAATCAAACCTATGAGATGGCAAAAAAATCAAAAGGGAGCCCGTGCTGAAATATTTCAAGAAGTATGTGAAAAATAGTATTCCTCCAAAGAAGAATGAATGCATAGAATTTGTGAAGAAAAAAAACCCCAATTTGTTTGTAGAATCTGACTGATTACGCATAAAAACTAAGGAATAATGGAAATATAAATAGAATATGTTTCTGTAAACACAAAAGAAATAAGTAAATAAAGATATGTTTTGGGTTAACAAATTTGACTTTCTATTAGAATTATTCTATAAAAATCACTATTTTTTCCTAATTCAGTTTAAAATTTTATACTTATTGAATATTAGTTTTACTTCTTTTCCTGCTGTTTATAAAGTTGAAACGAAATACAGCTTCTTCCATTTATAATTGACCAGCGTCATTATATTTCTGAAAAATAAAAGAATATTAAACTTATCTCAACTTATTTTATAAAACTAAATATTCAACAAGTTAAACACAACTTCAGTTCCAACGTTAATAATACCGCGAATCAAACAATATAAGTAAATAGTACCTATACCCTAAATAAAATAGATATTTACAATGTTATCACATTTTTGGTTTCATAACGCATTTTGCATGGTCTGACAAAATCGGTTAGAATTCATTTCTGTATTATACATAAACGACAGTAGCGCTACCTTCTCTACAAACTGATGAACTAAAGCGTATATAGTGTACCTAGGGAAGCACCAAAACCGGACCAATTTTGATATTGAGATTTTCAGGGCTAGGTGATCTAGATGGTGTAATAGTGCCATATCTAACAGAAATCTATCTTTTGGTTTGGGAACGTTGGGAACACTATGGTAATTAATGACAATGAAATAGCCGCCAAGGATAGGAAACGCGGCGCTGTTAAGCGAAATAACAGCGATTTTTTAACTCCTAAGATTAACGGAAAAAGATAGAGTTAAACTTAACGCCGAACAAAATGAAAAGAAAAGGATAGATTTAGACGAAATTAAGGTGGCTCCTCCATCTCAGCCACCCGTAAAACAGACACAGGCCAAACCTCAATTACCTAACGCGGTACCCCTCAGAGAGATACGGCCGGCGCAGGACCTTCTGGCCCCCGATCAGGGTCGAGTGCAGGATGGCGTGGTCCACCGCAACCTGACCTAATGCCCCCAATAGTTTTGAGGGACAAGGGTAAGTGGTATGTGACCGCGATCAAGCTTCGCAGGCGCGGTCTTAGTTATACTAAAGCCCAAAATATAAATGACGGTATTCGTGTGTATCCAGCTCCCGAACGGGATTTTGGGGGTATCACCAAGTTTTCTACTGAACAGGTGATGTCCTACCACACATACCAGTTACCGTCAGAGAAACTCCTCAACGTGGTGATTAGGGGTATTCTCATTGAAACCGCCGTTGAGGACGTTCATACGGACCTGGAGGGCATGGGATTTACTCTTTTGGGGGTAATCTGTATGAAAAAGGGACAAGACCGGAGCCCAATGCCCATGGTAATCGTTAGATTACCACGGCCTCAAACAACGATTTATAACCTCAAGGAGATGGCTGGTCGCCTTGTTTCCGGTGCCAGAGATTTAGTCACTTCCAGACTCGGTGCACCGCGGAAACAAAATGTCTGCGCTGGCTGTTAAGGCCGGTATCAGGCACTCCATCTGGCCTGTACCCACGCTGGCGTCCTTGGAGGCGCCCGCGGTTTTGATCTCGTTTCCGGGCATGCGACTTGTAGCATTGTCTCGGTCTACACGCCCTTAAAATGCCGCGCCAAGAATTATGTGATTCAAAGCATGCAGCTATAAAGCGATTTATAAATCTAGAACAAAAATTAAGTAAAAATAGGGAATTACAGAGATCTTATAATGACTTCATGAAGGAATACATCGACTTAGATCATATGGAAGAATCGCAGGTAGCTGACAGCCCAGGAATAATCAATTTCTTTTTACCGCATCATGGTGTTTTACGTCCTGACAGTGTATCGACAAAATTGCGCGTGGTGTTTGATGGGTCATGTAAGACAACTTCGGGATTGTCTTACATCATTTATATACAATTTAAGAGTTCTGCGTGTCAGACAGATATTTCAGACATTTTGATTAGATTTAGAAAGCACAAATACGTAGTATGTGCAGACATAGAAAAAAATGTATAGGCAGATTTTTGTGCATAAAGATGATCAGCCACTTCAACAGAAATTATGGCGATTCCATCCAAATGATCCGTTGGTTGCATATACAGTAAAAACTATCACGTACGGAACCGCATCAACACCTTTTCTCGCGATATTCAATTATTGTTTAACAATGATGTCACTGTTAAAACATTGGGAATGTTGTGGAATCATAATTGCGATAACATATCATTTTGTGTTAAGAACTTGTCAACACTGGAAATTGTATCACAACGGACTATTTTGTCAACTATTTCAAAATATTGATAGTGTTAGCAAGATATTGATCCAGAAATTATGGATGCAAAAAATAGACAGGGATGCGTCAGTTTCGATTGACTTGGAACAACAATGGCTTATGTTTAAGAATACTTTAACAAGTTTAACTACATTAGAAATTCCAAGACATGCGGTCAGTAATGATAGCGTATTAATAGAGCTACATGGTTTCTGCGATGCTAGCTGTGAAGCTTATGCTGCTGCAGTGTATTTACGGAGCATAGCACAGGATGGCAACGTTCACGTGCATTTGTTACGTGCCAAAACGAAAGTAGCTCCGTTGAAACCCAAACTGACGGTTCCAAAATTAGAATTATGTGGCGCGGTGTTATTAGCAAAATTAACTAACCGTGTAGTTAAAGCTTTAACGATCAGTGAAATTCAATGTTTCATGTGGTGTGATTCTCGACACTTTCATGGATGAAAAACGAAGCAAAATCGCTCCCACGATTTGAAACTAACCGTGTTAATCAAATTAGGGTATTAAACAAAGCCTATATGTGGGACTATCTAAGAGGCAAAAGTAACCCTGGTGACATTGCATCCAGAGGGATACTACCGAATATGATTGCGGATTATAAGATATGGTAGAACGGCCCAGAGTTTCTAAAATCTAAAAATTCTGAGTGGCCTATTCCAAAGTTTTAAAGCACAGGATTGCATTTAGTGACCACAGATTTAATAGATTTCCTAGTTTTACGAAATTGAAAAGGGTACTAGTATATTGTCTAAGGTTTCGCCATAATCTAAAGGTTTCAAAACCTGCTAGAAAATTCGGTCACTTGACAGTTGATGAGTTGTCACATAATACGGAAACAATAATCAAAATGTGTCAAAATGAAACCTTTTCTGAGGAATTAAATTTATTATCGAAGAATAAATTATTACCAAAAAACAATAGTCTTGCCACATTGAATCCATTTTTAGATTACGATAGCATTATACGAGTAGGTGGGAGATTAAATCATTCAAATTTACATTTGGGTTAAAACATCAATATTGTTAAGCGGAAAACATGCACTAACCAAATTAATCATAGAAGAAGAACATAAGAAATTGTTCCACGGACGTCCTCAATTATTATTAGCTACTATTAGGCAAACGTACTGGCCTACTGCTGTGAAACGAGTAGCGAAAAACTACGTTACTTGTTATAAGCACAGATCACAGAGCCACACTCAGCCAATCCGGGTAGAGGCTATGCGAGATACCTCACGTTCTACGTCGCGGTGCAAGTAGTAGTGACGAATTAGCACTGCACGCGATAGCACGCACGTTGTTGGTTAATCTCGCTTATCGGAGGTTTTTATGGTTGACGACCCACGCAAAGCCAAGGATTTTGAGACGATAAAGAGTAAAATGTCAGCCAAGGGCAGCGAGGTGTCCGAGGTTGACCTGGAGGAGGACTCGGAAAGATTGAGGGAGCTGAGAGGAATGAATTCTGGAATAGTGAGCAAGGCTCAGGAGGAGCTGAAGAGGATGAAAGGAATAGTGCAATCTAAAAAGATGGAGATTGCAGAAATCAATAAGCAGATCCGTGCCCTAATGGATGCTATGAAGGCTGCACCGAGACGAAAAAGAAGAGGAGAAAGAAAACTAAAGACACTTGCTCGGCTGATGGTGACCAAAGGATAAAAAAAAAACAAGAAAACGGACAAACCAGATGTGGAGAAGAAAGAAGAGGCAAACAAGGCAACGGGAAGCAAGGAGGAAATCTCTAGAATCATCGGTAAATTACAGATGATCTGCATAAGCTGGCTGGATTAGAAGCGGCGGCAGTAGAAACCGCCTTGTCGCCTTCTGCGGAGGATTCTTTACCGGTAGAGACACGGGGGGCGGGGGTGGGGCCGGTGCCTGGGGTGGCAGCCTTTGGCCTGGCCGGCTGTGATGCCGTATCAGACTTGAACGTAGCCTGCTTTCTGTCCGCAGTTTTAGCATTTAAGGGGGGAAAATCTCTTATCTCAAGTGCCTTGTTTGATGTTGGCGGCCCTGGGATCTTTGATCCCTTGTCTGCAGTGGTCTGGCTCTTCGCCTTACACTTCTTGGCCGCTTCGAACCAACCTGCTTCCCCTTCATCGTTCTCTGAAGAGCTGAGGAGGAGGAGGACTATAGCCTCGGTCTCTATAACCTCGGCCTCCATAGCCTCGGCTTCTCACATCGTGGACACGGGCTTATTAATAATAATTTTTCTGATCTGCTCATTTGTGAGGTTTGCTGCTTGCTCAAGCATCGACATCCTCACCAATTTTCAAAATTATTTGCAAAAAGACACTAGTATTTACTTAAAAATGGGTCGGGAATGAAGTTCCCGGCTAACGTGAACTCTTAAACACAATAGCCCGTTTGTGCGGTTTAAGCATGCAGTAAACTACCCAAATTTTTTAAAAAATTAATTGAAGTAGAAAAGACTACGTTTACCTTAGATTTATTATATATTATTCCTTCAGAGCAGTTTGGGTTTCGTGCTGCCCATGGGACCATCCATCAGGTCACAAGAGTGATGTCCGACACAATAAATGGTTTCAACGCCCGTCAACATACATCTCTGGCTTTATTCGACAATGAGAAAGCGTTTGACCGGGGATGGCACAACAGCCTCGTCTCTAAACTTATTGCCCACAAGTTCCCTCACCCACTAGTCAGGATAATCTCATGGTACCTTTCTGAGCGCATATCCAAGGTCAAAATTGGTACAGAAAAATCTAGGCCGTACTGCATTGCGTCAGGAGTCCCGCAAGGATCTGTGTTAGGACCAGTATTGTATAACATCTTCGTAGCGGACACTCTCAAATTCCATACAAATAAAGTTGTCTTGTATGCTGATAATACAGCTATTTATGCACACTCCTTCACTCCCTTAGCTGCCCTGCTAACGATCCAAAGACACCTACCTACATTCCTACGATTCCTTCAGAAATGGAAACTCACTATTAATCACTTATGACATCCAGGTGTAGGATGCTCGTATCTTCTCTACCTCCCCTATCAAGTATCTTGGCGTATAGCTTGATACGAGGTTCAACCTCCATCAGCATATAAGGCAAAACATTAGGAACACTTCTGAAGCTATTCGTAGGCTGTATCCCATCCTTGTTAGCAGAAGAGCGGAGAGGAAAACAAAGCTACTACTACACCGTGTCATATGTACAATTATAGTTGTTATTTTGTTATTGTTTTCTATTTATCTGTTATTGTTATTAATTGTACATAGTGTCGAAACACTGCATGCATATCAAATAATGAAGAATCTAGGTTATGCACGCTCTGTAACGAAACCTAATCTACTACTAGTATTCCTTGTTACATGACATGTAATTATTTTTCGAAACAAAAAAGACATTTTGAGTTGAGTCTCTCGTCCGATCCAGTTCTCGTTCGACCTCCGTAGCGAGCGGATGTGATAATATAAGGGTCTTCTTTATCAGCCGAGATTAGCCTGCAAGTGGCTCTTAATCCCTTAATCGTGTGCTTTGACGGCAAAAATCGCACCGTCAGGAAATATTTGTCCCTTGGAACCCCTCTGGTTAAATAAACGTTGCGCCGGGCAGTCTCGGCGTAGTGTAGGAGCCGTCAAAGGTCGCGCGTACCCGAGAAGGTGGGGGAGTCGTCGTCGAGTGGTACTGCGGTTCTTCTCGGTGATCTTCCTTCTTCCTTTTTCTGTTTTGAGATGGAGTCGTAAAGCTGTGAGTTGACATATTAGCTATTTTTTTGTTTTTTTTTGTGTGTATTAATATATATTAATATATTAGTGTATTCGCTCCTGGCAATGTGGTGGTCACATTCCCCTCTTTCTTTCTCTCTCTGGATGAGAGCCGGTCGTATTGCGGGTGTGTTTTTGCGTATCTGTACCGCGATATTAGAGTATGCCCGCAGTGCCGCAGTCAGAACGCGAGTTACTTATTCTTTTTACTATAGTGTGGTGTTTAAACGTAAATTGGCCGTAACTAAGGTTGAGTAGGAGTACGGCTGTACTACGTTAAGATCACGGAGATGACAACAACTATTGGGTTTCAACAGCTTGTTAGTTGCAGCTAGCATTTTAACATGTACACGTTTTGTTCTGTGCAATTTAAGTGTTGAATTTTAAATTTTCGACCATTAATTGTTCGGGTCCGTTGTGACATGTAAACAAAGTAACTTTGTATAATATATTCATCCAATTCATCCATTCCGAACATTGTTAGTTTTGGCCTAACATTTGAATTGCAAAATAATTTGAAAGATCTTTATATTGATACTTAGATAAGTGTCTTTTAACATCGTAACTTAGTTACTTTTCAATACTTATAAATATAAGAAAAAGAGGAAGGCATGCTGAGTGTACGCTATGACGATACAACTTCAGAACTTTTTCCAACAATGTAGCTACCAGACTCAATCTATGTCACTCTGAAGAAGCCTTAATTAAATGGCGAAAGCTTAGCGACTGGAAATAGAGTCTTTTATTTCTCCTTGTGCCTCGTCAGGCTGTTGAAACCCAATAGTTGTTGTCATCTCCGTGATCTTGATATTGACCGTAACGTATAGACGTACTAAACGTCTCAAAAGAAAATGGATTAGAAATTAAATGGAAAAAGTATCAGTTTTTGAAGTCCAAAGTGGAATATTTAGGACACGAAATAGAGAATGGAGTGGTAAGGCCGTCCCCAAAGAAAATTGCAGCTGTTGCGGATTTTCCTGAACCCACCACTGTTACAAAAGTTCAACGTTTTTTTTGGCCTAACAGGTTATTTGAGAAAGTATATAAAGGACTCGTTAATAGCAAAACCATTAACTGATATCCTCAAGAAAGCTAAGGAATTTGTTTTCGAGGAAGAACAAAGAATTTCATTTATGATTCAAGGAAAAATTGAGTAATGAACGTTTGCTTAAGATATTTAACTATGAAATGAAACAGAATTTCACGTTGTTGCGTCGCAGCATGGTTTTGGGGGAGTATTACTCCAAAAGGATCCCGAGAGTGGACAACTGCATCCAGTCTATTACTGCAGCAAAAAGACAAATGATGCGCAAAGAAAATACTGCAGTTACGAGCTTGAGGTTTTAGCAGTGGTTGAAGCTTTGAAAAGATTTAGAGTGTATCTGTTAGGTATAAAATTCAAAATTTTGACAGATTGCGCAGCATTCGCAGTGACTATGAATAAAAGAGATTTATGCACTAAAGTGGCGTTATTGTTAGAAGAGTTTAATTATACGATTGAACTCAAGCCAGGAAATCGCATGAAACACTCCGCTGCTTTAAGTCTAAATCCAATAACATTAATTTTTAAACAGACTTAAAAAAGCACAAACCGAAGATGACCACTTGAAAACCATACGAGAGATATTAAGAAACCAGCCTTATGAAAATTTTGAAATAGATAAGGATATCTTATACAAACAACAAGATTGATCGAAATTACTAGGCAAACATGCAGAGGCAGATAATAAGAGAAGCACATGAGTATGCCAATTCGGACTAAGAAAAACAAGAGAACTTAATAACGAAAGATTACTTCATACCGAACTTGGAAGAAAAAATAAAAGGTATGATCTCTAATTGTGTGTGGTGCATATTGACAGAAGGGAAAGCTGGCAAACAGGAAGAGTTACTGCGCCCCATAGATAAGGGAGAACTGCCGCTTCAAGTATATCACGTTGACCATTTAGGACCACTGGTACAAACTTCTAAGGGATACAAACATTTACTAGCGATCGTGGACGCATTTACAAAATTTACATGGGCGTACCCTACTAAGACTACGTCCACCAAGCAGGTTATAGAAAAATTAAATAAACAAAAGGCAGTTTTTGGCAACCTTAGAATGATCATATCGGATAGAGGTACAGCCTACACGTCCAAAGATTTCGAGGAGTACTGCACTTCACAAGATATCAAACACGTAAAAATTACAGCCGGTGTTCTGCGAGGAAATGGGCAAGTTGAACGCGTCAATCAAATTATTATTCCTGCATAAAACTATCGATGAAAAATCCCAAGAAATGGTACAAACAAGTTAGGAAGCTCCGAGAAGTTTCAAATGGTTACTATCAACGCAGTATTGGAACCACCCCAATTCGAATTGTTATTTGGATAGAAAACGTCCAGACCGGAAGACTTAAAGTTAAAGCAAATCATCTAAGAAAAAGCGAATCTATTTTCTGAAGAAAGGGAAGAACTACGAAGGATAGCAAAGGAAAAAAATTATTTATTCATAAAGAAAATCAAAAAACAAAACAAAAAACGGAAGGAAGCTACGGTATACGAAGTTGGAGATCTAGGGAGAAGACGGGTTGGACCTGAATAAAAAAAAATTAATTTTACGTACATGGGAATGGTAAAATTATTTGATTAATGATTAAATTATTTATTTTGCGACACTCGGAAAGGAGCAGGTTAACACCTCTTAAGTGATTAAGCCAGAAGAGAGCATCTGCGCAATTCGGGTAATGAATTGTATTTTCGGTATATATTCTCCAATACATATATTACTTATAAATTGAAAAACACTGTATGTAATAAGTATTACTATATACTTTTTTTGCTCCGATTAATTTTCAGTATTAGTTTCATATTCACAATTACTAGTTTAGTCTACAGAAAACCAGATTTCTGTTACTTCTGTGAAGAAGATGTATTGAATTTTGTTCGCCATAGTAAACGAAATCATATTTCGGAATTGGAGGTGGTCAAGATATTTTCTCTTAATAGTAAAGACAAAGAAAGAAAGAATTTGATAGCAGTTTTACGTAAAAAAGGTTATGAAGTTACCTTTTTAAAATAACGTATATTTGTTTTCAAACTTGAGAACAAACACTTCAATCACGGGGTACAAGGTATTGCAGAAATACGTAAGTGCTAGTAATGTTAAAAACCCCAGCGCACTAACTTATACTAGGCTGAGAAAGCATTTAGCCACCACTTCACAACTATTTAATATGTCAGGCAACGACATCGAACAGCTGGCAACATTCAAGGGTCATACAAGCGACGTTCAGAAACAGGTGTATAGACTGCTTGATGATGTCTATCAGACTGCTAAAATATCAAAATTATTGTACTCATGGAAAAAGGATAGGCCGCTACGTACAAAGGTAAAACATTGGATGAAATAGATATAAATTTGGAAATAGATATGGATGATGTAAATTATAATGATGAAGATGATGTTAGTGATGTAGAAGAACAAACCACCCCAGCCTTAGACAAAAAAACGTGTTTTGGTAGCTCTTTAGCCTCAAAAGTCGGTAAAATGAATAAATATGAGAATGTGACCGGGAAGTTCGAGGCCAGCGTCGCCAATGAAGATGAAAGACTCCTCGGAAACGCAATACAGTACAAGTGACAGTAACATTGTAATGACGTTCAGCCCAAATATGTCAGCGAAACACACCAAACCGAGTCGCAGCTGCCGTAGCCTCTTATAACGGCTACTAATAACAACCCGGAAATTCAGCAAAGCAATAGCAGCACAACCCGGTTTGTTGGACTTTTTCAGCGTGGCCATCAATAATAGGTATGGGGTACTTGCGGACGTCGAAATGGACGAAGTGGAGAGCGCCGCTGTGCAGGACTCCCAGCCAAATGTGTCAGCCTCCTCTGATGAAGGTTTCGAAGAGACAGTAGAGCAGTCGCAACCCACAAAGAACCAGAAGCCGCTCCCGATATGTTTCATTGCATGGGTGACTAAACACTATCGCGAGATATGTGCCAAATTGGATACCATTAGTCGCGATTACTATATCCAATTCGCGAGTGATAAAACCTTAGTGTATTTCAGACATTTGCACAGCTACAAACAGGTTATAGATACATACAAAAACAAAATCTAGTTTTACACATATACACCAAAAAGTGAGAAAACACGCTTACGTTATCAAGGGCTTACCTGAGGACGCGGAACCGAAGGAAGTCAAGCAAGAACTGGTGGAACTGGACATTAAAGTGACTAACGCGGTTAAATTTCGGAACACGCGTTATCCGTTATTTATGTGTACAACTGCTAAGGAAGTGACAATAAAAGAACTTCGCACGAAGGCTCGATACTTACAACGCGTTCGCGTTTTTTATGAACTACACATGAATAAGAGCGCACTCGCGCAGTGTAAAAAGTGCCAATCATGGGTGCATGCTACACAAAACTCATCTGGAGGTAGAGAGATGTGTTAAGTGCGCGCAGAATCACCCCAGTTTCACCTGCGCGAAAGACAAAACGCTACCCGCGAAATGCGCTAACTGTGGTGAGGCCAATCCGGCCTCCAGCACTGAGGTGAGATAGACAAATTACGCGCTAATACAGAGAGTCGCGCGAAAATACAAAAACACCGCGTTATGTGCCAGCACCGCTCCTACCTGTTAATGCATGGACCGGCGAAAAACACTTCCCTCCACTACCCACCAAGCAGACGCGAGTACCGTCACCAGATAAAATCACGCAGGCAGAATCGGGCCATGCAGTGACGAATTAGCACTGCAAGCGAGAGCTCGCACGTTGTTGGTCTATGTCGCTGCGATCCGATAGCCCCGGGAAATTTTCGGAAGTTTTTACTGTTGACGATCCACGCAACGACAAGGATTTTGAGACGAGAGAGAATAAAATGTCAGCCGAGGGCAGCGTAGTGTCCGAGGTTGACCTGGAGGAAGACTCGGAAAGATTGAGGGAGATCAGAGGAATGAATTCTGGAATAGCGAGCAAGGCTAAGGAGGAGGAAGAGGAGGAGCTGAATAGAATGAAAGGAATGGTGCAATCCAGGAAGGTGGAGATTGCAGAGCTCAATAAGCAGGTCTGTGCCCTAATGAGTGCTTTGAAAGCAGCAAGGGATGATATTGCGTCCCTGGAAAGACAGATATCCTTAAGGGAAGATAAGTAGTCGTTTACCGAGACGAAAAAGAAGAGAAGAAAGCAAGTCAAAGACACTGGCTCCGCTGATGGTGACCAAAGGATAACAAAAAAGAACAAGAATACGAACAAACCAGTTGTGGAAAAGAAAAAAGAGGAAAAAAGGCAATGGTGAGCAAGGAGGAAACCGCAATGGAAACAAACCAAACTAATGGAGACGACAGGATCATTTTCACTCAAGACTGGGGGGATATGAGCGAAGATGAAGAAAGTGAGTCGGACAAGTCGGAGGAAGAAGAGAGAGAGCAAGCGCCAAAGGAGTACCGTCCACCGCCGATCGTCCTGCGCGAAGAGACGAAGCTGGAAATTAATCGAAAGGAAGCCAGTGCTAATAATATAACGATTGTGTCCTGTAAGACTACCAAAGAGGGAATAAAATTGTTAACAAAGACCCCAACGGACTTCAGAAGACTTAAAACATTATTAGACGCCAAGAATGTTCATGCCACACGTATAGCTTGAAGGAGGAGAAAAAGCTGAAGATAGTTCTGAGAGGAATCCCGAAGGAAATCCCAGCAGAGGAATTGGTGAAGAGAAGGTACCCAGTAGATTCGGTGGCGAGGATGAAGAAGTTCAAGACAGAGTTACCTATGGTGCTGGTAAATGCGGAAAAAAAAGAAGAAGGGAAGATCTTTGACCTGAGGGATGTAGCTGGCATGAGAATCAGGGCTGAGTCGAAATGGAAACAGACGGGAGCAACGCAATGTTTCCGTTGCCAGTTATATGGCCATGTGCAATACAAATGTACTGCAGAATACAAGTGCATGAGGAATGCAGAGAGTCACCCGTCCTTTAGCTGCCCATACAAAGGAACCAGGTGAGCAGCCAAGTGTGCAAATTGTGAAGGTGCGCACCATGCGGCATGGAAGATTGTCCAGAACACCCCTGGAATATCAAGAAAAAGGCAGAAGAAGAGAAGAGGAAAAAAGTAGAGAACGCCAGCACCAAGGAGAGTGTCTCTTATGCCAGTATTACGAAAAAGTCGGACCCAGCTGATATAGTTAACAAATTCATGAAGCTTGCCCAAGATTTAGAAAAGATGTTGCCAATCCTTCAAAAGATTAATGGATAAGATACAGAACAGGAAAAATAATAAAGAAGCTATTAAAATAGTAACATGGAATGCGAACGGGTTGAGAGGGGAAAAAGAGGAGCTGGGACTATTCCTGGACAAACACAATATAGGGGTGGCATTGGTGCAAGAGACGTGGTTGAAGAAGGGGGACTCTTTCCTGCTGAGAGGGTACCGCACCTTCAGGAAGGACAGAAAGAATGCTAGAGGGGGAGGAGTAGCAATAATAGTGAAGGCAGGAATGTGGGTCAGATCCTTGCAATTCGAGACGGAAATTGAGGCCGTTGGGGTCGAAATGGAAAATAATGGAAGAAGAATCTCTTTGGTATCTGTTTACAACGGACCTGGGAGTGAGCTGAAGAAACAAGATCTGGACGCATTGGTGGAACCGGGTAAGGTGTTGATAGGCGGAGATCTTAACGCAAAACATCATGCTTGGAACTCAAGAATTATCAATCCGAATGAGCGCCCGCTAAGTGCATGGGTAAGAGGGATAGGCCAGCAGTAATACACGAACTGGATTCGGGATCACTTCCCGGTCACGGCGGTGGTAGATGGGACGGTTCATATGGAAGAGAATGCGTCGAAAATCAAGACGAACTGAATGAGATATGCTTGGTACAACTCCCAACTTCGATACCCAGAGAGGATTATAGAAAGCGAAGATGTAGAACGGCCGCTAGAGGCCTGACGGGGGACATTTAAAACGTACTGGAGAAGAGTCAAACGGTGGTTCCAGGGATCAGGGGAGACAGATGGAACCCCGGAGCAGAGCAGAGGAGTCTAATTAAAGACAAACATGAGGCCAAAAAAGGGCAGGACAAAGAAGAGGACGGACAAGGAAAGATATTATCGGAAGGTCAAGGAGGTTAAGCAAATGTTGGAAGAACATAAGGATGGCTAGCAAACTTAGGAAAATCGAGGGCAATGATAAACAGTTTTGGAAGCTTCTGAAGACAATTGGAAGACAACGGGATCCGAACAGCTAGACAAGCAGCAAAAGACATAACCGGATACGAAAAGATTTTTGACCTTCAACCTCGACATTACGGTAATAACGAACACGAATCGAAACTGCAACTCCTCTACCTGCTGGCGGCGGGAGCGTGTGACACATCATCAAATATGAAGGCAGCCATGCACAATATAGTACACTTTGGTTGTGAGCGCTGGACGGTGCAGGAAAACCAAAAGGAAGTGAAGACAAGCACAAAATATGCAATATACATACATACAATAAATGTAAAATTTAATGTAATACAAATTTTAAAAGACAATAAATGGACAACACTCAAGATCCGCTGTGTAAAATCCTAGGTTCACTAGACCTCCACTGGCACTTCGCATCCGTTATATGAATGTCGGGTGACCAATGCTTTAAAATTGTACGAATGTCCTATTATGGTATGTAGATGGCGATAAACGTGAAATCAGCGTAAAGTTGTACCGTTTCTGAACGCGTGTCTATATTTTAATGTTGACAAGTGTCTATAGTAGGCGCTAGGCTCGTATGGTGTATATCATATACGCTATTAATACAAGCGGTTTACTGAATGTCTGCTGCATTGGCAACGTTGCTATACAAAGTTACTAAATATTTGCTACAGTTTCTGTCTGTGTGTGAAGAGTAAAAGAAATACGGGTGAGTAGGCATATGATTACTAAGGATTGTAAGGTTTATTTTGGTCTAAACACAAATTTGGAAGATAATTTCCCTATTTATTTCATATGACAAAAACGATCTCCAAGCGAGTGAGCGAGCATCGAAATAAGTGTTACGACTTTTGCCCGGAAATACCCTTCTGCAGCTGATCATATCTGAATGTATACACTCCACGAACGCTTTTGCTATGTCTAATTATTTTTGTTTTACATTTTAAATAACCTATTTTAATCGTTTAACGGTCCCAACAATTTTATTGCCTATTTTTGTATTAAAAATTTTACCCACAAAGGGGATTGTAGATTTTTTTTTTGTATATACTTATAAATGAAAATATTGACATAGAATTGATTTTAGCTTTAGATATCTCGGCTTCCAGTTCTGATATTTCTTCCGAGCACTCCGAATATATCTCCGATACTAGTGAGGGTATTACAATTTATAAAATTAAATTGAACAAACACATTACATTTTCATTTTTATCTAGGTGGCACATCAAATGCATCTCGCGAGTATTCGGAAATAACACCAATTTTTGTTCGAAAAAAAAAACGAAAACAATGCAATCTTAGTTTCTCCTACAAATAAAAAGGTACTTTATTACTTTCTTTTTAATGACAATTATTATTTCTTTTCTTTTCTGTTAGACATGAATATTCCTATGGAGTATTCTGAAGTAAGTTTAATTTTATCTGAAACAGAAATTGATCATGATGAGAGTCCAAGTTACAACCTTCCCTCGAATACAAATGGTAGGTAAACTTTTCATTTAATCACGATTACTACCTCCATTATTTATCTCTTCTTAAACAGAAGTTGCAGCCATGCTCTGCATCTTCAAGAAAGAAGCAGAATTGCTTATATTGCGATACACCACAGCTTAACTTTGCCAGACATCTGGAAAGACAGCATGATAAAATTCAGGTGCAACAGTGCTCTAAATAAAAGTGATCCCATGTGAAAACGTATTATTGACAAAATAAGAAAGGAAGGTGATTTTTGTAGCGACGAAACTGTACCTGTACAAAAAAAGAAATCACAAGTAGTTGCAGATGAGTCTTGTCTATTGCCATGTTTACATTGTAAAGGTACATATTCTTATGATTTGTTAGTACTTATCTTAATGTAGATTTTCATTTTGCAAATCTTTTTTTATAAATGATTATATTAATACCACTAAATTAAAAAAATCTTTAACTATTGTTAAGATTTTAATTGTAAATAGTTAACTTTAACAAAGAAAACAAATTACTTGGATTGTTACAGGGTACTATGCAAAAACTATGCTTCGTAAACACGTTAAACGATGTGCTTTTCAAAAATTCGCTAATAGTGCCACACGAAAACATCACCAATCAGATAGCCATACTTTAATGACTCATCATTTTGGCCCAAGTGATCCATTGAGAACATCTGGTGTTTTACGCTCATTAAAGGCTGATCTTCATATACCGTTTGGCAATCAGTACTAGATGTTTGTTTTTATGGGATTTTATGTATTTACGAGTAACCTCGCATATAATTTTCTCTTTTTTGGCAACTACAACAACAACTTAAACAACAAATTGAAGAGCTTTATTGTTATAAATCTCTTCAATTTGTGGACATTTTACACTACTCAAAGTTTAAGACAATTGTGCAGGCAACAAAAAATATTTCAATGTATAACCAAACCACAAAATCATTTGCTTCTCCTTCACTCGCTTTACAAATCGGTACCCTCCTAAAAAAGGCAATAAATGGAGCTTATTCATTGGAAGTGCAAAGAACAACGATATGGAGCAACTATCAAAATTTATGGGACACACATTAAAGACAGATTGTTCTGTTTATAGAATGTCGGGTAGCATTTATCAAACGGCAAAAGTTTCGAAGCTCCTTTTACTTATGACGGATAAAGGAGTGGAACAGTTCAAAGGAAAGAATTTACATGAAATCAATATTGATGTAAATCCAATATATGACGATGAAGATGTTTTTGAAAAAATGAACGAGTCCCTTAATCTGGAGGTTCAAGATGCAGAGAGCGAACTAGACTTATTAAGTGATGCACATTTGCAAAGTGAAGAGACTTTACCACAAACCTACAGCCTTGGTTTGGATCTAAACCAACGAAAGAGTGACAGTAAAAAAAAAACAACACCAAGACAACCATGCTCCTCTCAACAAAAAAAAAGTAATAGCAAGTAACTTTAAAACCCATATTCAGAAGAAACAGCCACCAAAACGACTAGAAGTTGAAGATCTTGTGGAACGTTATCCTGATCTATTTAGAGGCCGCAAATGGACATCAATATATAATATTTACACAGGCAAATTGAAAATCTAATTTAACCCTTTAAGTCCGGAAGTAACTAATTTTTAAAATATTTAATTCAAATTTTCAAATATGGTTTAAAACTACAAGGAAAAACTGAAAATGAAAATAAAAAAAATTATTCAAAACATTTTTCCAAAAAAAAATAGTGGTTACTCTAAGCGGCCAGTAGGACTGCCAGTGTAATTAATGTTTACATAAAATAAAAAAAAAAATGAAAAAACAAGCACTGCGCTAACCACTGTGGTACGGCAAGAAACAATTTCTTTTCTCATTCAGAACAGTCCTATCCCACTATGGTAATTTAACAAAAAAGTACACAGGTTTTCTATCTTTCCATTTTAGGCACAATGGCATATCTTTAGTCATACGTCAGTCATATTGACCTCTAGTAAGCTTTTTGTCATCTTTAAAGCCATCCGGCAAATACTTCTTACCTTTTCTTAGACTACCGCAGCTGTAAATTTGGTCTTGTTTCAAATCCCATACCAATGAAACATAAAATAATTATCGAAGAAAATCCTGTGGTTTTTACCTTGTAAATCTTTCACTACTCTTCTCCCCAAATCTTTTTCAGGCAGATCACTTATCGTTCCAGTATATATCTGAAAGTCGCATACATATCCCGAATCATCGGCGCGTACCCATACCTTGTAACCACGCTTCATCGGTTTTGCCGGCATGTACTGGGGTTCATGCATGATCTGCCTTTGTATTTCATCATACTTTTATTTGGACTTGGACTTGGAACCTACATCTCAACTAGGGTGTGAACCTGAGGCCCATCCTGGCTTAGTCAATCAAATAATTGTTGGCCGTCACAAACAAAAGTAATCGAAAACACAGATTCCATAACATTGGAAGCAAAAAAGGCTCATGTTCACCATAACATTTAACATTCCCAACAAATATTCATCCTTCATGAAACTGAAAAGAGTCGTGGCCTACATATTGCGTTTTGTGTCTAATTGCAAGGTACCTAAAGTCAATCGAATTTCAGGAAAACTATTAACAGATGAACTGAAAACAGCTGAAATAGTTATTCTAAAACTAACTCAACGTCAGTGCTTTGCAAAGGAATATGATGAATTACAACGTTCTAAATTTGTTAATTATCGGAGCAAATTATTATCTCTGCATCCGTTTTAAGACGAACACGGTCTTATTCGGGTAGGAGGTCGCCTAAATCAGTCAACATTTGAATTTTGTAAAAAAAACATCCTATAATTTTACTTAGTGGACATCATATCAGTAGCAGAAGAGCAGTGAAATAATTGCTCGAGATGAACACATTCGTCTTGTTCACTGTTGTCCTCAAGCACTATTAGCTTCACTACGCAATCGATATTGCCCTATTACAGGAAGAAATCTTGCACGTAAGGTTTGTCGCAGTTGCGTAACTTGTTTTCGAGTTCAACCTACGCCTGGCCACCCCGAATTAATGGGTAATCTGTCCTCAACTCGTCTAACTCCTGCGCGACCATTTTCAACAAGCGGAGTAGATTATGCAGGATTATTTTTGATCGTAAAACTCGTGGCGCTAAATTAATTAAATCGTATGCGTGCCTTTTTGTATGTTTTGCAACTAAAGCAATACATCTAGAACTCGTATGCGATTTAACCACACAATCTTTTTTATCAGGTCTTAAACGATTCATGTGTTGCGTGGTCAATGTTCAGATATTTATCCAAACAAAGCGACTAATTTTGTAAGTAGAAATAATAGTCTATCAGATATTTATAATTTTCTTTATAAAGAAAGTGATAATATTCACAATACATTAGCAAACAAAAATAGTACAAATAGTACATTTTAATATAAAGTCATGGCATAATTAACGTTTTTATAAATACCTCAATTATAAAATGTCAATCCATTTAAAAAGGCGAAAATAATTGCCGAAACATGTATGGAAATTATAAATAGTGATATAATGAAATGCAATAAATTCTGAATACGAGTCAAGCAGGCCTTTTCGTCCACAAATGAAAAACTGTTACTGTTAAACGTGCCTTTACACGTTTAACAGTAACTGAGAAAGAGTTTCCATTTTTTAAAAAAGTTTTACAATTAAGAAATTCTTATTTGCAATGTGTGTAACTCAGAATTCACAACTGAACAAGGTGGACGTTGCAATATTATTCTTCATACGCAAACACAGAAGCACAAAAAAAAAGCTGTCTCTGTATAAGTAAAACAGTTTATTGTTTTTCAAGAATACAGAACCCACTTCGGAAGATTCCAACATTGGCCCGCTAACGCAACTGCTTTCGCTTGCCATACTACCCAGCATGATTTTAGTTTTAAATCTTCAGATTGTACCTATATGATTAGAGTAGACATTCGACACTGTATGCGAAAGCAGTCAGAGTAATCATGTCGCAGCGATCCGGTGGCCCCGGGAACTTCAATTTACTTAACGATGACGACCCAGGCGAGAATAAGGACAATGATTCGGTTACGAGCAACAACAAGAAAGAAAATATCAACTCAATGTAAGAAATGGACCTTGAGGAGGACTCAAGCAGATTGAGAATTCTGCGGGAAATGGTTGGAAAGAATGAAATGAAGGAGGCAAACCAGATACGATCGAAAGAAAAGGCAACAGCAGAGCTAGCACGACACGCAAGGGAGATAGAAGAAACCAACAAATTAATCACAGAGCTAATCGCTCACGTAAAGTCGATGAAGGACAGGATGGCAAACCTCCGTTATTTGGTAGAAGAGGATGAAAACTCGGATGGATTTGAACTAAAGAAACGAAAGAAAAAAGAAAAGTCGGAGAAAACAACTGGAGTGACTAAAAAACAAAACCAACTGAACACGGGAACCAAGAAGAAAGAACCCAAGGAGACAAACCATCAAATGCAGGAGAGGAATTCGAATGTACCGGTAGGGAAGAAAAGCCAAGAATGCATGGGGGCAGTAAATGGGAACTGGAAGGATAATGTGTGGCATGACATAGTATACACACAGAATTGGGAGCAAGAAGATCAGCCAGAGGAAGAAGAAATGGAACCGACAGAGGAAGAAATAGTAGAGGAAGAAAAAAGGGAACCGAAACCATCGCCGATTGTAGTGAGGGAAGAAGGAAAGCTAGAACTGATTAGGAAGGAGGCTGAAGCCAACAATATCAAAGCTGTCTCTTTCCGAAACACAAGGGAAGGTTTAAATTTTTTTACCAGAACAACGGAGGATTTTAGAAGGCTAAAAACAATGCTGGAAGGAAAGCGAGTGAAGATGCACACCTACTCATTAAAGGAGGAGAAGACATACAAAGTAGTACTGAGAGGCATACCGAAAGAAGTTAAAACCGAAGATGTCGACGAGAAACTAAAAGAAAGGGGTTTCCCCGTAGTCTCAGCAGCACGGATGAAGAGGTTCAAGGAGGATCTGCCCATGTTAATGATCAACGCCGAGAAGAACGAAGAAGGGAAAAAGGTGTTCGACCTTAGAGAAGTAAAGGGAATAAGAGTTCGTGCCGAAGCGAAAAGGAAGTCGACATCGATAACACAGTGCTTCAGATGTCAGATGTACGGACACGTCCAGTATCGGTGCACGGCCGATTACAGATGCGTTAGATGTGCGGGGGAGCACCCATCTTTTGAGTGCCCTCACAAAGGTGGCGAAATGCGCGAACTGTGGAGGTGCTCACCACGGAGCGAGTACTGTCTGTTCGTTCCATCCGTTCAATGTGCGGAAGAGGAGGGAAGAAGAGAAAAAAGAAAAAGTATAGAAAGCAACGACAAAAGAAGGATTATCCTTTGCCCAGGTAACTAAACTTCCTGAAAAGAGTTAAGCAACTAGCAGAGGAATTGGAGAGAATGATGCCAATATTAAGACAGCTTGGAAATGGCAACTAACGAAAAGAATAATGTGTCAACCAAAGAAAACTTCAGTGTGAAGAGTCTGTGTGCGTACAGCCTGCAGGGTGTGCGCACGTTTACTTGTGTTTCCTCTCGATATTTGAAGTTTCTGTGGGAATAACGTTATTATATATTATTTTGTGTTGATTAGGTGGTTACGATACAGCCTGACAGGTTATTAATTTTTCCTTTTCCTCTTTTTCAATTCATTATTCTCGATTTTAAATTTTTGTTTATTCTTTTTAAGTAGTTTAAATCAGAAAATACATATCTTCGTAGCTGTTTTTCGGATTAAATGTGCTACACAGTTTCCATTATATTTGGAAAAAATAAACCTGCTCATATAGTGTGAATATTATGAAGTTTTATTTTCGCTTAAAATAACATAAAAAATCAGTTAGTAACACGGGGTCAATCAATAGTGAAAAAACACTATTTGCAAATGGGATTTACAATTTTTGCTTATGTACGCGTAATGTTATTAAGCATAAATTATTTCTCTATTAGAATGAATAATAACAAAATTTTTACAACAAATAGTTGAGTGGTGGATTTATGCACCACTGGTGTGATTCAATATTTTTGAAACACATTGTAACACGATTTCGATATGTAATATAAGAACTTAGATTGCGCATATACGTTATTATTATAGCTTTTTATTACTTATTTTATATATTTGGCTTCAAAAAAACAACATTTGACTCCATCGACCTCAATTTCCACTTTGCCTGCGCCAAAATGGATAAAGGAGGGGATTGTCTACACCCTCCACCATAAAAAAACGAAGCAAGGTAGAACCTTTCGGCAAGACACCTTTAGAAGTTTTCTTCGTTTCTTTGACGACGAAGTGCTGAATATGCTCATAGAATATTCCATAAAATATGCTTACGACAATAATCGCTTTGACTTTCTCCTAGAAAGACATGAATTGTTAAATTTATCGGCATATTATTATTTTCGGGATATCATTCACTACCACAAACGCCCTATATTGGTCAAATGATGAGGACAAGGGAATTGACTTGATAAAAAAGTGTATGAGCAGAAATAGGTTTCAAAATATAAAGCAAAATTTACATTGTTCAGATAACAATAACTTAGACAAAAATGATAAATGTGCTAAACTAAGACCATATTTAGACATAATCAATAAAAAAAATTACAGTGGGGAATATTTACTAACAACCTTTCAATTGTTGAACAAATGGTGTCATATTTTAGTAGGCATTCTTGTAAAATGTTTATCAAAGGAAAGCCAGTAAGGTTTGGCTTCAAGATTTAGTACCTCAGTTCCTCTGATGGATATTTGTTTTATTCATTACCGTATGCAGGAGCTAGTGGTAGCAAACATTCTGAGTTAGGTCTTGGTATCTAAAAAAGAAAAGTTTCTTCACCACAGGTACAATCAGAGAAAACAGAATACAGAACTTTCCACTAGAACATCCAAAAATATTTTCTAAGCGTGAGAGGGGTTCCTATGAGTCGGCATATGACTCTAATACCAAAATTTCTCTTGTGCGCCGGAGCGACAATTCTTCTTTCAAAGAGAAAAAGGACACAATATATAATTCAACCACATGCCATTGCTGAATATAATAAGTATATGGGTAGGGTTGACCTACATGACAATGGAATTGCAAGCTATAGATGCAGGATTTTAGGGAAAAAGTGGTAGCACAATTGTTAACGCCTGGAAGTTGTATAACATCGCCAACGATACTAAAATATCACAACTAGATTTTAAATCGTATATAACTTTATATCTTCTAAAAATCGAAAAAACCTACGTCTCGCGAAATGTTCCTCCCACAATTGATGAATTTCGCTACGATCAGCATGAGCATACTATCGTATCGCATGAGGCTAAAGCAAGAAAAAGGTGCAAGGTATGTCATAAACATACTATTTACATCTGCGAAAAGTGCAAAGTACATTTACATGTAACTTGTTTTAGGGAGTTTCACAAAAAATAATTCCTTTTCGTTAGCGGTGCATTTATGCACCAGTTAGAAATATTAAAAAATTATATTTTATTATTTGTTCAAGCTTAGTCGGCATATTCGGCAATTTAGTCCAATTTCGCACATACTTTGGCGTTTTTTTATTGTCAAATTGGTTTTATTTTATTTTTTATGTTACACTTTGTATCATGGTTCCTACCAGTGGTGCACATGCGCACCAGCATGTTTTTTTGTGATCCTGTTTTTTTTTGTTTGTAAATTATTCAAATACTAATCTATTAGCCGCATTAATAAAGTTATTTAAAACTAATTTTATTTTTGTTTTGTTTTACACTCCGATGATATGGGTTAACTTATCGGAAAACGAAATCGTGTTCAAACCACAGAAAATATTGATCAGAGCATACCCGTGCAAAGACGATGATCAACCACTTGAAGAGGTTCTGAAAGTGAAGGAGGTGCCCCTGAAAGAGCTACAACGTGACGGAAATAAGATTGGACCTGTAACGAAAGACGAACAAAATCAACTAATTCAGTTGTTAACCGAATATAGAGATTGCTTCGCACTCACGCCCACTGAGCTTGGTTGCGCTGAAACTGCGGAGATGGCCATTCAATCGAAAGAAAACCAGCCGTTCCCGTATCGTCCGTACCGCATGGCGCGGGCAGAACAAAAGACATGGGCAATGAACTATTGGATTGCAATATCGTTAGAGAATCAGATTCTGATTATAGCTCGCCGGTTTTGCTTGTAAAGAAAAAGAACGGAGAGCAGAGGTTGTGCATAGATTATCGAAAACTCAACGCCATGACTATAAAAGATAATCAATCGTTACCGAGAATCGATGATCAAATTTGACAGACTGCAGGGTGGCAAATATTTCATCAGTTTAGACCTTCGTTCTGGTTACTACCAGATCCCATTGAAGGAAGAATCCAAAAAATATACGTCATTTGTCACGTCTGGTGGTCAGTACAGGCTACCGTTTGGATTGGCAAATGGTCCTCGAATTTTTCAGTGTTTTATTAATAGAACACTCAACCCAGCTAACAGCAGTATATGTGGACGACGTCCTACTTCATTCTACAACTGTGGAATAAGGGCTCGGAAATTTACGGAAACTTTTGGACATCTTCAGAAAAGAACACCTGACTCTGAACTTAAAGAAATGCGCGTTTCTTACGACGACGGTGAGTTATTTGGATTTCGAAATAACAGATGGTAAGATGCAACCTGGTCGTAAGAAAACAAGGGCAATTGAATTGTTTCCAACACCAAAAACTGTACATCAAGTTAGACAGTATATAGGTCTTACAGGATATTTTAGACACTTCGTAAAAGGAGGATATGCTATAATTGCGAAACCGCTAACTAACTTGACGAAAAAAAGTGTTGCTTGGAAATGACAAGATCAGGAAGAACAAGCTTTCCGAAAACTGAAAGAGTCTCTGATTGAACGGCCAGTATTAGCAATATTTGATGAAACGCTTCCAACAGAATTGCACACAGATGCGAGATTCATCAGATTAGGAGGAATACTGTTGCAGATGCACCCAGACGACCGATTCCATCCACTGGCCTACTACAGTCGTCAAACCATAGGGACTGAACCTAGTTATTATTCTTATGAGCTCGGAGCGTTGGCGGTTGTCGATGGCATAAGAAAATTTAGGGCATGTCTGTAGGGAATTACATTTACTTTTACAACGACGCCGACGCAACGGACACTCTTTATGATATTGCTCGCATCGCTCAATTGTACGGCTTGAAAATCAACGTGGACAAGACCAAGGTGCTGACAACGGATGGATCGCAGGCCACCGTTCACCTCGACGGTGTACAGATCGAACAAGTGCAGGAGTTCAAATACCTTGGGTCACTGGTTCAGGAGAAGAAAGTGGCTTCTACAGCAGAGATCCACAGCAGGATTGGACAGGCAGCCGCGGCGTTTGCCTCTTCTCAAATGGTGCCCTGTGGAAGAAGATTAACATCTCCATGAAAACCAAAATTCGCCTCTTTCGGACGCTGATTTTCCAATTCTCCTCTATGGATCAGAAACATGGACCCTGCTTAAACTGGATTTGGACAAACTCGAGGTATTTCCAAATGCGATGTCTGCGACAGATCCTGGGAATTTCATTGCGCGATCGCTTACCAACGAACCATTCGGACAATCTGTCAACAGCAACCAGCCATCGGTGAAGTGATCCTGCAACGCGATTGAGGTGGTTTGGGCCACGTCTGCAGAATGGGCGCAAACCGAATACCACAAAGACTTCTCTGGAAACAGCAACCCGTCCAGTGGAAAGTTCAACGCACCGCGCCAAAGAAAACGTGGACAAAACAAGTGGAAGACGACTTGAAGAACCGGCGTCTCGACCTCAATCAAGCTAGGACCACCGCCATGGACCGAAAAGCGTGGAGAGCGATCATAGAACAAGTCCGAAATCCTGCGGCACCTACAGCAGCGTACTGGTTGCGTGGGCAACCTCCGCCAGTCGCCAGCTAAGGATCATAGATAGAGATAGATAGATAGACATTTACTATAGTAACCGACTGCAAGGCATTAAAGGCTACCAGCGAAAAGAAACAAATTTTACCCAGAATTCCGAGGTGGTGGCTACAACTTCAAGAGTATTCCTTTGTTGTAAAATATCGGCCCGGAGGTAGAATGGGCCATGCCATTATCTCTATCTCTATTAAATACGTTATCTAAAATAGCAGAAAGAGTTATTTTAGAGGCCCTACTGTAACACGTTGATGACGGAGATATTTTGCCGCAGCAGCAGTTTGGTTTCCGGACAAACTACTCCACGGAACATCAGGTAGCGAGAGTGCTAGTGGATATCATCGGAGAACTCAATCGATGGCATCACACGGCGTCACTTCTTGTGGTCCTCGGTCCCATCCTTTTTAACCTCTACACGGCAGATGTACCAACTTTCCCCGGGAACAAGATAGCGTTGTATGCTGATGATACCCTGGTGTATGCCCATTCGTTCTCACAGATCGTCGCGCTGGCGAAAATCAACAATCAAATACCGCACTACGAACGTTATCTAAAGGAATGGAGGCTCTCTACCGACCCCCAGAAGCCGGCTGTTACAATTATCACTAAGAAGACAAACCCGATGCGCATCCCTACATACCCGAAGCTATTTAGAACGGATTATGCGCCGGTGATAAAATATCTAGGGGTTTATCTTGACAAACACCTTACATTCAAGCAAATGGTAGAAAACAATGCGAAGAAAGCGATGGCTGCCCTGCACAAGTACCGGTACCTACTCATACACAGGAAACTAAAAAGAGAAATTAAACACTCTTTTTTAACCCATTAATGGCCAAAGCATCATTAACGAAGCATTATCGTATGTCTTTTTTTCATAATTGTATAAAATCTCAATTTTAAAATAATTTGTTGTCGAAATTATTATGTACATATAACTATTTTAAACTCACAGCAATGTCTTTTGCGAAAAGTTACGAAATAAAAATACCACTTTCTATTCGAGAATTGAAAGAGAATGAAGAGGATATAAATGATACTCTTCTTATAGAGCAGCAAAATATAGGAGATATTGACGGCACGTTCGAAATACATTCAACTAATGAATTTGAAGGTGATAAGGAGCCGTCTGTTGTAGTAAATGAGCCAGGTACCAGTAGAAAGGGAAAAGCCAAGCAGAAAACAAACCAGTATGTTGCTTGTTGGTCAAAGACCAAACCACGTTACTCTTCATCGACATCGTCCACTGAAGCTACAACAAAAGAAATAAGTCGTCTGATAGGAGGGAAGACACCTTTTGAGATATTTTATTTATTTTTTGACGAAGATCTTTTAAATCTAATAGTTGAATACAATATAAAATACGCGAAACAAAATAACCGACATGATTTTACTCTATCAATAGCTCAACTAAAGCAATTTATAGGAATTTTAATAGTTATGGGTTACCATGCTCTTCCTGCTATTGACATGTACTGGTCTAAGGATTTAGATAAGCGTGTCGACCTTGTTAGAAAATGCATGAGTAGGAATACGTTCAGAACTATCAAACGAAACTTGCACTTGGCAAATAATAATGCTGCAGCAAAAGCGATGAATCTGCCATAGTGAGATCGGTTTTTAATTAAATGAACAAAAAATATCTATAGTTTGGTATATTTTTATATTATTTGTCTATCAAAGAGCAAATGGTTCCATATTTTGGTAGACATTCTGTCAAAATGTTTATAAAAGGAAAGCCTGTTCGCTTTAGCTTTAAAATTTGGTGCCTTTGCAGTTCAGGAGGATACCTCTACCAATTCATACCTTACGGAGGTTCCTCTACCGAAGCAAAAAAATCCGAACATCCTTGGAACAAAAGTTGTTTTAGATTTACTAACTGTAGTTTTGAATCCATCGCAGTGCAGGGTGTTCTTTGACAACTTTCTTTTCTAGTTATAATCTGTTTTGCTTGCTGAAAGACAGAGGATTTTATTTTACTGGAACAATAAGAGAAAATCGTTTAGCAAAGTGTCCTTTAGAAAGCAGCACATCAGTACCAAAAAAGGATAGGGGATATTTCTATAGTATATACGATAAAAACGCTGAAGTAACTATTGCTAGCTGGAATGCCAACCCAGTTGTCACCGTTGCAACTAATAATGGTTACATACATCCACCTGTACATGTGAAATGGTATAATAGAAAACCACGTAAAGAATGCTTACTACCTCAGCCAAATGTTATAAATGATTATAACCAGCATATGGGTGGTGTTGATTTACTGGACAATGGTATTGCGAACTATAGAATAAAAGTAAGAGGTAAGAAATGGTGGAGGTCATTATTTACTAATTTAGTAGATTCCACAATAGTCAATGCTTGGAAAATTTACAATATCGCAAATTCCTCACAAATGTCTCAGATAGAGTTTCGATCCTACTTGGTCTTAGCATTGTTTCAAATTAGCAGTATAAGGGAAAGCGAAAGTGAATACAAACAGGAAGACGAAAGGAAACTATCGTTAGGCCGTCCATCTAAAGGTAACTTACCTAGTGAAATGCGTTACGAGTTAGTCATAACATAATTCGGCAAACGGAGGGTAAAAGACGCCGCTGTAGATTATGTAAGACAAATAGTGTTTATATGTGCGATAAATACCATGTTCACCTACATTCGCCTTATTTTACGAAATTTCACCAAATATAAGGTAACAATATATGAAAAAAAAAATTAACATATTATGCCAACGTCAAATCCGTCGTTAAGTTCAGAAACACAAAATACCCGATTTCATGATCACGGTCACCAAATCAATTACATTGAAGGATATACAAAGCCGGGCCCGGTAGCTTCAAGGGACGAGAGCATACTTCGAGCCGCACTTCTCGAAGAAAGAAATTATACAATGCAAGAAGTGTCAAACGTGGGGCCATGCCGCGTCGAATTGTTACCTCAACATCTAGAAGTGTGTTAAATGTGCCCGTAATCACCGGTCTTTTAACTGCACTAAAGATCGGGAAACTCCGGCACTTTGTTGTAATTGTGGCAAAAACCATCCTGCCTCTAGCGCGGACTGCAAGGTGTATATCCAACTCTTCGAAGAGAAAAAAACAAAACGCAAAGAACCGCCCCGCCGGCTAGCCAGCGCAAATACATCCCGGCTCCGCCCTCCGCAAGAAATCTGTTGTAAAAGATTTCCCGCCAGTTATATTCTTACTACCCGTATAAATACGTATAATTATAACAATTCGAACGAATTCATATACTGAAGCATTCTTTATATTAATAAATTAACAGAGATATTATATCTTTTTTCAAACCATTTCCTGAAATAGTTCTTTCCAAGTATAATACCATCACAGTGAAACATCTTTTTAGTAAAGTTAAAGATGCTGCACCTACTTTGTAAATAACCAATTCTCAATTATTAATGTCCCGAAACGTAACAAAACCTTAAACTAAATACACAATTGATTCCTAACCTAATTCTTGTTTCATTTCGAAACAAGTAAATTGATTTATTTCACTAACCAATTCTATATATAAAATTGCGTGCGATGACTGTGAGGGATGTTATATTGGACAATCATCTCAGTGGTTGGAGCAAAGAATTATGCAACACAAAAGTGACGTAAGAATAGCCAAAAAATCACGTGCCTTAGCAAAATACAGTTTAAAATACAATCAATTTGACTACGATAAAAAGCTAATGGGGTGACAGTATTCATCCTCAAACCACCTCGTCCGACCGCGAAACGCGACGGACGTGTGTAAAAAACAGCTACATCGTGTATAGTATATGTGTGTATATCAAAGTGGTCCCAAGGTAAGCGCCGACTACCTGCGATCCCTCGCTTGCGAGGGTTTGTTTACGTTTCGGCGCCAGACAGCCGTCTAGGCTAGTCTAGACGTAAACAAACATTTACCACCTTACCCAGTGCGTATCTATAGTGCGTCCAAACGCACTTGCAAGTACAGAGAGACAATACAGTGTTCTACAGTCGGTGTATATAGTAGTGTAAGTTTTTAGAACACTTTATTTTTGACTTTTATGAGCGGCGTCGACGCTTTAGCCAGAGACGCCTACCGCAGCGTCCCACAACTCGTTTCCAAAGTCTGGAAATACGTCGACCTGGAAGACGTAAAAAGCCGGTACGACGCCGCTGAAGCCGTACTGGAGACGCCTTCCCTTCAGTGCACAACCACTCGGACGCCCACCATCGCGCCGGACCCCGTCTTGACGCCCGACGTCGTGACGTTCCTGGCAGGATCCCAGGACCTCACCCCACCGCCTACAGAGCATTCTGGCGCGATAACGCCCGGCGCCGCGACGCCCAACACACTGAAGCCCTCCGCCCTGAAGCCTGCTGTCGCCGAGATGACGACGCCGACTCACGCCGCGGACCGTTCCATCAACGACCCTGATGGCGACGCCGAAACCGCATCTCTGCCAAACAGGGAAGTGATGGCCTCTCCGGAAACGACAGACGCTAACACGTCTGCAAAGAATGCCGGCGCGAACGAAGATGGCGCTACTGCACACACTGGCAACGGCGAGGCTGAGACGCCCTTCCAAAAACCCCGACGGTTTGCAAGGAAGACGACCCTCGCTGAGTACTTGCACATCGCGACGCGGAACGCGTACAGCGTTCTCACGGACACTACCCCCGCCCCAATAATAGAAGAAGACGCCATGGACACCACCCCGGCCACGCAGCCTCCCCAGCAACAACCGGAAGAGGAACCGTCCACTCCGGCGGCGAAGAACACCAAGCCTCCTCCCCTATGTTTCGCGACAAGAATGCAGGAGCACTATTGGGAATTTCGCGCGAGATTGGACGCCATCTCCGTAAACTATCACGTACAATTCTCGGGAAATAATACCCACATCTATTACCGCGACATGTCCGCCTATAAGAAGTTCATTACGGAGAACAAGGGAAAAAATCCCCTTCTACACATTCACCCCGCGTGCGGAGCGTACTCACGCCTACGTTATAAAGGGTCTCCACAACGAGATCCCCCGAAGGAAACGTTAGGCAGGGGCTGGTGGAGCTTGGAGTGCCGGTCCGGACGGTGGAGAAGTTCAGAAAGACGCGGAATCCGATATTCATGTTTACGGTCGCGAAAAATATCACCCTTAAAGACATTATCGCGAAAGTTAAATATATACAGCGCACACGCGTATATATAGAGGCACATGTAAATAAAAAGACAATAACGCAGTGCAAGAAATGTCAAGAGTGGGGTCACGCTACGACCAACTGCTACTTGAACATCGTGCGCTGTGTCAAATGCGGCAAATCGCACCGCTCTTTCGAATGTCCCGACACGGCGTCAGAACAGCCCGCCAAGTGCTGCAATTGCGGAGGAACGCACCCAGCCTCCAGCGTCGACTGTCCGCGGTACGCACAAGCGCTGGAATCGCGGAAGCGCCGACAACAGCCCCAAAGACAGAGCGCCACTCCAGCCAAGCTTGTGCCGGCGCCGCAGCCTACGACGAATCCGTGGACCAAGCGGGATTTTCCACCGCTGCCGTCAAAGTCGGGGTCGAATGACACGCCGAGGCCGTCTACTGCCAACGAACGTCCGCGTGAGGGGCGCACGTCGGAAGCAACAGACACGGAGAGCGACAGCGGTGACGACTACAACACCAAGCGAGCGAGGATCACCGCTGTCTGCAGGACATCGCTGAAACCATGCGTGAAATCAATGAAATCGTTGATCTTAAGAAACTGTCGCGCAACCTCAAAAAGCTGTTGGTGGAGCTTAAGAGGTGTGCAACACCATTTGACTACGCGATGGCGATCAACGATTTTAACGAGGGCAATGGCTATTAACATCACCTTATGGAACTGCAACGGCGTCCCTGGCAAGATAGGGGAGATCTCCGACTACGTCGAGCGTCATGGCGTCCACATCCTGTTGTTGACGGAGGTCAGGGTGCCCGATAACTACATTTTCCGACTTCGTGGATATCGGACGCTGATGCGGAGTGGTCGAAATCGTCATGGGGGCGTGGCCATGGCGGTGCGGAATGACGTACCGTTCCAGTCGATGAGACCATCAGGGCATGGAAGCCATTGGGATCCGGCTCGCTTGCAACACTGTGCTGGCGGTGTGCTACAACAGTCCTGCTAGGAGGCTTCGCGCTGTCCGGCTGGAGGGCATCTTCCGCATTTCCCGGAGAGTAATACTGGCAGGGGATTTCAACGCGACGCACGTCAACTGGGGCTGTCGCCGGAACAACGTGAATGGGAACGTTCTGAACGCGTTCATCCATAACAACGACGTGTTGCTGCACCATCCAGACGAGCCCACGCACATTCCGGCGAATGGAACAACACCATCCATAATCGACCTAATACTCACGGCAAACGTCAGGACCTGAGCGACATTGCCGTGCGGGGGATGCCGTCCGACCATGTCGCGTTGGAATTCCAGCTTGGGGAGGGCCCCTGCCTCAGCGCGAAGCGCCGGATCCCAGATTACGCGCGCGCTAACTGGAAGCTTTTCCGAGAGCTACTAAATCAGCGTCCCATCGTCAAAGTGAGGGTCCTGATACAAGCCAAAAAAGAGGAACACTGGTCCCGGTCGATCGAGGAGGCAAATGAGGACTCCGGCAACTTTTGGAAACTCCAGAAGAGAATCGGGAAGCAAAAGGAACCGAACGCCCCGTTAAAAGTTAACGGAGTTTTCATTTTCAAAGACGCTGAGAAAGCAGAAAAAACGGCCACCTTCTTGGAGGACCAGTTCAAGTTCACGAGCACCTCAAGTAAAAGGAGTATCTCCGCAGTCCTCAGTACCTATTCCGACATCCAAAGGGCAAAGGTAGTTGACGCTCCACGGTGGCTTAGAGGAAGTCAAGGGCCTAATCTCAAAACTGGCCTCCAAAAAAGCCGCAGGGATCGACGGCATTCCGAACAGAGCTCTGAAGATCATGGATCCAAAAATGTTATGGCAGCCCTTCTGGATGTGGAAAAAGCCTACAATAAAGTATGGAAAGAGGCCCTCGTATATAAAATGGTCAATATTGGGTTGCCATGGCATCTGATAAAGATCATACAAAGCTGGATGACGGACCGCTCCTTCCGGGTTCGGTCTGGTACATCTCTTTCAACCATAAGAAGGGCAGCGAGGAAATGTTCGGGGGCTCCTTGGTTCACCAGAAATGATGAATTAGTAAACGAACTAGCATTGGGTGACGTAGAAACAACTGCTGAACTTAGACGCGAAGAGGCAATTGACAGAATGAAAAACCACCCGGCAAGTCCATCAGGACAAAAGCCGAAAGAATCTACCTTACCGGATAGAAGAATTTCCAATAGGATCAACGAGATCCTAAAACCACCAAACCTTGCTCTACCTTTATGGGGCAAGGGATACAACGACACTGTTTCATAACCGAGAGTTGCAAAAACAGTAAAGCAAGTGAAGAAAAAAAAAACATATACATACGCTTTACTTGGCGTCACTTTTTGATTGACTAGCGAATAGTGTTATTGGTTGTGAGTGTAAGTAACTCTAAATTGATGCCCCAGCCGTTTCACAGCTACTTAGAGAATGGGGTGGAATGGAGCTGATGTACAGATGCTACCATTAAAATATTCGAAGATAAATACGTACGTGTTATCGAATATTAAAGGATTACTGGTTTAAAAAACTTTGAAATATTATTTAGAGTCAGCGCCATTGTGTCGATAATATATGAACATGGTAGGTGTGTATATTAACAAACATATGTAGGTATTTACTAGTTATTAGTTTTCAGTAGGCAATACCAGCAAATTATTGCACTGATTGAACGCCGACTAGATACCAGGCCCAGGCATTGAGTGGGAAGTATCCCGAGAAAACCAATCGCAACGACGGATACGCATAACATCTATACATATCCCGTGTGCACTCCTGGAGTACCCCAATACGCTATCTTCTCCCAAACATTGTAAATGTATAAAGTAGGACAGTAAATTTATTTAATTACATAATATTTCTTTATTTATTAATTTTCCCCTACCGAGGCTTTTTGGTGTTACAGACACAAAATTAGTAGGTAATTATTATCCTTGAATAGTAGAAATGATTCGATTAAGCAGGTAAGTATTATCAGTTCAATATACTTATGTTTTGGAAGCAAATAATGGCAATACTTCAAATACTACTTTTATAAACTTCTAACAAATATACATAAATTATTAAGGCATAAATATCATAGTTTCCAGTTGAGAAAATCTATTTACTCAAATCTAAAATAATTATTCTTGTGGTGAAAATATTATATGTTCATAATGATTTTAGTATATTGATTACATTTGAAGTAAAAAATTGTTTCGTCTAACAAATTCATGGGTTTGAAAAACTGAACAAATTTTATTCTCAATATAAATACATCTTCTTCTTGCTTATATAGGAAGTTATGTTATATTCAATGTGATGCACTTATATTCAAATTGAGTAATTATTTGTTTGTGTGTAGGAAACGCCTTCAATAAAGCCATGACACGAACATATAATAAATGCGTTCAAGAAAACTGGAGTGTGTCCATTCGATAGAAACAGTTTCAGTTAAGATGATTTCCTACCCAGCTCTGTAACACACCGTCCTGACCCTGAATTGTCTCTTGGCGAAACTGTAAACATTGAGAATAACCCGGAAAGGCCTTCGATTTTCCAAAATACACCTGATTTACGCCACCTAAACGACATCCAATGCAATGAACAGCAACAGTTACGAACGGGCCTGCACTTGGAGCTTCGTTGTTCGGAGGTCCAATGCAGCAGTTCGCAGCAAGAGGAAATTTAAATTAATTAACAAGACGATTCTCATCTAAACCAGAAAATGTCCCGTACGAAGTCGTGGATGCTCTAAACCAACATCAACGGTATCTGCAACCTTTATTAAACCAACTCAGTTTCGAGCACCAATTAAAACTCAACCCAGAATAAATAGACGAAAAATAAATTCAGGGCGCAGTATGATTGCCACGGTTACGCCGAAGAAAGAGATCATTAGAAGACAAAAAGAAGCATCTAACAAAAACAAGAAACCAAAACAGAAACCAAAGAAAACAGTTGTTGGAAAAGTCTTATCGCGAAATGAAAGTGACTCGGAATATGATATTGAAAATAAGAAGATTTTAATACATGTCGAAGATTTCGACTGGTGTGAGGAAGATGAAACTGATATAGTGGCATTAACGGACGAACAATTACTCAACAGTATTCTACCTAGCATACCTGAAGAGGGTGACTATGTCCTCGTTCGTTTAAACCCTAAACGAAGAAGCGTTTATTATGTTGCCAAAATACTAAACAATCGTAATGAAAATTTAGGCTACTACGTTAGTTATTTGCGCGGAAATCGAAAACACTAGCTTACCATGCCAACTGTTCCTGATGTGGCCTACGTGAGGGATCATGATATAAAATTTATAGTGCCCAAGCCAAATGTCATTGGTAGTACATTACGCCAGCAGTAGTACTATTGCTTTGATATAGACTTTACCCAAATTGAGATTCGTTAAAAATTTATTGTTGTTGATAGTTTTATAATTACTATAAACATTAACATAATGTTTTATTTTTATTGATAAATGTTTAAGTTTTGTCAATCTTTGATCTCGGATATATGTTTCTAATTCGAGGCTGATTATTATTAACTTCAAATAAATAAAAATACTTTAAATAATACTTGTATTCTTTTAATATAAGCTGGTTTATTCACTGTGCACCCTATGATTCACTGTGTCCATGAACTATGGCTCACTGTGTACCCTTAGTGTAGTACACAGTGGATCATTTCCCATTAAAAAAAAAAACGCTATATGAACAAAACGGTTAAAGATGGACAGCTGCTGTCTTACAAAAATGTAGAGTAGAAGTTTACGTTTCTAGCTTGGCAATTATGAAGGTCGAGAGTAATATAGACTTATCTACGTTGATTTAAAAAAATTCTTATCCATTGTTCCCACAACGACCCTGTATCATTTATACAATTCGTAAAATTCGCGTATTAAATTGAAGTATTTAATGTTTGATTACAGAATCCTGGATGTATACAACAGACTATCGATGAACATCGGGACAAAGTGTTTGCACGCAAAAAAAAATATACAACCATATTTGCTGTACGAACGGTCATAGAAAATTGCAAAAATTTCTATATAGGAGTAGACCAAGTGTTTCTTCAAGTTGAGGGTGCTAAAAGAGCTTTGGGCATTTTGTTTCAAATTTTTCACGTATTTAATGCAAAGTACCCAATACAGGCAGATTACATTTATACCTTAATTCAGAAAGGAGTTTACGATATGCATACCGCCACCGCCAAAGTTTCTCCTTCACTACTTAACATGTTGTCTTTCACATCAAAATAAATGTTATATATTTTAAAACAATGCGGTGTGATGAATGTGGTTATTTTCTTCTCTGTTTTGACAAATATACAATACATTTAAATATGTTCACAACATAGAAAATCATTTTGGTTGTCCTGTATGAAATTATAGTATGTATAGGCTTTATCACATGAAAAAGGACCTTGAAAACATATATCTAAAAAAACATAGGACTGTCCCGTGTTTATTTAAAAAGAAAGCTATTAATAATACTGCGTTATGTTCAAGTTCGATAAAAAATGTAAGTAATACAGCAGATGAGCCTAGTTGTCAAAATAAAAATACCGATTCAGTTATTGAGGAAGGTGAAAATAAAATTGTCGATCCAGTTACAAAGGAAGGCAATTGCGAAAGTTATAAAACAGTTTTTAACAAAGCCTTACAAGGATTTGTCTCAGAGCTTTATAATAACTTAAAGTCTTTACTCGAACATCGAACAACAAAAAGGAATATCATATTGACAAAATATGCTAGAATTTCAGTGTATCCGACATAAAGAAATGCGACTCTAAAAAAAAAGTATATCCCGGATTTGCGCGGAATTTAAAAAAAACGGGAAGCGACGTCAATGCATAGATTATTTTTTTAAAGGAAAATAAAAATTGGCTTGAATCAATTTAACCTATACAAATACCACCTCCAGTAGTAAAATAAATGATAAGAAAGTTAGCCGGCAGAAAAAGAATTTTAAATTCTGTTCAGTAAAAGTGCAAAAAAAGAAAAGTAAGGGAAACTTTGAAGGAAAATAACCCTAAAGCAATTGCGTTAGCAGCCAAAATGTCTGCGAGGTTAGCCGGTAAGAGACGCAGCTGACTTAATTAAGAAACTATCTACTACCTCATCACCCAACATAGCAACAAATATGAAAGACAAAGACACCAGAACGAGCTTTGGCACTTATAGTAGACAGCAAATTGACCACACAGCAATACAAAAACGTAAGAAAAGAAACAAATAATTCCATCAAGCAAATCCGTATTTCCGCCTTACCACCTTGTGGAAGAAGTAAAGAAAACCTGTTATCCCCCCGAAGAATCTATTGTTATTACTGAATATTCAGCAGAAATTAATTTACAAGATTTGTTGAATTTGACATGCAAACGCATTATTGAACTACAGGAAGGGGTTTTAAATAGTTTTAACTGATATACAAAGGAAAAAGTTCGTATTAATCTGTAAATAGGGCTATGCTGGCAGCTCCGGATAGAACCGCTATAACCAGCAAATTCATAGTAATCACAATGATGAATATTGTTTTACTATTTCCTTCGTTCCCCTAAGGTTAAATGCCATTGACAACATGGGATCAACTGAAGTAATTTGCAAAAATATGATGACCAAGTTCTCTTACGAAAAGAAACGAAAGACCTGATAGTTACCGAAACACACAAGATTAAAGAAAAAATACTAAAATTGGCATCAGTTAAGGTTTCTTATAAATAATAATAGAGATATCCATTAACTTCTTACATTAAATTTTCGTTAAATACCTTTCTTACCAGATGTTACTAACAATGATAGACGGAGAGGTTTGTAGCGCTCTGTCTCAGAATCAATCATCCTAATATTGTTTTATATGTGGAGCTTTCTCCAAAGATATGAACAGCAATAAAGAAGAGTTATACGAATTTGGTATATCACCACTTCATTCGTAGTTTTTCATAAATATATAAATATATATTCTTTTTGTTTTCTGATGAGTTTATTTTGTACTCTAGTTATATAAGTTGCTTTTTGCAAAATTATGTTCTTATAGTTCTATACAGCGTGTTAAAAAAAGGTTGTCGGATATTTTACCCAATTATAGTACTGGTGGAAATAAACAAAAAAGTCTTAGTCAACATGGGTTCGCAATACAACTGTTTTTGACATATAGTCGATTGCATATTTTAAAATAAAGAAAAACATTTTTCGGTTTTGAGAATAGTTCCATTTGTCAAACAACTGATTGTGACTTAAAATTAGTTCTGTCAGACATCTGTCATCAGATTATTTATCATTTGCGTCAATTTTTTTTTTGTTCTCAAATTATGCATAAGTACACAAATGCAGAAATGGCCGATATGCATTTTATATATGGTCGTGCGAATGGTAATGAACTCTGCGGGTCCTTGCAAAAAACACCGCCAACGACAGAAGGTTTTTTAAAATTTTCCTTCGACTGAAGCCATCGTCAAAACCCACCGCAAGTGAAGGACGAAAGGGCGCTCGGCCATCCAACTCTGGTCCGCGCATACTGCCTCTTACCGGACACGAACACTATGAGTGCACACATTTTAAAATACCATTGTACATACTTAAATTTAGTATAGGGAAACCGAAATACCATAACTGAAATACAATATTGTTATGATTTGTTGTTAATTTGTTAGAGCAATAAAGTTTTTGTTGAGTTGAGAGAGAGAGAGTGCGAATGGTAATGCCACTGAAGCACGGCGTATGTATGCCGAAGAATTTCCAAATCGGTTGTTACCGAGTGATAAGATTTTCTCAAGACTTCATATCCGGCTGTCCGAAACTGGTTCATTTAAAATTAATGGTGGTTCTAGTAGACCTAGATCAGTTTCTTCTCCCGCAGTAGAATTAGATATTTTGAGACGGGTAGAAGACAACCCAAATATTAGCACCCGAAGACTTGCCGCAGAACTGAACGTCAGTCACCCTCTCATTTGGAGAATTCTGCGGGAACAGCAGCTCTATCCCTACCACATTCAACGCGTGCAAGTTCTTGCTCCTCTCGATTATGATGCACGTAGAGTTTTTTGTCATTGGGTTTTACGAAAGCTGGCAGAAACTCCTAATTTTGCGACTCAGATTTTATTTAGTGACGAAGCTGGGTTTACAAGAGACGGAATATTCAATTTTCATAACAATCACGTCTGGGCAGATGAAAATCCCCATGCTGTTGTTGAACTGCATCACCAAAACCGTTTTTTCGCTAAATGTTTGGCTTGCTATTTTTGGAGACTGTTTAATTGGTCCAGTATTTCTCCCTAATCGTTTAACGGGACAAGTATACTTGGATTTTTTAAGAAATGAATTACCCGTTTTGTTGGAAGACGTGCCACTTTCTAACAGATTAAATATGTGGTTTATGCACGAAGGAGCTCCTGCGCATTTTTCCATCGTAGTTAGAAATTTCTTAAATCAAGATTACAACGAGAGATGGATAGGACGGGGTGGACCAACTGCATGGCCTCCTAGGTCGTCTGACCTGACACCTCTAGACTTCTATGTTTTGGGGGCATCTAAAACAATTAGTGTACGCACGATCTGTAAACAATTTGGAAGAACTCATGCAACGAATCGTACATTGTTGCGAGGAAATTCGGAGGACTCCAGGAACGGTGGACATGTAGAACAATTTCTTTAGTTTTACTTTAAATAAACATTTATTTAATTTACATTGCGATCAGAATTTCTTTGAAATTTTTTATCCTACTAAAACAATATGCAATCGACTATATATCAAAAACAGTTGAATTGCGGACCCATGTTGACTAAGACTTTTTTGTTTATTTCCACCAGTACTACAATTGGGTAAAATATCCCGACAACCTTTTTTTAACACACTATATATGGGAAGTAGTCTATGTAGTATGTAAATATATTTGGAAGTGTGTGTATAAACAATATTTTTATAAAACATAGTAAAGAAATTGTAGAGCGTATGTTGAAGTGGGTCAGTCTGAAATAAAGGAATAAAGAGTAAAGACGTATTTAAATTTGAGAGGATACAACAATTTGTTATAAGCAAAAAAATAATAAATGCTATGAAGAAGCTAACATGATTTTTTTTTGTCTCATTTAAAATTTAAATGTATATAGATTTATTCTTTCTGATTAGTGTCGTACAACTGTGCTAACAGTTGAAAATACAGTGCACTTCGATATAATCAGTTGCATTAGGCTGCATATTGTATAAGCATGTAATAAGAAAATATGAAACTGTGTCTGACAGACCCAACGTCACCAGTTGTGTAGCACAAGTACCACGTACGTCACCAGTTAAGGATTAATTCTGGTGATTAATTCTCCAGATGCTTATACAGGGTGGGGCAGAATAACGAGCGATTTTAAAAAGCCCGCGATTCGCGCTGTGTCATTCGGAGGTGGTAGGGGACGCTATCGGCCATGTTTCCTTGATATTAGCATTTAGTAACAATGGATCGTTGGACCCCTCAGCAGCGCGCGTACGCTGTTAAGGCGTTTTATCAAAATGGTAATTCTTACATACGCGCGCGTCGTGCCTTTCGAAATCATTTTAACATTAATCGCAATCAACCATTTCCATTTGTCCAGTTACGTCAATAAACAGAACTTTAGATACTGGAGTGACGTAAATCCTAGACAAATGCATCAGCAACCCCTTCACTCCACAAAAGTTATCGTGTGGTGCGCTATGTCTTCATCGGGGATCATAGGGCCTCACTTTTTTGAAGATGCTCGTGGCAATGCTGTGACAGTAAACTCACAAAGATATGCCGACATGTTGGAAAACTTTTGTTTGTTGTGTGTTTCAAGATAACCCACCACAAACAATTCAGGCCTTGAAAGAACGGATCCGACAGGAAGTGGAAAACATTTCCCTAGCAATGCTGCAAAATGTTATAAATAGTTTCAAAACACGATTGGCAGAATGTGTACGCCTGAACGGACGTCATCTTTCCGGAGTTATTTTTAAAAAATAAAATAATTAATGCTTTTTTATGTTCTTTAAAAAAATAATAAATTTATTCCTAAATATTGATTTTCTTGTTTTTTACAGCTTTTTCAAAATCGCTCGTTATTCTGCCTCACCCTGTATATGCCAACCATTTTGGTACACTTGGTACCTGTACCTATAAGCTCTGCGACTGCATTCCCGTACGATCTCTAAACGTGCCTAAATTGTCCGCTAACTTCCTGACATTATATACATATTTGTATATTTATTTTAATCAAAATCCGTGCAAAATAGTATACTACTGCCACTCTTTCGTGTTGTGCCTTAGGTGTGGACGATTAGCACAAAGGCAGGTAAGAAAGATTTTTTAGAACATTTATGTATAATAATTATACAAATTAAATACAACATCCTTTGATGGATTTTACGTTACAATTAGTTTATTTATAGAAGGATATTCACTAGGTCTGCGATCAATATTTGCTAAGAACTCAAAAAAAGTAATTAATTACTTCTTAGTTGTTAATGTGTTTCTTACAGTAGCTAGTGCATATATGTATTATATGCCGTAGTCTCAATCTTGCAATTATTTTATATTTTGTTAATTAATAATAAAATTAGTATTTTTCACCCATCTTTGTCGCTCCTTTTGTAAAAGTTTTCCCCGTACTCTATAATGTCTAATTATTGTGAGCGCTGCTAGAACAATTTGTAGTAATTTTTTTAACAATTTTTCAGATTTTAAAAATGCTTAATTTCAGACAAGTGTTTGTCTTTGCCTTAGTATGGTGGTCATCTGAAAATGTTAGCGATTAATATACTTCCCTGCACCGATGTGATCACCCCTGCTATTATAGACGCAGCAAGAGACGTAATGTTAGATGCAATACCACCAAATTATCAGCTGCAAAAGGTAGTACCTCAAGTCCCATTAGGGAGAAATCCCCATACCTGGCTTGCCCATTTTACAAGACGCGATAAGCAATACGAATGTGGGTGTCAGTATCTGGTGGCAGTAAAAAGATACTTTAAACGGATTTGCCCTCAATGTAGCGAAGTTAGAACAGTAAACTTAATAAACACCCCCGGAAATCAGCGCATAAAAGTGAAATTTCTAGTAAACTCCAACAGTTTATATGTTTCCATGAATTTTGTTAGGAATTGTAGTATTACTAATTATTTGTACACGTAAGTCTCACATCATTTATGGAATTCCCAATACTGTTTGAATTGTATCTTCTTCATCCCGTTTTATTGCTTGTTTATGTTCATAGTTTACATTTTTATTGTACTTATAGAGAAATAGGATATCTATTTCTTGTTAAATCCTTGCAATTTATTACTTTCGTTGTAGTCACACGAAAAGGGAATTTCCACTTTTGTTGTTCAATTAGGGGTACTACCTGTGGATTTTCCAACCCCATAAATAATTATTTCAGATTATCTCATATATAAGCAAGCCTATTTCCATCAGTTACGAGTTACAATTGTACAGAAAAGGGTGTAAACCACCAAAACATCGCCGTGCGATCAGTTTATAAGTCTTACAGTAATTCCGGGTTTCAACTCGTCGTGAGCGAGTTAACTTGTATTATTTAGTATATTGTCTCCCTTCTGTAATCATTTTAAGTTTGTAAATATATTGTAAATAGTGTGCATTTGTGTTTATTTTACAAGTGCTTAAAAGTGCAAGAACGGGAAAAATTCCTTCAAAACAGGAGGAGTTCAAACAATTTTTTTTTTAAGTTTTTGTGTGTTATAAACAATAAAACTGGCAAAAAGCCACCTACACCTACGTCACACATGTCATCGCGCTCATAAATTACTGATAGTTCACTTTTCAATTTTACGCTGTCCAACATAAGATAAGATTTCAGTTTTCTATACACATAATTAACCGACACAAAATATGACGATTTTTTTCCACATCTTCGTTTTACTTAATTTTATGTCGCAAATAAGCACTGTCTAACTATTCACGTATGCCCACTTTGCCTAGAACATTAAAATCCACGTATGCATTCATGAGAGAAACAGAATTTTCGTATTTCTTTGCCCTCTCTGCAATATGCCTTAAATCATTTAACCCTTGTTTACTCCGCACACTGACTTCTTTCTTAAAAATTAAGCAGATAAAACAAAATAGTTTATTTGTTAGTGAACATCCGCACATCCACTCATATTTTTCATATATATTTTTATTGAATACTCTATTGTAAGTTCGAGTTTTACTTGTGGAAGTGTAGTTTATTTGGAGATCAGGAATAGGCCTTCCTTTCTTCGTAATTACTCTAAAAGTTTTTCCTCAAATGAGAGCGGGTTTTTGTTTTAAGATTTTGCACTCAATTAACTTCCATCTGTTGGATAACCATAGTGCTTACTGTATTATGTGACGGTATGTATATATTCTCATGTGTTAGTTTAAGTATTTTAATTCATTTAAGACTTCTAAGATAAACACTTTTCTCATTATTATATAACCTGTAGATAACCCTTAATTTGTGTGCATCAAATTTATGTATTTGTTTTGTAATATTTACCTCATATTTTCTCATATAGACGACATTTATTCTCAATTATAACTAACTTTATTATATTCTTTTCAAACCTTTCTTAGTCTTCAAATGTAAATTTGATCGTGTGTTATATTCAATTCTTTGTCTAATTCTAAGAACACGATCTCATATCGTCGAAGTTTGGACCAAAGTAGCCCGATTTCAAATTTTGTCAACCGTAACTAATTAATTAATCACTCACTCTAAGTGGTCTAAGGGCACGCATATGAACTTCTACGATAACGAATCCCTAACGTGAGAAATTATCGTATGTATCAGTACCAATTTAAAAACAAAGTTCAATAGAAAAATCAGGCAGTAAGTGAGTAGAGTACTAACAGTCAACATCTAACAACCAATTTCAAACCGTTGTCAGTGAATCTTCTTTAAAATTAAAATAAAGTTATTTTAAGGGAACTTAAAGTTTTTATTATTAAACAAATCAATTCGTCGGGCTAAAGACAGCAGTGCGGAACTCAACAAAATTTTTGGTGTCAGAAGTGGGATCCTTCTCGTCTAGAAAATTAGCTCCCTTTTGCTATTTCATTGAAATAAATAAATAAGAGAAGACTCGCATTTCAATCAATTTATTTTAACCTACATAAAAGAAACAAAGAAAATGGCAACTACTCCAAATACCACAATTACCGAGAAGCTTAGCTTAGAGTTTTTAATCAAACTTATTCCTGAAAGTTTCGATGGAAACAGATACAAATTACGCAGTTTTATCAAGCAAATTGATTCAGTATTCGAACTTGTACACGCAAGCCAATTCCAAACCCTTTTGCTTTTTGTAAAAAGTAAAATTACTGGCAAAGTTCGCGAACAGATAGATATTCATTGCAATCTAACTACTAGGGATGAGATTTCCAAATTACTAATCAGTCTCTATCAAGATAAAAAATCAATTGACGCAACTCTTAGAAGAAATAAACAGCATAAAACAAGAATCAAGCGGAAACAGTTTCACACAATTTTACCAAAAGATTAGAAGAACTGCAATCCAGAATTTTAGCAATAATCCATAGTACTAGATTAGATAAAAATAATCTGCAAGGCAGACTGCTAATGATGAAATCACATGAAATAGATTTATTTACCATACACATCCTCAAGTATTGCAAATGTTGCGATACCGTAATTTTAACAGTATTAATAAAGCTTTCACTGCTGCCTTGGAGGAAGAAAAAGCACTCAGATTCACTTATAAAAATAACAATCCCCAAAAATGTAAAATTTGTGGTAGAACTAATCATAACGAAAAATAACTGCTATAAGAGCAAAAAAATAACGGCATTAGAAACTAATCACTTTAATCCAAACCCAACACGCAAAAGCCGCGTTAAACAATTGTAGATATCGTAGAACATGGGACACATTTATCGAGAAATGTCGCAACGCCAATACAACAATTCGAGATTTGAAATAATTCGACATCCAATAGACCTATTATATATATGCTATATATTATTGTGTGCACAAATTTAATGTAAGATCTTTTATTATATTTGTTCTAAAAGGTATTTTTTTTTTTTTTTAGTTTAAAGAGTTTAATTTTTCCGTTTTCTAGTTTACTGATTTGTATTTAATAGTTAATCACTTCGGGTTAGGTGAAAAGAAGCATTGTGCTTGTAATAAGTTTCAATTTTGTAAATTTACTTGTTTTGTCCAAGTTGAAATTTAAATTAGTGTGGTGTAATTTTGAGACCACGTGGATTTTTGTGAAAAAAGGATTTTTTTCTAGAACAAATTTGTCTTTTGTTATTTAAAGGATTTGCATTGTCTTTAGTAAATTAGATTCCATGCAGGTTTTGTTTCGACCAGGACTTCTGTCTATGGTTTTATTTTTCCTGTGTAATTGTAATTAAATGTTTTTTTTTCTTTTTTTTTAATAATAATAAAATTAATGATTGTTAACGTCATTAAAAATTAACAGTTCTTTTATTTTTAAATCAGCCATTTCAATTTTTGGGGAATTTTAAAGAAAGTCAAATTTATACAAACGCCACACTTTTACTTTTCATGTAGTTTAATTGTGAGAGTAACCTGAGGTTAGGTGCTCTTATGCGCCCTTTATTTTTAATCGCGCTGAGCTAGTAAATTAATTTTAAATTTTTTTATAGTTTTACACTTTCTTTATGCTGGGGACAATCAGTACACAGCACATTTATTTGGGCAAACCCAACGTGAGGCTTGACGATTGTTGTAATTGTAATTTAGTAAATTAGGATCCCGTGTTTAAGAATTTGTGAGAATTTCTCGTTGCATTGATAAAGCTGATACGTTTTTTGTGTGTGCTTAAAAACATTTTATATACACCGCTGCAACAATGAATATGGACAAGCCCACCACACAACACGAAGTCTACGTTCCGAAAGACCAGAGTTGGCGGAATCCAAGAACTATTGGCAGTGAGAATGAGTCGGATGTGGCAGGAGCAAACCAATCTGTAATTGATGAGTCGGTTGTGGTAGGAACAAAGGGAAGGATGGAGGAAAAGGATATTCAGAGAGATGGAGGAAACAGGACTAACAATAGGAAAGTATTATTAGTATGAATGAGCTGATAACAATGTCAAAGAAATAAGGACCAGAGACAGACAGCGTTTTGAGAGAATTGATGCATGGTTGAGAAAAAATTACAGTGTTTTTGATGAAGAAAAGAAAGAGATTCAGACGGAAGGCGATAAAATCAATTGGGGTTCAGATATTTCTATTGAAAAGAAATGTTGTTAAAAAAAGAAAGGAAGAATTGAAAAAGACCAATAACGACAGGGAATTGATATACGAGTCAATATATAGAAATAGAAATGAAGCTGTGGCCGTTGCTGCTTAGCCTACTCCGAGAAAAGAGGAAGAAGAAGTAAACAATTCCCAAAGAGAATCCCCAGAAGAAGTAATCAATTCCCAGAGAGAATCCCCAGATGTCGTTAATGAATTGAAATCAATCATCGATGAGCAAGTTTGAGTCTGAAATCAAGGAAATGTCGACCAGTATGGTGATGATTAGAAGATAGTTCCTAGGTATTATTGTTTATTGATCGAAGAACACTCTCTTGAAGAGTCCGTCAAAGCCTGTTAGAGTTCATGGAATAATCGCGTTCCGATGGCATGTTTGAGCGTATTTGAAAAAACTGTGTTTCTGTTTAATGAGCTATCCTTCTGGAAATCCAAGCAAGAGGCACATCCAAGGAGTGGAGAAGTTCCTCAGGATGCAGACCCACCACTGCCACACCGACTGCTGTCCGAATCCAGATCTACCGTTCGTGGGACCTCATAGAGTGGCTAGAGTGTCTGATGGAGTCACCTATGAACTGCATTCGATGGACGGTATGTTGAACACTTCCACCACGACCAAGGGTAGTTGTCAGCACCCGGAAGTGACGTTTTCACCCCTGTGTGCGGAGATACGGTATTGTTTGTTTGGTGCGGGAAACTTTAGAATATTGCCTTTTTGTGTGCCGGCAATTTCTAAGGAGAAACACTCAATTTTCGTAGAAACTTTCGTTTTCCCCTTAGTAAGTGGGAGATGTGCTGTGGTCTGGCACCCCGGTTTTTGTAAATTCAGTGATATTTTATTTTATTTTTTTTTTCGATTAATCTTTATCAATGTGTCCGGAAAATTCTCTCAGAAATAAATATTTTATTTTTAAGTAAGATTTTTCTATTTGAATTGATTGGATTGTTTAATTTGTTTATTTAAATGTTCAGTTGGTTTAAATTAATTTCACTCTGTTATATATTTTTATTTGATCATGTAGTTTATGTCCTTCCTAGAAGAATTCTTCTTCTATGATCTTTGCATTTATGCGCTGCGTTTGGCACGCATCTGTTTGTTATATGTATGCGATGTTTGGGCCCCTGAAGGGCAGTTACTTGAAGGATAGCGTGTAAGTAGATTGTTATTTTATTTTCTTTGCTGCCATTTTTGGTATTTTCGTTTAATTTTAAAGCTTTGTTCGTTTAATTTGTATATTTTATCATCCTTCAAGGAACTCGTTAAATAATAATTGGGATTATATTATTGTGTGCACAATTTAGATGCAAGATCTTTTATTATATTTGTTCTAGAAGGTATTTTTTTTTTAGTTTAAAGAGTTTAATTTTTCCGTTTTCTAGTTTACTGATTTGTATTTAATAGTTAATCACTTCGGGTTAGGTGAAAGAAGCCATTGTGCTTGTAATTAAAATTTCATTTTTGTAAATTTATTGTTTTGTCCACGTTGAAATTTAAATTGGTCTGTTGTAATTTTGAGACCACGTGGATTTTTGTGAAAAAAGGATTTTCTTCTAGAACAAATTTGTCTTTTGTTTGTTTAAAGGATTTGCATTGTCCTTAGTAAATTAGATTCATGCAGGTTTTGTTTTTCGACCAGGACTTCTGTCTATGGTTTTAATTTTTCCTGCGTAATATGGTAATTAAATGTTTTTTCTTTTTTTTAATAATAAAAAAATTAATGATGTTAACCGTCATTCAAAATTTATGTCTCTTTTAATTTTTGAATGCAACCATTTCAATTTTCGAAATAAGAAAGGAAAGTCAAACGACTAGTACGACAAAATATTTATTTAAGGGGTTGCCACACAACCTAATAGACGCTACAGGTTCAAGGTAGAAGAGGAAAATGGAAAAAGGAAAACTCATTCGTTTCAATACCAAGTTCAAGTAGGAGGAAAAACTGTGAAGCTATGCCAAAATGCATTTTTAGCAATGCCTGGAATTAAAAGGTCCAAATTAAGGCGTAAAGTTCAAGGGACTTCTTCTACAATTGTCAAAGATCTTCGAGGAACCCATGATTCACGTTCTAAGCGTTTGAGTATCGAAGTTGTTAATAAAGTTAGAAACTATATTGAACAACTACCAGCTAGTGAATCTCTAAAATACCAAAATGTTAACCACCTTTTGGGCTATGTAAACGGGAATACTGATGTTTTCAAATGAACATTGGCAAATAATAACACTGTTGTACGTACTGCCTTGCAAAATGTAAGTGTTGAAGAAGCAGCAGATGTCGATTCTGATGGTTATGAATAAAAGTTTATTATTTCAGTTAAGTTTTCTTTGGTTTTTCTACCATGTTATTCTGCATTTAGATAATAATAATAATAATAATTATAATAATATTTCTTTATTCAGCACGTTACAGAAATAAGGAGAAACAAAAAATAAGAGAAAAGATTAATAAACAAAAACAAATGATTGTGCTGAACCATAAGGAGCAGTTCAGACGGATAGCGAATGCAACCCCCTGTTTTATCACTGTATCCTTAATAATGGTAAAAAAATACATTACAGTGCAGTAACACTACTGCACATAGATAAATGCTAGAACTACAAACTATGCTAAACATTCTGCGATGTAAATTAAAGAAATTATAAAAAAAAAGAAAAACAAAGGAACAAAAAAAATGGTATCACTGTCTTTCATACACATACTGCACAAGCGCGCGTCGAATGCTCTACACCCAAATGTTTTAAGACTGGCTGGCAATGAATTGTATAAGGAGTAGATATTAAATGAAAGGACTTTCATAGAATGGTAGTTCTGTGCAGCGGTGGCGTAATGAGACCTTATCCTAATATTAATATTATGTACGTCTGTGCGGAAGCGTATTTTATCTAAGAGATATGACGTATTTTCATTGAGATCAACTTATGGTAAAGCTTTAAAGCCTGCACTTTACGACGGTTTTGCATTGTTAACCATTTAATTCTACAAGCTTGTGTGAAATTCTATCATATTTTCTTATACCAAAGATAAATCTCATGCAAGCGTCTCGAAGTCGCTGTACTCTGTCCCCGTCAGCAGCATCCAAACAAGGGCCATACACTTGTGAAGCGTAGTGAAACGGAGAGAGTACAAAGACTCGCACACAACGTTTTTTTGCAAAGGACGCCAAAATCACTCTAGGGGATATAACATTTTTAAATCTGCAGTACGCCGTGCGAAGTATACCAGAGATATGCATTTTAAACGAAAGCTGTTGTCCATAATTACTCCAAGTTTCTAGCAGAATCAGACAGCTGCAAGTTGGAGTCGCTAAACTTAATGTAAGTGCAGACTTGCTGGCCTCTAACGTTCCAGGCGCCCAAGAACAATACACAGACTTCGCAGGATTTAATTTTAAGCAAGTGATCAGATGCAAAGTCGGAATCTGTGTTAAATCACGATTAATAAGATCCACTGCCCGATTAATATCTTTGGATAAAAACTCTTATAAACTTTGAGTGTCATCGGCGTACATATGAATACTAGAGTGAAAAATCCGTGTGGGCAGTTGACTAGATATATACAAACAAAATAGGGCCGACATAGACCCTTGAGGGACACCTTTGTTAAGTTCCAAGCTAGTGGAAACACGTTTCCAAATGAGGCATTACTCGAGACACGCACACATTGAGATCGTCCCTTAAGTACGAATCTAGCATGTCACGGCGTCGTCACCGAAACCTATATAACGCAGAATGGACAGTATATCTGATGGTTAATGGTGTAAAAGCTTTGGTCAAGTCAAGCAGTACCAAAGCGGTCAACTGTCCTCTATCACGAGCTTCAATAATATCGTCTGTTACTTTAACAAGTAGTGACGCAGCTATGATGAGGTCGGAACCGGATTGAATGTAGGCAGTATGTTAAACTTATTTAAGTGATCTAAGAGTTGTTCATGTCAATATTTTTTCTAGTACTTTACTCAGCGTCGGTAATAAGCTAATGGGGCGTAGATCAGAAAAATCGTCATTTTGTTTTTTTTTGGGGATTGGAACCACAACAGAAACGTTTCCATACATCAGGAAAGGTACTGGTTTCTATGCAACAGTTAAGTAGTGTGTAACATAAGGTAACGCGTATGGCAGTAATAACTTTAACATGTGAACGGAGATCATATCATCGCCACGGCTTACTTTTGATACTGTGGATAAGTTTTGAATACGGTGTTTGCATCTACATTACGAAAAGAAAATACAGCACCAATACTGTTGTGAGTAGTCTCCATATAGCGTGCACAGTTTGAGAGACATCACCATCACACCAGGTACATCATTAACAAAGCAGTATTAATTCGATCGGGATCAAGTAAATGGGAGGGAATTTCACATATCTTTTTTTGTTTAAGGTTCAACCGATGAAACTCAGTCCACAGTCGCTTACGATTGTCAGATCGCCATAAGTATTGATAATATGCCTTTTTTTCGTTTTTAATTGCAACAGTAGTATAATTGCGTAATTGCTTGTAATAGTTCCAGTGAACTATGGTTTTAGTGCGCTTGTATTTACTCTTGGCTTTGTTTCTCAGCGTCTGTAGTAATTTAATGGTATCCGTGATCCATGGCTTTCTAGGGTGGGTTATTTTAATAATTCTCACAGGTGCGTGAAGATCAAATAATTGTAGAATGCTACTATTAAAGAATTCCACCTTTTGGTGGACATTAAGGTTAAACATAAAATTAAATGGTATAGACTGCAAATGAGCAAGGAATTCACCGTAATCAAAACAGGAAAAGTCTCGGTAAGTAGCGTATTTTGGCTGGGGACGCCCAGAACCGCGCAACATTTTGCAGAACACCATATCATGATCAGACATTTCGCAAGCGATAACACCGGATTCCACCACCTCATTTAAATTAGAAACCAGGATTATATCTAAGAGAGTAGCTGTGGAAGCAGTTATACGAGTTGGCTCTGTGATTAGCTGGGTGAAACCCAGAGAATTAAATGCATGACAGTATTCCTGTGTTACCGGTAAATCAGTCCTGAGCATATCTACATTTAAATCACCTTGAAATTCACCATGAAAGTGAAATACGATATACCTTTAACTTAATATGTATGAATAATATTTTCAGTTTTGTTATGATGTTTATAAAGCGTATTACATTATTTGCTACTTAAAACCAATATTTATTAAAAATTCAAAACAAGAAGTGCCCAAGTCAATTTTTTTTTTTTTTTTTTTCAAGTCACTTACGCTCCTGACATTCAGCCACTATTAGGCTGTAATCTTGTCAAAACTATAAAGCATACACAGGAAAAAAAGTAGCACCGTATACATAAACGTAATATTTCACAGTGCAAATTAAACTTTTGAACTCATTTTTATAACAATAAAATGCGACTTCGGCACATTTTACATTGGACCCTTCAATTGTTTTTATCGGCTACTGACTTGTTCACGGGTAAAGCCTTAATTTGGGTTTCGGCTATTAGGGAAACTGTTTCATCTTGCCAGGGTCCTGTTGCGGAATTGCGTACGGCATTTTAACCTCCGAATTATGATGAGACACTCTTTGAAGAAATAATACGTCAAAGACAGGATTCTGATGAATCTGTCAGTTTATATCTTGCGGTTATGATTGTTTTCTTTGAACGTTTGGCGGAAACAGGACATTCCTTGAATGAGTCTGCGAAACTTAAGGTTTTGTTACACAATCTAGCTCCGTATCATCAACAGCAACTATCACTGATTGATATCACAATCAACCATCAAACAATTAAAGAAGATTGGTCGTCAAATTGAGCAAACACGTCCCACGGTTGAAACTTATGCACCTCCACCTACCAAATCTAAGCTTTTGAAACCTGATTGAGCTTATTGCGATGTAGATGTATGGACAATTAGTAAGTACATCAAGCTAAGTTTAACCCACTGTAAATAAAATCGGAGCGATAGTAAAATTAAGTTGTGATTACGTACAATCACAATTCGATAATGATCGTATAGGTAAATTTATTTTAATAATTTAAGAATATGCGTGGGTGTTGGTACAGTTTGTAATTGCATTTAGTTAATATATATTTTTTAGAGAGGAATACCAGTGTAAGAAATTAAAAATGCAAAATACACCAAACCCTTTATAGCAGCGTATGAATCACGCAGCAATTGATGAATATAGTTGTAATAGTAGATAGGCAAGCGATTCAGGTGGGAATAACAAAATATGTACAAGCTTTCGAATTGCTCTTTAAAATACATATTGGTTTTAATATTGAATTTGATGAGGTACTATCCTCATTCTGGTAGTTCATTCCATATTTCATATATCAAAACGACATTAAAACAGTAAAATTAACTGCCGCCATTACAGAACTAATTTCGCGAATACCAAAATGCTTCATTATTTTTTGTGTAGTAAATGTCTAACTAGTTGATATATTTGTATAAACGGAATGAACAGAAATTTAGTTTGTTTCAAATATAAAAATAGAACGATCGAGTTTTTTACCAAAACTTTTCCTCGAGCACACCTCAACGATGAATATAGGGAGAAGAGATCGAATAGATCAAAATATTGCCTATTATCGCACAAGTTTGAGGTCCAAAAACTAGTACTGGCCGTTGTTCATTTGGGGATTAGGTGTGTCAGTTCAGAATGCCTGGTTACTCTACCATCAAACGGGAGAAAATGTCTCCGACCAATCCGAGATGAATTTGTTAGATTTTCTGAGAAATGTGGCCAAGGCTCCGCTTACCACAGGTATGGAGAACCTCCTAGCAGACCTGGCCCTGTGCAAAAGTCTGTAAGCTCGGACACTAGATATGACAACACTGGACACCTGATTTACTCGCAAGATAAGAGAACACGGTGCGCGTTGTCTCACTTAACAACAAATAAAAAACATTACATGAAAAATGTTTTTTGAACTATCACACCAAATAATACTGATACTATTATTAATATTTTTGTTGTTATTGTTGTTGTCGCTGTTATTATTCTACATCACTGGTAAAGAAAGAATAAAGAACATTTAATATGTGTAAGTATGTATTTCACATCTCAATTTGAATTGTATATACTCACATAGTAGCCCTACTTCTAAATCAAAGAAAAACAGTTTTGGGCATTAATGAATTGAAAAGAGAACTAAGATCGATCACAACAATTCCGATTATATTCACGATTTCGCCCCTTCAATCATTGCAAGCATCCTGACTTCGAAAAAAAAAACCTTAAACTTAACAATAGATGCGTCTAACGTTGCATTAGGAGGCGAAGCGAATTCGCAAGATTAATGAAATGTAGATGGCAGCACTATTGCTGCCGCAATAGGAAAAACAAACGGCTGTCATTTTTAGTTTGTATCTATTAACGTGGTGAATTGAATTATGGCAAGGACAAGGAAGCTCTACTTATGTTAAATGAATTAAAAAATGACTAGCAATATCATTGTCAGATATAGTGCTTTATGTTGATGGAAAAGTGAGGCCTATACAAAAAGGAGAATCTGTAATTAAAGGTAAAGTTTTAAATATTAACACCATTGTTTCTAAATAACTAAATTTTTAGCTGGACATGTATTATTGTGCGGCGTGAAGAGATAATGATAGAGAAGTAACGGCAGTTTGTTTACAGACATCTAATTTAAAAGTGCTACACATAATATTGAATTAACAGATAATGTTAAGGCATGGAAGTACATGTGTACATACAAAGCAGGAGCAGGTGGCTTTTGTAAACACTGTAATTTGCCAATGCATATAATCATTGCTCAAATTTAGTGCCATAATTACATTCATTTTAGATATCCTGAGTTGGAAGTACTAAGTTGTACCTACATTAATCAAGCCTGGAAAATTTGTGGTAGCCGTAACACAAGTGAGGAATATTGTATTGCGATGCCAATAAAAGATTACTGCCACCCTGTTGGAAAGAAAAAGTTACCACAAGTAACAGACATAAGGGACACTTGACAATTTTCAAAATGAAGTGTTTAACATAATGACACAGGATAAATTAAATTAAATAATATTTCTCTGATACCCTTTTAATTATTTACTACTATGCAGGTTTACCAGATGGCAGCCGTAATAGTGAAAGTATAATAGAAAATGTATATGTATATGGACATTGTAAATGTATATCTCAATACAAAGAATGGTAATTGAAATTATTCAGGCATGGGGTCTGTATAATAATGGCAAATCAGAAACTCATTTGTTAAAATTCTCTACATTTCGCAGATTGTTTGTCCGTCTCGTCAGGAGAAACGAAGTTACAAGATTCAGTCAGTAAGGAACTAAAAATGAATAATGGCATGATAAAAATGTTAGAATAGGTGATGCTTAACTGATCTGTATCTGCTTTGAAAGTTACACAATTCATGTGTTTATTAATTTGTACCATTTCTAAGAATATATTTTTATAATTATTTTCAATATCAAGAAGTTTAGATAAGAAATTTAACAGGGTGCTGGTTGAGGAGTCCCTCGACAACGAGATCCTCAACAGACGAACAAGAAAGACTAGACGTCTTCCTAAACAGACTTGTTAGAATACTCTTTTGCAGTTATGTTGTAAATGTAAAGATTCTCTTTATGTCGTGCCTGGTTATAAGTTTTAATCATTTCTTGTAAGTATTTGTACTGCTGTGGTCTGGCACCAGATACTTCTAATGAGGAGAAAGTTGTCGATTATTTGACTAGAGAAAGAGCAGAAGATAATGTTGATGATTTGAATAGAGAAAAGGAAAATGAAAATGATGATGATGTAATGGAAAGTTGTGATGATAGTTTTAAGAATGAAATACAAAGTTGCGCAAAAGTTGTTAGAGGTGATGGTCTATCCGAAGAGGATAATGAGGTTGAGGTTATTGGAGAGTCAGAGGGAGAGGTAGGAGAAGTAAACAATTCCCAGATAGAATCCCCGAATGACATTAATGAAATTGAAGTCGATCATAAAGTTTGAGTCTGATAGTCAAGCAAATCTTCCAAGCAGCAGTAGTGTTAGGGCTAGTGCTCATTGTTATATTTGCAATAAAAATATTTATTGTAAAAAAGAAATAAGGTTACACAACACAACCCACTTAAGTGCACTAATAAAATTGGGACACGTAGAAGAGGATGTCTACCTCGAGGCTCGCACAGATGAAGCCAGGAGGAATTGAGCTCGTGGAGATCGGTACGTCCGCAGGAAAACACGAAGATGAAGAAGAAAAGAAAAATGTATTCTGTTTGTCGTCTTGAAAAGATCAGAGTGGAATATGTAATACATGTAATAAATCAGGATCATAAAAGACCAATATCTGTGAGTATAATAAATTATTAAGCGACTATAATAAATTGTTTAACGATGCCGCAAAACAGTGAAACATCATGGCACGTGTTTTTGCTTGTTTCTTTTGGAACGGTTAAAAAAGTAGAAGGAGGAAATAAAAATAAAAGGCTCCAGAGTTTTTGGCGTTTGTTGTTCATTTATAATATAGGTATATTTTGTCTAAAATTTATATTTATTTGAGTCAAATATTGTTGCTAAGCTTATATTTTTCAAAATGTATTACGTTTAAAATTGTGTAATTTCAATTTGTATGTGTGGTATGTATGGTTAAATTTCATAATGTTCGGTTAGCGCACAGCAGCATTAGGTCACTTTTCCCTAAAATTAATGATGTTAGAACATTAATTAGTACATATACAAAGCATTCAATGATGTTAATAACACAACAGTTTCATTAGATTGATTATTTATTAGCAAGATATTTATTAAATTACCGTTCTTGGATACATTGCACAACTAACAAGTCACCTGCCGAAAAAATGTTTGCATCCTAAAACCCAAAGAAAATGAAACCCGGCCGTCATAGCAAACTTTGTCAGACGTACTAAGAAACAAGAAAGTTATGCAGCGAAGAGAAGATGGAAGGATACTCAGGTCATTATTAGGGAGAACTTAACCAAACGAACGAGCAGCGGTGGTGATTGAACTTGTTAAAATGTATACTAATAAAACGTGTGTACTATAATGTGCAATATTTACGTTAAGACAGCTGATAAGATTATAAAATTATCATCATTATTAGATTATAGAAAATTTGTTGAGAGTAAATAGAGTTGTAGCAGTGCATGTACTATGAGATGCAAAATGATTGTAATAAAAAAAAATTGTTTCCCGGAATCTTTTTTTCAAAACTTATTACCAATTTAATGAGTGAAATTAGCTACAAACATTAAATCAATTATCTTGACATTTAGTGACATTGACGTTCGTATTGTAGTACACTTCGCTTCTTATCTTATAGTTTTTTTCAAACCGTTTATATTTACATCTAATATCACCAACAATAGTATTTTTGAATAAGGAGAGAAGAAAATAAGGGAATTTATCTGTGGTAAGACAGCAAGTTATTTCATAACATACACCAAATCTACATAACCTTTATCTGTTTAAGTATACAATGCCCTACACACCAGAGCACGAAATATTCATTTTGGGGGCTTATTTCAGATATGGACAGCGGAATGATGAAGAGGCATGGATATACTCTGTAGATCTATGTATTCAAGAATTCCATGTAGAGTTTCCAGATGAAGAATTCGATGATTTGATTTTAAGCAGACAGATTTATGGACTGGTACACCGCTTTCAAGAAACAGGAAGCGTTCGTAAAGGCAAGTCATCTGGTCGTAAAATTGAGGATATACGAACTCGTCTAGATCAGAGTCCCACTAAACTATTGCGTCAATTAGCTCAAGAAAGAGGTAAGTAATCTAAATTAACAAAGTGAAATAGTTTATTACATTTTATAAATTTACAGGCTTTTTATACATTTCAGCGCAACGAGCTGTCAAAAGAAAGTTACATTTTCATCCCTATAAAGTTTCTGCGATACAGGATTTGTTACTATTAGATCACGATAGGCGATTGGAATATTGTCATTGCTTTAATAACAATTTAAGGAATGATAACTTGCTAAACAAGTCATTTTTCTCGGATGACCCTTGGTTTCATCTAACGGGCTATATCAATTCACAAAATTAACGCGTCTGGTCTACAGAAAATCCACCCGAATTTCGAGAAACGCAATTACACTCCGTAAAAGTTAGAGGCTATGTCCAGGTAACGAATAATAGGGCCAATTTTCTTCGAGGAAACTATAACAGCCCAACGTTACCAACAAATGTTGGAATTGTTTATTGCAGAGTTACAAGAAAATGAGATTGAGGTTATTTTCAGCATGATAATGCTCCAGCACATACTGCTCGACAAACCTCCCAATATCTCCCAATTTTTTTGCTGACAGAGTCGTTGCAGCACAAAGATGCCCAATAAGATCACCTGATCTAACCCAATTAGATTACTTCAAGTTTAACTATCTAAAAAATAGGATCTATAGAAACCGCATGCATACCATAGAAGAACCAAGAAATGCCATTATCAATGCAGTACAGAGTATAACTGCACAACAGCTAATCAATGTCTTCGAAAGCATGAAACGAAGAGTTGACGCTTGCATTAATGCCCAGGTGGACATTTTAAACACGCTCTTTAAACAATTTTTAAGTTCTGTCGCTTAATAATTATACTAATTGTAACTTATAATTTAAATTAATGGAATTTATTATTGATATGCATGTAATAAACTATGCTTAAATTCAGTTAAACACCAGTTAGTACTAAATTGTAAAATCATAATTTAGTAAAGAGTTAAACTAATTACATTTTATTTTTACAAGGAGAAACACCAATCCATAGTCGTGCATATAATGCGAATTCGAATATAGGTTACGTTTTCCTTATTTATGGCAGGTCCGTTTACTTTCGTGTGCTTCAACACTGACTTAGTTCAAACCTTCATTACACACGCGGCATATATCTACACCCTGCTACTATCTACAGCAGCGGAATTGATATCTTTTTGAATCTCATTGTATGTATGTTAGAAAAGCCCAACGACAGGTTTTTTAAAATTTTCCTTCGACTGAAGCCACCGTCAAAACCCACCGCAAGTGAAGGACGCAAGGGCGCTCGGCCATCCAACTCTGGTCCGCGCATACTGCCTCTTACCGGACACGAACACTATCACATTTTAAAATACGATTGTACATACTTAAATTTAGTATAGGGAAATCGAAATACCATAACTGAAATACAATATTGTTATGATTTGTTGTTAATTTGTTAGAGCAATAAAGTTTTTGTTGAGTTGAGTTAGAAAAGGAAAATATGCACTGCGTAGTATCCAGATTTTTGTTATAGGGTTTTTTGTTTGTTTCTATTTCTTTTGAATTGCGTTTGCCACAGCTGTTTGTGACATGGTTTTCTTTTCTTATTAAACATGAATTAATTTTAAATTTAACTCATCATGCTGGTCCCGTTTAAGATTGCTGATTTAAATATTAGATGTCTTTTACCAAAATTAACTGATCTCAAAAACTATATATTCCTTAATGATTTTGATATATTTGGTGTCTCGGAATGGCCAGCACAAAGCCTAGATCTCAGCCCTATTGAGCATGTGTGGTCTATCGTGAAACAAAAAGTAGCTGAACACAAATGCAAGTCCAAGCCAGAATTGGAAGCAGCCATCAGAAATATATGGAGCAGTATCTCACAAGATACATGTCAAAAAAGAGTTCGAAACATGCCAAAACGCATAAACCCTGTAATAAAAGCACATGGACGGATCCGACAAAATATTAATGCTTGTGTTATATTCAATAAAGATTTGCCTATATTACATTCACTTCTATAGACTTTCCTTGCCTTTTTCTTTTTATCATAATCTTTCATAACTTTACGATTCTAATTCCCATTTGAATTAGAATGAATACCAATTTTTAAGTTAACGTTTATTGAATCAAGAATCATTCTTGGATATACAGTGTTGCGTGGACACACTGGTCGCAGTGACTAATTGCTGTTTTAACATGTCCATTATCTTAATTTCACCTTTTCTGATGACCTGTATTGGTTTTTTTTATCTTTTCCACTTCTGACCTTCGCTCTGGGCCGTCTAATATTCTGAGTAAGTATTATCAATCTATGTCTCAAGACGGTCAATTTTACTTCCTAACCGTCTTTCTGGTATATGGATTTCCAACTATTTTTCATTTGATTCATTTGATTTCATTCATGATTGTTCATTGATTCGTAATATCGTTCGCCGGCGTTTATATCACAAAACGGAATTATATGCTTATCTTGTTTAAAATATTATTTATGCGTGCAATACCGTTGGTAGTACTGCTATTAACCGCAATACGGGTATATCGCTAGGCTTGACTTAAGGACGAGTTGCCTCATCGCGTTTAATCGCTCTGCTGTTACTCTTTGGTTCCTGAATTTAGAGTCTCTTTGGTCAGTACATTCTCTATTATTTTGTCGTTATCTAATTCAAGAAATTATTCTATTATCGGCGATGTAGCTCAATATTGTGCTGGAGGTTTCCAACTTGGTAGTTCTATAGTTACTTCGGTCTGCGCGTTCATTCATTTGTTGGGTTCACATAGATTGATGTCTTTCTGTGGTTGTTGAGATAGTGATTCGAAGTATCTGTGTTGTCTTAGCAGCATACATATAACATTTATTGCATTTTGTAAAGGACAATTGTCATCACAATTTCAGCATCATGATGGATCTGACCAGACTTCTATTGCCCCGGTCGACAGAACAATTCTTACTTCATGTATTTGAAGCAACACATCGATTTCGCCGAAGATATACTCAATATCAAATTCCCTCTCACGTTAGCCCCAACCCTGACTTCCACCGGGATTGGTTACCCGATCTCAGTCAAGGTTACTTGGGTTACCGGAGCCCACCACTAGGAGGTGTGAGTAGGGATGGAGTAAGAGAGGCTAAGCGGATCTAACTGGAAACAGATCCATATATTGCGCATCACTACTCCTTTGGGCATCCATATTGTTATGAGTGAGTAAATACTACTTACCTCATCATGAAGTGATAAAAGAAAACAGTACTTCATCACAAAGCTGCGTTTCATTGTTTGATGCTTTCGCCAAAAACTTCATCTGGTCTCCGCGGCTGCAAAACCGCCAAATTTGCAATAATCCGACGGATCTGGCTATCCGGTACCCCATTGATGGAGAGCATTATTGTGAATAAATGCGTCAATGCTGATCCTGCGATGTCTTCCTATTAGAGGTGGGTCGGATTCGTATGATTCATCAGTATATTCCAGTGCTCCGCAGCCGGTGTGCCAAGAAGCCACTGTAGGCGTGCCGCGGTGCGATATCTATAACTTGTGAAAATTTTTGTTTTCTCTATATATATATATATTCCAAAAGAAAAACCTATTCATGCATCATGTTTTTTCGAATTAAGTTAATATGTAATAGGTTCTACAAGTGGCAAAGTAAGACAGTCGAAGTTTGGATATCAAAGAAAACGTTATATAATATCGCTTTTTGTTTCGTTTTATTTAGTTCGGGTATTCTCATATATACATCGATAACTTTGTTTATATTTATCGTATACTATTGTAGTAATGGACAACTTTTTAAAAAGAAAACGCCCAACGTCACTCACAAATGAACCCAGCACGAGCGAAAAAGAAACGAAGTGTGTAAAAAAGTAATACCACGAAGATTACATTCAGTACGGCTTCTCATGGTGCGGCAAAAAGACGAATCCGAAACCAGAGTGTGTAATTTGCAGAGAACAACTTTCTAACGAAGCAATGGTCCCAAGCAAACTAATTCGCCATTTAAAATCAAAACATCCAGCTGCGCCAATAAGGATAAACAATGTTTTCAGCGAATTTTTAATCAGAACTTAAAAGCAGAAGCAATATATGAGGTCTTCGGACACAGTTTCTGAAAAAGCGTTAGAAGCTAGTTGCTATGTTGCAAAATTAATTGCTCGTCAGAAAAAAAAACCGCATACTATTCGGAAAAGGCTTATAAAGCCTGCATGCATGGAAATCATTCGATTAATGTTAGAGCTTAAACAAGTGAATGAAGTGAGTAAGGTTCCATTATCAGCTGATTCAGTTAAGAGACGAATTACTGATATGTCGAGCGATATTTTTGCAACACTCATCAAAAAAATGAAAACAGCTGATAAATTTGCACTTCAAATCGACGAAACAACAGATATTAGAAAACGAGTACAAATAATAAGTATTGTACGTTTCGTTAATGAGGATTCAATAAAAGAACATTATTTATTTTACAAAGATCTTCCGCAGCGAACTACCGGTGAAGAAATTTTGCGAACAACAAATGATTCCTTTGAAACTCATGATATTCAGTGGAATAAATGTGTTAGTGTGTGCACGGATGGCGCTGCAGCAATCATGGGCAATAAAAAGGGATTTGTCTCGTGTGCAACAAGACAAAATCTAACAGTACAAATTATCTATTATTGAATACATCGTGAAGCACTGATGGTCAAGATATTACCAGCAGAACTATTACAAACGAGTGCGTCAACATTATGAATATTATTAAAACAAGAGCTCCAAATTTGTGAATTTTTGAAGCACTCCGCCAAAAAATGGAATCAAATTATCATTCCTTATTGTTTTATACTGAAGTGCGTTGGTTACCCAAACGCAAAGTTCTAGCAAGATCATTTGAGCTTCGCGATTAGATTAGTCAATTCATGTTCAATCAAAACATGCTTGAACTATAGCACCTATTCGAAGATCATCAGTGGATAGCCAAACTTGTAACATAGCTGACATATTTGAGCACTTCAATGAACTTAATAAAAAAAATGCAAGGTCGAATTGAAAATTTATTAACATGCTCTTCTTTTTTTTTATCATATATAGTGTGCCGCAAAAATACTGTGAGCGGTTTGGGTGTGCCGTGGTTGAGAAGGCGTTGCGAAGCACTGGTATATTCGATTCCCATATATGATTGGTACGGTGCGAATCTTTACTATTCACACGGATCCGTATCAACCTATACGAATCATTTCGGTTTATACGAATCCGTATGGGAGTCAATAGTATGCTGGAGTCGTACCGCAAGGAATTGACTCCGACTCCGGCGTTGACTATACTAGCATACTATAGACGTACCGCAGGGAGTCACTTGATACGAAATCGTATCGGAATTAATAACATATACTAGTACATTTTAATGTCATGCTGATGTATGTATACGTGGGTTACCCATTGGTCGTACTCATATGATTCATACTATTTATGCGATTCTCACGGGGGTAGGAATCGTTAATATGAATCGTATTACACAACTCTTTAATTTTAGGAGTCATTAGGATTCGAATCACTAAAAAGATTCAAATCGCCCAGTACTGGTACGAATCCTTTACGATCTTTTAGTACGAATCATATTATATGAATCGTTAATTTTAGAAGTCATTAAGAATCGAATCGCCCAACACTACTTCCTATTATTTATGTTTACCAACTAAAATCAGTTTCTAGATGTTTTACCGATCAACTGTTATAAAATTTGTTTGCTGAGGCCGATAAAGTAGCATTGAAATTAGTCGATGTCAGAGTATATTAACCTTTCAGTAGTGGCTGGCGGTGTGACAGATCATCGCTACAAACTTATCTGTATACTCCACGAATAAAATAGAAGTTATACAGTGCAGTAGCTACATCTCATATGCTATTCTATGCAGTAATATTTCTATTAGTGCAGACGTTTCTAAACTGTCTGAGTCAGCGGGCGTGACTGGTAAATCAATTGGTAGAGTGCTGTCTATTAAAAAGTAATTATAGCATATATATGTAATTATATGCAATAGCATTAAAAGCAAGTTCTATGGGCTCACACGCAATGATATAAGGAGAATGGCCTACCAACTAGCAACAAGAAATGGTATCTCAAACCAGTTGTCTGAAGATATTTATTTATTTCTTTACTTATAGATTTATTTATTTAATTCTTGAACAGTGCAGATATGGCTGGAATGGCGTGGTTTGACCATTTTATGAATCGTCACAAGCACCGACTTGCCATCAGGAAACCTGAAGGGACAGTTTTCAAAGCATTCATACCCTCCCAATCGTATTTTCAATGTTAACGAAACGGGTCCGAGCGTTGTGCAGACAAAATGTGCACACGTTATTGAGATGACAGGGAAAAGGCAGATGGGGTACTCACTACAGCAGAAAGAGGAAGTCTGATAACCGCAAAAACGTGTATGAGTAATGCAGGGAATTTTGTGCCTCCTACGATGATATTTCCACGCACCAATTGATCCGAAAAACTCATAAAGGGGGCACCTCTAGAAGCTACAGGGAGATGTCATCCGTCGTGTTGGGTAGTCTCACTTGTTTACTAAATGGTTTTCCCATTTCCTGAACCATACAAAGCCCCCATTTTAGTTCCCCACTTTTATCATCAAAGCTAAAGCAAACCACGTAACTCTGTAACATAAACTTTGTCATATGAAAGCTCGTAATTTTAACAAAAAAAAAAACATCCTTGGGACATATGTCCGATTTCAATTACTTAAGACAATGGAATACTACTACAAGTTTTGATTGTAATTATTTAAATGTTCATGCATGTGTATTGCTATGTTTTATTAATAACAAAAGAAAGTATGTTTAGAAACACATGTCAGAATAAATACACATGTCAGATGTTAGTTTTCTCTGTTTGTGTTCAGTTGCAACTTAAAATGTACTCTTATAGCACTGAATAGTATGTCGATATCATATTTGTATGTGGTTATTGTAATGGAATCGGTGCGAGAATATCAAGAAAGATTTCCACCTCAACATCTACCGCATCATTCAGTTTTCGGAGAATCTCTCTAAAGATTGCGAGAAATAGGGTAATCCTGCTCCAGCAAAAGCTATTCGACCACATGCTGTTAATATAGAACACGAAGAAGCTGTTATTGATACTGTCATCGGCAATCCTCATCCAATTAATACTCGGAGAGTAGCACATAATATGCATATAAGTCAAAATTTAGTATGATGTAATTTAAACCACAAAGTCCTTATCATTCATCCTTATCATTGACAAAATGTTGAGGTTATTGGAAGAAAACAAATTGGCAATGCTCAAAACGCATTTTCTAATTGGTTGTTGCAGCAACATGCCCAAAATAATGTCTTCATTTCAAATATTCTGTGGTCCGATGAAGCGTGCTTTAAATGAGATGGTATTAACAATTGCCATAAGACAATATCTGGGCATTACGAACATTCAATATCAACGAATGGGGTGGAATTTTCAACTTATTACTTGTGCATGTGTTGGAAGAATGTTTGTACGCATAGTTACATAATTTTTTAAACATTTTTGATTTTTCTGAACATATACCTCTTAACGTTATTGCAACTATGTGGTACCAGCACAATGGTGCTCCACCTCATCGCGGACGGGTAGATGATGAGTGGTTAAACCAGCATTTTAGAAACAGGTGGATTGGTGATAATGGTCCGATTGCATGGTCACCGCGATCTTCCGATTTAAATCCTTTGGATTTCGATTTTTGAGGACATATGAAGCAAACTGTTTATCAAGAGGAAATCAACACACGACCACAATTGTTACAGAGAATACAAAATACTGCTACCCAAATTAGAAATCAACCAAATCTCTTCGGTCGAGAAAAAACTTAATTCGTCGTTGTGAAGCATGCATTGAAGCGGGAGAACATTTGAGTATTTATAATAATTATGTATTCAGATGATTTTGGGTTTTGAGAAATTTATGTAAATACAGTTAAAAAATACAGTTAAACCTCTGATGTTTTTTATTTGGTTAAATAACTGAAATCAGACATATGTTCCAATGATGTTTTTTTTTTTTGTTAAAATTACTATACTACTCTCATAACAGACATCTTTGTACGGACAACTCCCTTGTGTGGACAAAAATACATGTACAGAGCATTTGGTACATATTTTACATGCATTTTAATCTCTTCAACGGATACTCCCTTTGTTACGTTTGAAAACTGGACTCTATCCATGTAACAGAAATATCTTTACAGAAATTGACTTTCTCGAACAAGATCAGTATCAACTCCCGAAGCTGCAGTTAATGACATGAATAATAACATCAAATCCCATACCGTCAACTTCAAAGAGTACCGGGTGCCGGAAAAGGAAAGGCTCCGCAGCTTTAATAACATCCACTAAAAAATACCTGGAAGGGTCGATTGAGAAAAAAAGAAAGTAAGGGGATAAAGGTCCTAAAAAGAAGAAATTAAACTCCAGAAGAAAGAGGACAGTTAAGAGAAAATAAATAGAAGAAAGCACTTCTGAATCAGAGGATTCTAATTCACTGCAATATAATGATTCAAGCGACGAAGATAACGATGATGTAAACGGGGAAAAACGGGCGCGATACAATGCTTTCGATGGTGCCACGAGGAATGTGGAGACGTGCGTACAGCTGAATTTACCTGTCCGCTGTGCGAGAAAGGGGACAATGGCAAAAGAAAAATTACATTCGAGTGACTTTTGTGGAACGTGTTTATTTATTTCCCTTATATTATTGTGAAATATTGTTCTATAGCATTTGTATGTGTTGTCACGTTATGCTCTGTACAAATAAAATCATATTTTACCGTAAAACAACGTTGGAATCCGAATACCCATTTGTTGCTTGCTAATCTTATCCACATGTACCTAATATGAGATATGTCTAATATTGGGAACCAGTGGTATCTCATATTAGAAGCCTAAATTTCAAAATTAAAAAGTTACACTTTCAATACTGAATTAATTAAAACACAAAAGGGATTGATATGGCTGTTTATAACTAGCTGAGATGGAAAGCAGTTGCTGTAAGAATAGCTTATTGATTTCAAGTCAAATATTTTGGAATATATGACGAGAGACGAAAAGGTGTCTCATAATAGGGTACTTTCCTCTAACACCCTTGAACGGACATGGACATGCGTATGATACCAAATTGGACCACAATGTCCCTCTTAGGAGGACAACAACATGCAGAACGATAATCTAGTTTAATGCGCTATATCGTCTGGGGTGTTTTTTGAGTTTTGTTTTACCAAATTTGATAAGATAGGTTTATAACCGCACAAAACAGGCAAGTAAGTTTTTTTTTACGTACTTTCTCAGTAACGGCAGCATGCTGGACTTTGAAGGAAAAGTAAAAATTACAAAATATTCGAAAGAGACCAAGAAAACTGTTAGGGAAACTGCTAAAATTGTATAAAGTGTTGAACATATTACGAAAGAAAAATGGTTTTCTGCAGCACGAAATAAAAATGTTCCTATTTCTGGTACGATGATTAGAGAAAAGGCTAGGGCTACTGCCGAAAATTTGAGTGTGTAAGACTGAAAGGCGTCCTGCGGTTGGCTTGTAAAGTTTAGAAAACGTCATGCAATTGCCTACAAAAGCATTTCTAGAGTCTGTAGATGTGAATGCTGTAGATGTTAAAACTTTCTTAAGAAGTCGCCTTCAATATTGGCAGGTTACAGTGCAGCCTGCGTATTAGGTATCTAAAAAGACTATAAGTACTGCACCAGCGTCTCCAATTACCAACTTAGACCAACTTATACAATTCTTGGAGAAAAAATTATAGAAATGCAAATAGAACTGGGAAAGTTGCTTAATAGCCAATGAAATCACAGCAAAATTTAGAATTCCCAAATTTAAACATATTGCAGCCATAAAATTGACCCGAAATTGAAACATTGATAAGAGATAATGAGAACTGGCCGTAGTATATTTGAAACCTTCGTTTCATTCGGATCAAAATACCTAAAATGTCAGAATCACGATCTAGAAGAGCCGCTAATTTTACTTCAGAAGAAATAGACCTGTTAATTGATTTAGTCAAATCTAAAAAAGATCTTATTGAATGTAAAAAAAAAACGATCGAATTCTTTGGAAGGAGAACGATACCGCGTGGGAAAATGTTGCCTGGCAACTTAATCAAGTATCTGGGCAAATTTGTAAAAGTGTAGTATATGACAATTTAAATTTAAATTTGCCGCCGAAATTTACCGCTAAATTAACGGTGGTAGCTTGGGGTGGGAAGAACGGGCGGAAAACGGTGGTTATTATATGATTGTGAGAGAAAAGTAAGAGCTCAGATTCATATTGTATTTTCTATGTGTTTTTTCCAAATAAATTCTGTTAAAACTTGAGTATAAGCTTTAATGACACTACAGTTATTCAGAAGTGGGATTCAGATTCGCGATCAAGGAAGGATTTGAACGGAGTCGAAGAGAAAAAAGTGTGAGGTTAGATTAGGCAACGTACTCGTAGTGGTGTTCGGAAAATGAGTAACGAACAAGGAAAAGCTGTAAGTGAAGACGTTTTTGAAAGGTTTTGCTAACGCAGCGATGACAACGAATCGAAATCGATCTACAACATCGCCAGGAGCTGAAAGTGGTGTATCGTCAGGAGAAACGACAAAGGGCGCGGATGTGGAAGAAATAATGGAAATGATGAGTGCAATGATGCAACAAAACATACAATTAATGCAAATGATGTAAAACCAAAACAAAAACTTTAATGTGATGCCCGATTTAAACAAAAGTATCAACAATTTTTATGGTGACAGAAGTCAATTGGAAGCTGAAACTTGGCTGAAAGACTTAGAAAAAACAGCGCAAATGCACGAATGGCCCGACTCATTTATTATAGAAAAGGCTAAAACACACTTGAAAGGAGGAGCTAAACATTCGCTTGAAGGTAGGGACGACATACGAAACTGGCAACAATTCAAAGACGCATTTGAAAGGACGTTTTTGAGATCTAGCAATACATTTGAGAAATGAAAAGTAGTGCAAAATAGAGTACAAGAAGCGCAGGAATCTGTTAGTAACTACTTCCACGAGAAAGTAAAGCTATGCAGACACTTGAGTATGCCATTTTGTGAGATAAAAGAGCAGGTTGCCATTGGTCTGAAATCGAAGGAATTAAGTAATCTAGTGCTTACTGCTTAACACCTAGATATTGATGAATTATACCAGAAAATTTTAAATTTTGAGCGTGTTACTGAGGGAAGAAGAACGAAAATAAGAGAAAAACAAGGAGACAGACAACACAAAGATGAAAAGACTGAAGAAGTATGCTATAACTGTGGGAAGAGAGGCCACAAAGCCGGTAGCTGACAGCTACCGAAGAGGCCAAAGGGTTCTTGTTACGCATGCGGATCGCCTCAACACCTAAGAAAGATGTGTCCTACCATTACCAAACCAGGAATCAGTGAGGTGCCTACAAAAGCAGACCACACTGCCAATTTAGTGGATCTACAGCAGGAAGTGATCCCGGCAGACATGGACGTTGATTTTCTTATGGATCAATCAACCGTTCGTATAAAACCAATAATATACAGTGGCAGTCCCATATCGTTAATTGCACAATCACTAGTTCCTCCCCATTTGGTAAATTTTAGTCTTAATTTACAAAAATTTGTAGGGATAAATGGATCTATGTTAAAGATAATTGGACAAGTTTTAACAAAGATAACAGTGAATGGGGAAGAGTTAGACATTTGTTTATTTGTAGTACCAGATAATACAATGAAATATTCAATGTTACTAGGTAGAGATTTTATAGTTAATGGTAATTTTATTGTAAGTTTTGGAAAAAAGTATCTAATGTTCCTGAGAATGTTGAAGGGAATTTCATTTTTCAAATTGAGGTTGCAGAAGTTAATACTATAGAATTTGATAATTTAACAATGTAGATTCGGAAGTTAAAGCAAAATTCAAAGCAGATTTTCTTCAAAATTATGTTAATGCGGTAAGACCTAGAACACCTGAACTAGATTTCAACATGAAAATTATTGTAAAGACAAATCATGTATCATTTTATTTTAGACCACGTAGAATGACCTTTCATGAAAAAACGGAAGTAAATATAATATTGGAGGATTTGCTTAGAAAAGGGATTATTAGGAAGAGTTGTACAGTACAGTTCAGCCGTAGTACTTGTTGCAAAAAAGCCAACAGGCTTAGGTATGTGTGTAGATTATAAGGAGCTGAACAAAATCACTGTAAGAGACAATTTTCCATTGCCACTGATTGATGATCAGATTGACCAACTTCGGGTAAACGTTACTTTACTACTACGTGTTTAGATTTGAAAGACGCCTTCCATCACGTATCCCTAGATCCAGAATCAATACAATACACCTCATTCGTAACTCCCCAAGGGCAGTTTGAGTATGTAAAAATGCCTTTCGGCCTAAAGAATAGTCCTGCTACATTCAGTCGTTATGTTAATATGATATTCAAAGAATTGATTGAACAAAACAAGATATGCATCTATGTAGATGATATTTTAATTGCAACGGAAACGCTTGAAGAAAATTTAAATATCTTAAACACTGTTTTTAATTTGTGCGTTAGAAATCATCTTGAATTGAAACTTGAGAAATGTTCTTTTTTTACCTGAAACACAATTTTTGGGGTATGTAATAAATGAACAAGGTATTCGTCCGTGTGAATCTAATATAAATGCTGTTAAAAAATTCTCTGTGCCTAAGAATTTTAAAGAAGTACGAAGTTTTTTGGGGCTTACATCATAATTCAGACGATTCATAAAGGACTATGCAATCATTGCCAAACCACTATACGATTTAGTAAAGAGAAACGTTGTATTTAAATTTGAAGACAAGGAGTTTAATGCTTTTGAATTGTTAAAAAACTTATTAGTGGAGCAACCGATTCTAGCAATATACAACGCTAACGCTGAGACACAATTGCATTGTGATGCATCAGCTCACGTTGGGTAGTATTTTGATGCAACGGCAAGCTAACAACAAATTTCATCCGATCGCTTATTTTTCAAAAAGAACTGATCCTCATGAAAGTAAATTACACAGCTATGAATTATAAATGTTAAGCATCGTATATGCATTAAAACATTTTAGAATATATCTTCAAGGCATTGAATTTAAAATAATAACCGACTGTAGTAGTATTAAACTAGCCTTGCAGAAAAAGGAAGTTAATCTGGGAATATTACGTTGGTCACTAGAATTGCAAAATTGTGTTATAATATTGAACATCGTCCAGGTAAAAAAATGTCACATGTAGATTGCTTAAGTAGAAATTCCATTTTGATATTAGAAGATAATTCTTTTGAGAGAAATTTGTGTATTAAACAGAGTCTAGACAAAAATATAGAAGAGAGGAAAGAGTCATTATTACAGGGTGAAAATATTTTTTTACAGAAAACAGGGCAATAAGTCTTTATTTTATGTGCCAAAATCTATGGAACACAACGTGTTGCATACTTACCATGATAATTTCGGTCATTTAGGCGTAAACAAGACCATTGAATTAATAAGTAGAACATACTGGTTCCCAAATTTAACGGATAAAGTTAAAAAATATATTACTAATTGCTAGAAGTGTATTGCTTACTCGCCTGTAAGTGGTAAAAAAAAGAAGGGTTTTTGCAGTGTTCCAAAAGGGAGTCTGTCTTTTCAAACAGTGCACGTTGACCACTTTGGACTCCTTGAAAAGACGAAATTCAAACATAAACACATTCTAGCAGTGATAGATTCATTTATAAAATTCGTAAAGCTTTGCCCTTGTGTTAGAACTGATACTAAGGAGATTATTAAATATCTAAAACAATATTTCACTTATTACAGTAAACCTTTGCAAATTATTTCTGATAGGGGGACATGTTTCACGTCTATGGATTTTAAAAGCTTCTTACAAGATAATGATATTGCTCATACGCTGATACCAACGGAAAATGCCACAAGCGAATGGCCAAATAATCAACAAAATGATTAAGGATATTTGTTCCAAATTAACTTCTAGTGCTACTAATTGGGATGAGGTTTTGATTGAGGTAGAATTTGGTATTAATAATGCTGTAAACAGGGCGACAGATCTAGTCCTAGTAGGTTATTATTTGGAGTTTATCAAAAGGGCCATATACACCATAACGTAAGGGAATTTTTAGGACAAGATCCTGAAAAAGAAAGAGATTTAGAGCTTAGTCGTGCAGAAGCTAGTGAGAAATCATAAAAACTCAACAGTATAACAAAACTTATTTTGACAAAAAGCGAAAACCAGCACGAAAATATAATGTAGGAGATTATGTTATGATTGTAAATACAGAGGTTACCGCAGGAATAAACAAAAAGTTATTACCGAAATTTAAGGATTGTAACTGCTAAACTCGATAATGACAGGTATGCTATTGAAGAGTGGATGAAGAAGTGAAGGAGATGTTGGGTGTTCGCTTAGAAGGTTTGCCCAGTTGCTTCGATAGTGACACTAGAATAGTAAGTAGAATCTATTGTTTGTAATATCATTCATACTTGTATTGGTAAACATTTGCAGTTGCACATGAACATGATACAAGCAGAGCAGAAGAAACAATCATTATTTAAGGTGGTCCTCTGCCATCAAGTAGCAAGGAGCCCCAAGAGACAACGTGGGAATCTTATATACCAAACATGTTGTCACAACCAATTTCAACAGCATTAAAGCGTCCGATGGAGAATGAATGATAAGCTGCAAAAATGACAAAAAAGCGAAAGGTGACTAGTACATATACCAATGAAAAATGGTCAGCACTAGCAGATTACAAGGCTAATTAAACACGGCGCTTAAATGAGGAACATGCATTAAAAATAGAGGTTCTTCAAAATGAAAACCATTTAAAAAAAATACAAATAGAAGAGCAACAACTTAAATATGAATTACTAAAATTAGAAATAAAAGTGAAAGAAAAACATTAGCAAATATAAAATAAAACACTTGTTTGTAATTTATTTGTGTATTTATTATTGTATATTATAAGGTAAAGAAATCGTGATCATCCAAAATTTCGAAATTATTAGGACGCCTACAATTAATTCTCGGTCTTCTAATACGACCAAGATGTTCAATATAATTAATAATGTCTTCGTCATCACAAGATTCCAATAAATTCATAATTTTTATTAATATTGGATTGACGCCAATTAACACAAACACCTATTTTAAGGTTATGTTCAATTTGAGTGGAATATTAAAGCTTAAGCCGAGTACATAACTATATGTATATCCCGTAGTTTCACATCGCCGGTAACATGGGTTTGAAACATGGCGCCCACGGAAATTTGCGGTGTCGCATAGGTGGGTGAAATTGTAACTAAAACTATTTGAATCTGTTTACAAGCAAAAATCTAACCTACAAAGCCGTTCCATTCTGTCGTTTTGACATTGATGTTGTGCGATTTTCTGTCAATTGTCAGTCTGTTTGAGTATATAGGTTATTTTCGTACCCACTTTGCAATTACTAGTTGCAAATATAGCCGCCAAACGCCATCGCGAATTTCCTTAAATTGATAGACAAAACGTCAAAGGCGCCGACACTAGTGAAACTACTAGATAAGGTTTATACTGTGGTTTAAGGTTCAACTAGTACTGAAATACGGTTTTATTCACAGGTACTCAATTTTGCATTTTGATTTTTTGATTAATTTACTTATAACTTAGTAAAATAGAACAATCAAACAACCATTTATAATCTGAATGATCATTCACCGTCCAAACATCATAATCAAATTCTCAAATGATCGTTAATGATTGATTGGTTCTTTTTCTATCATTCGTTTATGTGTACCATTAATAATATATATTCTCTCGACTCTTCTTAGTTGCTTATGGTTTGCTCATTTATTTGTAGATGATTTAGATAAAGCTCGAAGGAAATTGAAAATCGCGGAATATAGAAGCGACATAGGCTCAGAATCAGAAAATACAAAAAAGAGAGAGTCAAAGAAACCAAGACGATTATATGACAGTAGTACTGACGATGAGAATGAAAGCCAATATCATCGACCACCGATGATAACATGTGGATCTTCTCAAAAGGTAGCACGATCTCCTAAACTAACGGGTATGCCTATTGCATTTTTATTTTTTTCAATGGTAGCTGTATTATAATTATTTTAGAGGAGGACTACCCATCTCATCCTCTGCCAAAAATAACAACTCTCCAATTGTATCAAGCTGTAGTACATTTAATTTACTAAAAGAAAATCCAGTAGCCTGCAATACACCAAATAAATTAAATGATGAACATTTGGGTGGAATAGGTATAAATTTTACCATACTAATGTTTTTATTACATTGTATTTCCTATTTTCCAGGACTTCAGAAAAATTTGCTGGAGGTTCTTTATACAATTAAAGAACAAAACATTCAAATTTTATCTTTATTAAAAAAAATACGCAAAATACTTCGCTCTTCTGTCTGTCGGAAGACTTTCCAGTCGAATTACCCTTGATCAAACAGGAAGACGTGAAAATACTGGAGAGATATTTAACAGATAAAACTCATTTGTGTAATTTGGTAATTAAGATGAATAATAGCTTTATGCTTTTTCTAATAACGTACATTTTAGGTTTCATATTTATCATCCTTAGGAGGACGAGATGTAACATTCAAAACAAATAGAATATTAAAACACCTACTAACTGATGAACTAGCAGCCAATTACAATTTTTATGGAAAGAGGATGGAAAAGAGTCGTTTTGCTACACTGTTATTAAAAGAATTACCTAAGTAGCAATTGATTTGTTTCCCATAAGATATGGATCCCAATTCGAAATTGATTTCGCGGCATTTTTTTGTCACTAACAATATACTGCTATAGAAAGAGTGTATATCAATTTGTTTTACACGTTTAATAATAATACTTTTGCAAAACATGTAGAAAAGTCTTTTAGGTGATGTATTTTTTATCCAAATGAAGTTCCGTTTTATTTAATAATTTAAATTATTTCTTCTTTGTGGTACCGGGTTTTTTTTAATTAATAAAACTTAATCAAATAAAATAACGAAATATATTTGAAGTTTTGCTATAGTATACCTACTATAGCTTTATCAATTTTAGAACTAGCGCAAACTGAAAAAAAATATTATTTCGAAAATGGATTTATTTGTATTAAATTCAAAATCTTACCTGAAATTTAACACTCTTTTATATATTTTTTTAACCATTTTAAATTGTAACAATAACTTCATTGGAAACTTCTTGTATAAAAATCGATTTTAATTTCTTTAACTCTCTTTAATTATTATCCGAACGTTCCTTTCTTCGATTGTATGCTACATGTACATTATAATGTTCATTAATAGTAATTCAAAGTGTTCAGCAAGCATTCTCTGTTTAGGTGCAATTAAAGCCAGTGTACCAGATACGTCCGAAAAAAATATCGAAGACGCCATAAAAGTCTGGATGAAACACGCCCCACAAAAATTGAAAAAAAAATATAGATATCACGCACAATTGTTCTACAGTCAGCAGACAAGAAATTTTATTAAATAATTTTGTTAAAAATAGTGATAACAGCCCTTCAATATCAGTTGTTGAAGAAGATTTTCATATGGTAAATACGTGTAGTCCTGCTGGAGAACAAAGTGACCAATCAGAGGAAAGTACACCCAATTTAGATTTAAGAAGTTCATTAGTTCAGTGGGCTACCGGAAAACATAATATAGGGGAAAGTGTTGTACCTTGGACATATTTGTACCTCGGTCCTACGCTTACTTCAAGATGTAGCAGTTAAATTTATAGAAAACTATTAAGTCAGCTTTAAACCTTACTACTAGGTGGCTATACTATCGTTATTTACAGTATCAGTTTTTGCCATAAGCGCGGTTAATAAACGAAACATTAAAAAAGGGTTTACAAAGTAAATATTTTTGTTGTGTTTAGTGTTGCATATTTCAGTTAGGTAAGTAAAACTTTGAGTAACTGGTAATTAGTAATAGGACTGCATACCATACTGCTTGTATTGTGATAGTTACTGTATATCCTAACCTAACTTTCTTTGGTAACCAAGCTGTTATTTTTAAAATTTAGAATGATGTACCTTGGTCCGCCAAAAGGTGTTGTACCTAGGACCAGCTCAAGGTACAACATTAAACTAAGATAATACTACTTAGTATGTTTTACGCTACCTACAAAAATGATAGAAAATGAATTCTTATTTACAGACAATTAAAATTTAAAGAAAATGCCTCGTAGTAAGCAGGGTATTAAACGTAACCCTGTTAACGAAGTTGATTTAGGTGCAGCAGTAGAAGATGTCTTAAAGAATAAAACAACCGTTTATTCAGCTGCAAAAAATATAACGTTTCTAAAACCACTTTATTACGACATATTAAAACGTTCAAAACGTCGGGGCGTGACACTTTTATTTATAGAAAAAATAATGACGTCAACAAAGTTTTTACTGACGAAGAAGAAAAATTACTTGTTGAATATATACTTAAGCCTCACATCTTTAGGAAATTAATTTCAATTTGGCGCCATAAGACATCGGTAAGCGGTGTGAAGTTGGTAATAGAGAGTTCTAGAGGTAGTCCTAATGAATGTAACGTGCTTTATGTTAACCTGATGTATTAAATATATATAATAGATTCACTAAAACGTCTATTTATTAAAAAGAAGAAACGCCCGGCAACTGATTACAATTTTCAGAAGTGGGATTCCGGATTGGGGAATGGAGATTGGATTTACTTACGTACAAATTGCGATAGATTGACCTACGATTGAAAGTTGTATCGTGATCAATTTGGAGGTTAGAATTTCTTAGATTTAGAGGAAAGTTAACGTGATAACGCCTGAAAATAATTCGAAAGAAGTCAGAGAATTCGAGTTTTCCAGCAAGGAGAAAGAAATGGTGATAATGACGACATGATGAAGGTAATAACTCGGTATTAGAGCAAAACGCTTCAATTTTAACGCTTAAAGGACAACCAAGATAGAGTTCAAACACAAACGAATAGCACTAATGAAATTAAGAATTTTAATATAATGCCTGACTTGAGTAAGTCAATTGAGAATTTTAATGCGGAAAAAGGGCCAAAAGTTGCTGAAAATTGGCTGCAATATCTGGAGACGACTGGACGGTTACATTCTTGGCCGGAAGCTGTAATGTTCGAAACGGCGAGAGCTCACCTTCATGGGGCTGCTAAACATTGGTACCAAAGTCGGAGCAAGGAGTTGAAAGATTGGAATGATTTTAAAGTGGCGTTCAAGAAAACATTTTTACTGGAAAAAAGCAAGACTGAACTATGGAAGTGTATGCAATCGAGACGACAGCAGCAAAGGGAAAGTATACACTTATATTTTCACGAAAAGGTATCTCTTTGTCGAGAATTGGATCTACCATTTTGTGAAATCAAGGAACAGGTTGTAGTGAGTCTTTGGTCAAGAGATATGAGCAATTATCTTATGGCGAGGCAACATAATGATGAAGACGAACTTTATAAAGACGTAGTGCTATATGAAAGAGTTGATAGTGCCCGAAGAGGTGTGATAAGTAACCAAATACGAAGTCGGAAGGATGAAACGACAACCACTGAAGTCAACACTCAAGGAGTAAAAAGAGAATCAAAACCTGAGAAAGACACAAAGCCCGTAAAGTGTTTCAATTGTGGAGAAATTGGACATGTTTCGAGTAATTGTGCTAAGCCGCGAAGACCAAAGGGTTCCTGTTTCTTATGTGGCTTGACTGATCACCAGAAAAGGAGTTGTCCTAGAAATCGTCAACAAGCAAATCCGGAGAGTGAAACGAGTACCCTATTTGTCGCTGCGACCCAGTCTGCATACCAGGCACCAGCAGCAATAGAATATAAGGAAGACACCGGGAAGAAACTGAAGATGATGATTGCTATGCTGTTTATGAAGAAAGCCGTCATACCAGCATATACACTCAATGTAAGACTTGTTGTGGTTCAAAATATTTATTGTATTAATGCCATTATTGATAGCGGTTCACCGATATCTATAATTTCTGAAGAATTAATTCCTATTAGTCTCAGACACAATTATGTTGGTAACGAAGTATGGGAAGGGATAAACCAATCAAAGTTAGTTATATTAGGTACCTTTCCATATAGCCTTAACATTGAACACATTAATGTCCCTATTTTGTTTCATGTGGTGCGTAAAGAAACCATGAAATATCCTTGTTTGCTAGGACGTGATTTCATATCAAATCCTAACATTTATATCTCATTTAGTGATAAGCTCACAGTAAAACCTATAGTTGGCAAACCAGACAATTTTTCAGTTGAAATTTTAAATATTGAGTATGACCAAAATATTGTTGAGTTTGATATTGAGGAATCACTTACTTTTGAAGATAAGCAGAGGGTTCAAGATATTTGTAATGAATCCTATGTCAATGCTGTCAGACCGCCAACACCTGTAATAAATTATGAGATGAAAATTGTGTTAAAGAATGAACAACCTTTTTATTTTAAACCACGTAGATTGTCATACCATGAAAAGCAATCTGTCAATGAAATTATTAAAGATTTGTTAGAACAAAATATAATTAGGGAAAGTAAATCTGAATACAGTTCTCCCATTGTATTTAGTTAAAAAGAAATCCGGCAATATTAGAATGTGTGTTGATTTCAGGGAACTGAATAAATTAACTGTGAAAGATCGATACCCCATCCCATTAATCGACGATCATTTAGATCATTTAAGAACTAAACGCTATTTTACATGCTTAGACCTGAAGAACGCTTTTCATCACGTGAGTATAAACAAAGACTCTATAAAATATACGTCATTTGTAACGCCAATGGGGCAATACGAATATTTAAAAATGCCATTTGGATTATGCAACTCCGCCTCTGTCTTTCAAAGGTATATAAATGAAATATTCAAAGATTTAATAGACAATGGTGACATTTTAATTTACTTAGACGACATTTTGATCGCGACAGAAACTATTGATGAAAACTTGAGAATTTTGAAACTTGTTTTTGATGCGATGGTAAATAATTTCTTAAGCTTACGCATAGACAAATGTAGTTTTTTTAAAGAAGAAAATAATTTACTTAGGTTATTCAATAGATGAACAAGGAATACGTCCAAATCCTGAAAATGTCCGAGCTGTACAAAAATATCCGCTTCCAAAGAATGTAAAGGAGGTACATAGCTTTTTAGGGTTAACTAGTTATTTTAGACGATTCATCCCGAATTTTTCAATTATAGCAAAACCCCTCTATGATTTATTGAAAAAAGATGCAATGTTCTGCTTTGGAGTGTCCGAACTTGAGTCTTTTGAGCTCTTGAAACAGAAATTAAGCCTAGAACCATTATTGGCAATTTACTCTCCAAAACTTGAAACTCAGTTGCATTGTGACGCAAGTTCGCTTGGCTTCGGCGCAATACTATTGCAACAACAAGATGATAATAATCTCAAACCTGTTTCCTATTTTAGTAAACGAACAACCCCAGCAGAATCTAAGTATCATAGTTACGAATTAGAAACACTAGCCATTATATACGCTTTGAAACGTTTTCATGTCTATCTAGCAGGCATACCTTTCAAGATATTTACAGATTGTAATAGTTTGAAGTTAACAATGCAAAAAAAGGATATCAACCCCCGAATTAGTAGATGGGTATTAGAATTACAAAATTATAACTATGAAATCTTTCATCGCCCTAGTAAAAATATGCGTCATGTAGATGCTCTAAGTAGGTCACCCCAGATTTTGGTGCTGGAAGACAACACATTTGAGCAAACGCTTTCAGTCAAACAGACAAAGGACCCAGAAATTATTAAGATCAGAGAATTACTTGAAATTCGTGACCACCCTTTATTTGAGTTGCGAAGTGGTTTAGTTTATAGAAAAGTAAAGGACAGTAGTGGCGACAACTTGTTATTTTATGTACCTGAAGACATGCAATCTAATGTGATACGTACTTGTCATGATAATGTAGGCCACGTAGGTGTGAATAAGACTGTGGAATTGATAAGTAGATCTTATTGGTTTCCCAAAGTACGGTTAAAGGTTGAAGAACATATAAGGAATTGTTTAAAATGTTTGGTTTTTAATGTACCTAGTGGTAAAGCAGAAGGGTTCTTACACAATATTCCAAAAGGCAATCTTCCATTTGGAACCATTCATATTGATCACTATGGCCCGTTAGAAAAATCAAGGACAGACAATAGATACATCTTTGTAGTTATAGATGCATTTACAAGATTCGTGCGGTTGTTTGCAACAAAAACAACGAACGCGAAGGAGGTAATTAAACATTTAACTAACTATTTTAGATCATATAGTAAGCCAAAGCGTGTAACATCTGATAGAGGTACCGCATTTACCTCTAACGACTTTAAAGAGTTTCTTGAGGACTTAGGTATTAAACATACTTTGATAGCCGTGGGCGTTCCGCGTGCCAATGGGCAAGTGGAAAGAGTTAATAGATCTATCACCCCGATGTTGGCAAAATTATGCGAAGAACCAAACGAGTGGGATTTACAGCTGATGCGTGTAGAGTATGCCCTCAATAATACAATTTGTCGATCAATTAATGACACACCCAGTCGCTTATTATTTGGCTTAAATCAGCGAGGTGACGTAGAAGATACGTTGCGAGAAATAGTTGGTGAGGTGGAAAGACCGGACTTTGAGGAAATAAGGAAGAAAGCGAGTACTGAAACATCTAAAGTTCAGGACTATAATAAGCAGTATTATGACAAAAACACATAAAGCGCCTCATGTATATAATGTTGGAGACTATGTTATGATAACCAATGTAGTCACCGCATCAGGCACCAATAAGAAGCTCCTACCTAAATTTAAAGGACCTTATATTGTCACAGCTGTGCTACCAAATGACAGATATGTGGTAGAAGACATTGAAGGTTTTCAGATCTCTAATAAGCCCTATAAGAGTATTTTAGATCCCTCCCATTTGAAACTTTATGATTCATATTAAATGACCAATATGTTAGTGTTTCGTATGTAGTTTTAAGTGTTCTCAATATATTACGTATATGGATATGATATAGTTTTTATATCGCCTCACCGCTAACTAACGGTGGGAGGTTTTGTCTATCCGGACCCGTGGCGGACTTGTCCTCGGATCACAACCCCATTTTCCACGATCTGGTGGGGTGGCTTGGCTCCCGCGGGCCAGCCTCAAGGACACGCACCAGTTGGGGAGTTTTCAGTAGCCCTGCTTGAATGCCGGCTATAACACCTCCCGAGCAGGATCTGCTTAGACCCGCTGAAATCGATTCTGAGGTTGATCGGCTGACAGAATCGTGGGAGAATGTTCGAAAAAGGGAAACACACAGGATTCCAAGGGAAAGGAACGTCTTATGCGGATCCCCGGGATCTACAAAAACTGATACGGACCAAGCGTAAGGCTATAAAAAGGCTAGAAGGACCCTATGTCCAGATGACCGTGCCCACGCTAACGGTCTGATCAGGGAGGTTAGAGGGCACTTGAAGGAGCGTGCAAACGAGGAATTCGCCGAGAGGCTCATGTCACTTACGACAAAGGATGGCTCCCTATGGAAGGTCGTAAAGGCCTTCCGAACGCAGGAGGCCACCACCAGCTCGACCCCTGCATACTAGAGATGGCTTGGTATACACCGCATCGACAGGGCGGAAGTCCATGGGAGCCATCTAGAAGGGATATACAGGGGCACCTTGAAATGGCCCCTCGGCGACGACGACGAAAACGAGGAACTGGAGGACGACGTAGAGAGGGCGGAGGTCCAGCTACAAAACTCGCCGGTTGCAGGCTTACAAACCCACCGACGAGGAAGAGTCGCCTCAATTGTCAAATCACTGAACGGGGAAGGCACCGGGTTCTCGATTTCATCACAAACGAGATGAAAGGTGCTTTCCCTCCTCAGTGATTAAAGGCATTACTGCACATTGCGAATGGCGTCCCTGAAAGTAGCGGTATTTCCGAAAGCGTGGAAGCGGGCGGTTGTACGCGTAATCCCAAACCAGGGGGGACCCTAAGTTCCCCCAGAACTACCGCCCATCAGTCTCCTATCGAGCGTGGTCTAAGGTCATAGAAGCCGTCATATTACGACGGTTAAGAACGGAAATTGAACATCTCGCTCTGCTGCCTCGGGAGCAGTTCGGGTTCCGTCCCGGTATGTGTGCGGAATTTCAGCTCCTGAGGCTGACGGAGGCGATTAGGGACGCGCTCGGTAGACGAGAGACTGTTGGGCGGGTGTTCTTAGATATAAGTCGGGCTTTCGACGCGTGTCCTGGCACAAGGCCTAGTTTAATAAGATGATGAAAATTTGGACTGAGCACGGATTCACTAGATTAATTGCTAGCTACATTTCAGAGAGGACGTTCGTAGTTAGGGAGGACGAGAGACATCCGGGAGAGGGTCCAGGCCGCCGGGGTCCCTCAGGGATCCCTGCTTGGACCCGGAGCTGGTTTGTCTTGTATGTTTCAGACCTACCCAGAGAGCCGGGAGTCGAGCTGGCCGGTACGCGGACGACACTGCCGTGTACACGGTCGGCAAGAACGTGAGGGGATGCTGGTCCGCCGGCTCCAGCGGGCGGTGGACGGTCTCGCAGATTGGATGGATAAGTGGAATTGAAAGTTAACGAACCAAATGCGAGGCCGTCAGATTTACGCGGAAGATCGGCCCGCCGGCGGACCACATCTACGTAAAGGAGAGAAGGCTCCCATGGAGCGAGGAGGTAAAATACCTGGGGTTGCTGCTGGACAGGCGCCTAACGTTTGCCAATCATATTATGCGCCTGAAAGAAAGGTTCGCAATTGCAAGAAACACGTTAATGCCCCTGTTGGGGGCGCACAGCGCGCTGGATCTTCGTCATAAGAGGTTGATTTACTTGAGTTTATTAAGGTCCCAATTAACTTACGGCGCTCTGGTCTGGTCCTCAGCATCAACCGCAACCTGGAGAGCTTGGGGCAACTCCAGAGCCGGATGCTGAGGGTCATGGTTCGGGGCGCCCTGGTTCGTGCGAAAAACGAGCAGTTAGAGAGGGACTGGGGATCCAGCCGCTGGGCGACCACCTATTAGAATTAGCGCGGGGTACCTGGGAGAGGGCGGCCCTGCAAGATAACACTCTTATTCAAAATGTGATTAATCCGCAGGACCGTCCCCCTCCTAAGGTCACTGTTAGGCGCCTGCCCAGCGCAGTGCGGGAGGGAATCACAAAAAATAAAAAACAAAATAAAATCTAGTCAGCCTCACTGACGCAACATTTAATTATTTATTAATTTATTTATTTATTAATTTATTTATTCACTTATTTATTTATTTATTGACATGCATACAAACAGTCCATTTTAGTATTTATTTTAAATCATTTTATTTATACACACAGGCCATATACACCTGATTTTAACTTGTTACCGTGACTCTATCATTTTATTTATTTCTTTTTCCGAACGATGGCCATATACACCATGATTTTATTTTTATGTTTGTGCTGTTATCCCTCCCTGTTTATCCAAAAAAAAAAAAAAAAAAAAAAAAAAAAAAAAAAAAAAGACGTATAATTTACTATTTTTACTTATAAACACCTGTAATGAGGGTGAACCTTATTTGACGACTTACGATTTAGCGATGGTTGCGAAATAAAATGTAAAATAAAACTGTCAATGACTTGTAACATTCGCTATCATTAATTTAAATTCTCTTATTTGATTTTGTATCGAGTCATCCCTGTTCTAAATGAAAGATTTCTGTTTATAACGTAGTGAGAAAAAAAAAAAAAAAAAAAGAATGACGATATTTCAGTTAAAACGGATACAGTCACTCCGAGAAAGCGAGCACGAGACTGGGTGATGGACTAATAGATGGCACTCCTTCCATGAAAATGGGTATTCCTGCACGCTGGGCGGCGTATGAAAGAAAATGGTGGCACGAATGCAGCCACTTATGAAAACTACTTCAGGGCGGAGAGATAGTGTCCGCCCAACTAGAGGACAATGGGGTTTATAGCCCTAGGGCTAACCCTAGAGGAGATTGAAGCCCAATGATATAGTTTTAGGTTATGTAATATTTGTAAGTGTTAAGTAGATTATGCGTGTCACTGATAATTTCTGTGATCGAGACGATCGCAGTGTCAGGCTGACCGAGTTGTAGGAAATAAATTTAAATTTGGCGCCATAAGACATCGGTAAGCGGTGTGAAGTTGGTAATAGAGAGTTCTAGAGGTAGTCCTAATGAATGTAACGTGCTTTATATTCAAGTCAACTGACATTAAGAAAACCGGAAGCTACCAGTCTGGCTCGTTCCACAGCCTTTAACAGAGCAAATGTTGCTCTTGTATTTCAAAATTATAAACAAGCATTAGAAAACAATAAAGGTATAACTGCGTTTAATATCTGGAACGTAGATGAAACCGGAATATCAACCGTGCACGTACCTCCAAAAATACTGGCGAAAAAGGGGTCGAAACAAGTAGTAAGTATGACTAGCGCAGAAAGAGGTACAAACGTCACAATGATAACAGCTATAAATGCCGGTGGAGGATCTATCCCACCCATGATAATATTTCCTAGAGTTCATCTGAAGGACTTTATGCTGCATGGAGCCCCACCAAGAACAATTGGAGTGCCAATCCAAGTGGTTGGTCAAATGAATCCTATTTCTGCAGTTTTTTAACCACTTCTAAAGCATAGTCGTGCAAGTAAAGAACATCCAGCTATTTTGTTAATGGATAACCACCAAAGTCACATTTCGGTCCCTATAATTCAACTGGCAAAAGAGAACGGTGTAACAATGGTTACGTTTCATCCGCACACAAGCCACAAAATGCAGCCCCTGGATCGAAGTGTTTTCGGTCCCTTCAAAGCATATTATAATACTGCAATGAATGAAATGATGATAGAACCTGACCATGTTGGTAAACCAGTAACAATTTATGACATAGCCAAATTAGTCGGTTAAGCATATCCCTTAACGTTTACCCCAAATAACATCTCAAAAGGTTTCAAGGTTTCTGGATTAGAACCTCTTAATGAAAATATCTTTGAAGATTATGAATTTATGCCTTCCGATGTAACCGATAGGCCATTAACTCGAGAAAACGGCTCTACTCCGGAATTAATTGTAAATAAATCATGTGAGACCTCTTGCCCTGATATTATAAATTTCGAAGATTTGGGACAATCCACCTCTGAAATAGTGAGCCCCGAACTGATTACACCTCATCCAAAAGCTGCGCCAAGAAAAGAAGCACACAAAGGAAGACCTAAAGTAAAATCGTGTATTTTAACTGAAACCCCAGAAAAAACACGAATTGAAAATGAGCACGCTATGCGCCTTTCTAAAACGAAAACTGTCTCAATTAACTCAAGATTAAAGACTGTAAAACGAAAGGTAATGTCATCAAGCAGCTCTGAAGCTGAAGCTAGCGACAGTTTTTCCTGTGACAACAGCTCTGATGCAGAAGAGTTTTCAGAGTCGACGGATACAGAAAATGGTAAATAAAAAGGGAAGTTTTATTCTCGCTAAAATTGCTGGAAAAAAATGTGTGAAATATTTTGTCGCAGAAGTCATTAATATTCAACATTCTAATCTAGAAAGTGAATATTTAAAAAATGTCAAAATAGTCAAAAGTTTACACGAAATAATGAATGTCAATATGATTTAGATAAAAAGGATATTGTGCTAAAACTTCCGAGCCAAACTTCTCCGATGGCTCAGCGCGTCAAAGAGAGCATTTATATTTAGCGCATAGATTTAAGTTCCTACAGTGTGGAATAAATTTTTCTTGTATTTTTAATCTTAATTTTGTTATATTTCATTATTCAGATATGTATTCAATTTTATAAATAATAGGTATAAGTTTTGTTTCTTGTACGTTCTTTTTTGTTGGGTATACTTATGATTATGAAAGTTTAACAAATAGAAGTTTTGTTTATTATAAAATGTAACTTTAGTATCAAATAAAGATCCAGTCCAAGGTTCAACTACTACGCGACCAAGGTACAACACTAGTGTTGTACCTTGGTCCCAAATACATTTTTCACTAATTTTTCTAAAAACAGTCGAAAATATATAGATATCGATTCTAATAAAATATATGTTGTGAAGGAAATGCTATTCTATCATTTAAAGCGTTCGCTTATTTAGTTACCGTATTAATATAGCCAGGAAAAAATTATGTTTCAAATTAGGACCTAGGTTGAACACCTTCCCCTACCGCAATCAGCTGTTACTGATCTATTACACATTCTTGCACCGTTACATGCGGAGTTACCGTTAGATTGTAGATCTTTGCTATGTACACCAAAAATAATTAAAACTAAAAAATTGGAAAATGGAGAATATTGCCATATTGGTTTGCAGTTGGGGTTAAAGAAGGTATTCTCAAAAATTGATTATCTTCAAACTGTTGAATTAAGTTTTAATATAGACGGTTTGTCACTATTTCACAGTTCGTGTACACAGATGTGGCCAATTCTATGTCTTGTTAAAAAATACTAAAATTGCACCTTTCGTTTTGTGGAAAATCTAAACCAAAACCTTTAGATTTGTATCTTGACGAATTTATAAATGAACTCACTAATTTACTTACAAATGGTTTTTATATGAATAATAAGTTGTATAACATCAAGGTACATAGTTTCATTTGCGATGCACCCGCAAAGGCGTATGTTAAGTGCATAAAATCTCACGGGAGTTATTCATCGTGCGATAAATGCGTGAAGTTGGTGAATATATTCGTGGGAGGGTAACTATGCCAGGAATCACAGCACCTCTAAGAATTGATTCATTGTTTATATGCCAGGATGATGAAGACCATCACATCGGGGTGTCACCCCTTTTGCAACTAAATATTGGAATGGTTTCAAACTTCCCAATCGATTATATGCATGCAGTTTGTTTGGGAGTTACGAAAAAACTATTAAATTGTTGGGTGTGTAAGGTTGGTAACATTGTCCAACCTGATCCCGCCAACAGTTAGTTCATAACCGCTGACCTGTAAAGAATATTTGTTCAATGTAGTATACAATATTACTAATAAACAAGACTAAAGTTATTTAAACGTGTTATAATTAATAGATAAAACATTACATGGTGTCAGGTGTTGTTTATATATTGATAAATAGTGGTAAATATGGAAATCAACCAAGATTACGGACCCAATAAACACAAGTGTATCGAACATACACGAGGAGTGGAAGCAATTTAAACAAAAATTTGATATTTTTCTAATTGCATCAAATAACAGCGTATCAGAGGATTCCAAGAAGATTGCTCTACTATTAAACATCATTGGGGAGAATGACCTTGAGGTATATAACACGTTTAAATTTGAAAAATGATGAAAAGGACAAGTTTGCTTGCCTTATTAACAAGTTTGATGAACATTTTGCTCCTAAAGAAATGTAATATTCGAACGTTTTAAGTTCAATCAGATAGTTCAAAAACCAAATCAGCTGTTCGATGCATTTCTAACGGAATTAAAAACAGCTGTGAAAGAGTGTGAATATAGTAACGAAGATGAGACGGTTCGAGACAGGATCGTCCTAGTGTACGTGACAAGATTGTTCAAGAACGCTTACTTCGAGAATCAAATCTTAATCTTAAACTAACTGTCGACATATGTAAGGCAGCAGAGGTTGCCTTAATACAGGTTCTTCAGAACTCAAGTGCAGTAGATGTTGGAAATGATACGAAGAAAGAAGTATTAAGTACAAATAAAAGAAAATGGAATCGGAATGCACACAAATCAAACGATAAGATAACCCATTCTAACAGCAAGAATTGTGGTCAATGTGGTGAATCTCATCTGCCAAATAGATGCCCAGCTTACTCTAAAAATTGTTCCTATTGTAATAAACGTGGACATTTTAAGAAGATGTGTAGATTTAGAATAAATGCAGAAAAGACAAATAAGAAAGCTGTAAATGAGTTAGAAGTACAGGGAACAGAAGATTTGAATAAATTATTTGTGTATACTGTTAAACACGAAAATAAATTGACAGAATGGACAAAAATAATAAAAATTGGGAACAAAGAGATAAGATTCAAGTTAGATACTGGATCGCAGGCAAATATTTTACCAATGAACAAATATAAGTTATTAAAGGTGAGTAATAAGTTAAAGTTAACCGATACCGTTTTAGTTGCTTTTGGTGGTGAACAGATTAAACCAGTGGGACAAGTCAATTTAATGTGCAAGTATGATGAACAGAATTTTAATGCTAATTTTTATATCGTCGAAAAGGATGTGTCACCAATTCTAGGGCTGGAAACTATGGCAGCATGCAATATTATCAATGAAGTTAATTCTATAAAGCAAAATATGCGTATCAGGTCTGCTGAAGATGTTGTCAAGAAATACAATGATATTTTTGAAGGTATTGGTGAGTACCCAATGACATATACAATCAAATTAACAAAGGAAGCAATACCAAAAGTGCAACCAGCAAGACGGGTACCATTAGCACTACATACAAAATTAAAAGAAAAGCTAGATGAACTGGAAAGGAGTGATATTATCAGAAGGTAATTAATCCTACAAATTGGGTGAATGCGTTAACACTGGTTCCTAAGAAGGATAGCAGTTTAAGAGTATGTTTGGATCCAAGACATTTGAATCAATATGTTAAACGTGAACATTTTCCAATTCCAACGGCAGAAGAGATAGCAGTTCAGTTGGCAAACAAAAAGGTTTTTACTGTCATGGACATGAAAGATGGGTATCTACAAATCAAACTAAGTGAAAAGTGTATGGGATTGACAACATTCAATATTCCGTTTTGAAGGTATTGCTGGAAGAGACTACCCTTTGGATTGTGCTCGTCACCAGAAGTATTTCAACGTATGAACTATGAAATATTTGGACATTTGCCAGGTACATGTGTTTACTTTGACGATTTAATAGTGTCAGGGGAATCTGATGAAGAGCATGATAGAAATTTAATTAATGTGTTAGAAACTGCAAGAAAATTTTGTATAAAATTTAACAAAAACAAAATTCAATTTAAAAAACCTAGTGTTAAGTATTTAGGTCAAAATATTTCAGAAAAGGGAGTGAAACCTGATGAAAATTATGTAAAAGCAATTCTAGATTTAAGATCACCTAGTAATAAGACAGAATTGTTGAGAATTTTAGGTACGGCTAAATTTGTTGGGAAGTTTATACCTAACATGTCAAAAATTACAGTAAATATGAGGAATTTGACACGAAATGATATTAAATGGGAATGGTCTAAAAGACACGAGATAGAATTTCAGCAACTTAAAAAAACATATTGTAAATACCCCTGTTTTAGCATTCTTTAATCATAATGAACAAGTTGTGATACAGTGCGATGCAAGTAAAGATGGTCTTGGCGCATGTTTGTTGCAAAATAATCATCCCGTTGCTTTTGCATCACGCAGTATGACAAAATGCGAACAGAGATACGCCCAGATCGAAAAAGAATGTTTAGCCATAAATTTTGCCGTGGAAAAATTTCATTATTTTATATATGGTAGAGAAAATATTGTAGTTCAAAGTGACCATAAACCACTACAGGCAATTTTTAAAAAAGATCTAGACAAAATTAATCCTAGATTACAAAGAATGGTACTAAAAGTTACAGGGTATAACTTAAATATACAGTATTTACCTGGAAAGTACTTATACATTGCTGATTTGTTGAGCAGAAATTTTATAAAAATTGAAAATGACGTTTGTGATAATAAAAGATGCCTAGTTTATAGTTTGGTTGAAAAACTTTCAATGACAGAAAATAAAAAAGCCGAATTTAGAGTCGCTGTCGAAGCAGATGAAACATTACAGCATGTAAAACAGTATATTTTAAATGAATGGCCAAAGACTTGTAATAAATTGTCAAGTGAGCTAAAGCATTACATGTCAATGAAAGATAGTATTTTATTGGATAAAGGTATTTTATTTCTTGGTGAAAAAGTAATTGTACCAGACAGTTTGAAATCTGAAATGCTTAAGCTCATTCATGAAGGTCATTTAGGCATGAATAAGTGTAAAAGAAGAGCGAGAGAATTGTTGTATTGGAAATGTATGAGTACTGACATAGAAAATCTTGTTAAACAATGTAAAGTATGTAACAAATATCAAAACAACAATACCAAATAACCATTACAATTACATCCAGAACCAAAAAGACCATGGGAGAGAGTTTCCGCTGATATTTTTACATTCTTAAATAGAGACAATTTAGTAATTATCGACTCTTACAGTAATTGGATAGAGATGAGTACGCTAAAAACTAAAACAGCTGCTGAATTAATTGTTATAATCAAATCTGTTTTTAGTAGATTAAGTATGAATTTAAGTATTTAGTATGATTACGCATGAAGATGGTACTGATATTTATGTAGCCTTAATGAACTACAGAAATACAGTATTAAATAACATAGAATACTCCCCTGCACAAATGATGTTCAATAGATCCATTAAAACAAAATTGCCAGCTACATTAAATAATTTAATAATAAAAACAAGACTAAAGTTATTTAAGCGTGTTATAATTAATAGATAAAACATTACAACAATTAATAAGAACTTAACACTTCGAGTGTCACGCAGTGAGAATGATATTATGGATTATGTTGACTCAGCCTGGGCAGGCAATGGTGTGGACAGAAAATCCACTACCAGTTATATGTTTAAAGTTGTCGGCTGCACAGTATCATAGGCTTCTCGTAAACAGGCAACAGTAGCTTTGTCTTCAACGGAAGCAGAATATGTAGCTTTGAGCTTAGCCACCAGCGAAGCCTGTTGGTTAAGACAATTATTTAAGGATTTGTGTGTGTATGATGAACATGTGTGTGTAATGCTATTCGAGGATAATCAATCTGCCATCAAGGTTTGTAAAAATCCCGAATTTCACAAAAGACTAAAACATGTTGATATCAGGTTTCATTTTATAAGGGATAAGGTGGCAAAGAAAGTTGTATCTGTGCAATATATATGTACTGGCGAGCAAATAGCAGACATGTTCACCAAGCCTTTGGGCAAGAATCAATTTCATGTTTTCTGTAAAGATATGGATCTAATTTAAACATGTAAGTTTAAATTTATTAGAATAAAAATTGTACTATTGAGGGGGTGTGTTGGAATGCAATAGTAAATTCTGTATTAGTAAGTTTTTATTTGTGTTGTGTTCAAAAACAGTTGGCATCCCTGTTTTATTCTTTGTATATAAGTAGGCACGCCCACTTTACTTTTTCCCTCCATTTTTTTAATAAGTTTAGTTTGTAACTCATTGTTATGGTTAAAACTTAAAACGACTAGAAATATAACCAAAATATTCGTTACTGTTGGTTTTATTTAAATCCACTTTTGTTAGACGTTTACTTTGCGCTATTACAGTAAAAAGTGCTACTTGTACTACGGAATAAATTGTGTTATCCTTTACCTGGGCTATCTACTCTCAGAAGGGGGCTTCAAGAATAAACCTGAGTGAAGGTGTGCTAAAAGACATTTTAACTCTATTAAATTTGGCTGGAGAAAAACTATCCGATTTTGAAAAGGCAGTGGTGCTTCAATTCGACGAAATGAAAATAAAATTCTAGAGTATAACGTAACTGTAGATGAAATAGTAGGAACATATAATCAAATCCAAGTGGGCATGGCTCAAGGATTGTTTTCTAATTGGAAACAACCAATTTTTATTGCATTTGATCAAAAAATGACAAAAGATATAATAATAAATATAATACCAGAATTACATAACATTTCCTACAATGTCGTAGCGTGTGTAAGTGACTGTGGAGGAAGCAACGTTGGGTTGTGGAGAGAACTGCAACTTAGTGAAAACCAAACATTTTTTAAACATCCATTTACAAACAGCAATATTTACATGTTTGCAGAAGCTCCTCATCTTTTAAAGTTGCTTTGCAATTGGTTGTTAGACAAAGGCTTCCAGTTAGAGGACAAAATAATAAATAAAAAACCTTTGGAAGATTTAGTCAAGATTACCAACATTGAAGTGAGCGTGTGCTACAAAATTTCTCAAAAGCATCTTGTCTGCGAAATAACTAAAAGACAGAACATGAGAATGGCTGCTCAATTTTTATCTGGTACAGTTGGAACTGCTCTTCTTAGACATAGCCCTGGAACCGATAAACAACTGGCAGAAGATGTGGATAATTTCATTTGTGATGCAAATAAATGGCTTGACATATTTAACAGCTATGTTAAAAATGGCAATATTTCAACGAAATATGACTATGGTATTAATTTAAGCGAGCAAGAAGCACATTTGGATAAAATGTTTAAAACCATCGCAAAAAATCGTTGGGAATAACAGCTTGCGAATCTTTCAAAAGGGCATGATTATATCATGAAACTTTTATTTGAAGACATGAAATCAAGGTATCCGAATATGTGGTAGCAACCGTTCTAGAAGCAGCTAGTATTTCTGTACCTAATATCAACTGCCAAGACTATATAGACATATCTGAAAGCAGTTCGTTTTCTTCATCTGGGGGAGCATTTATAGTTAGGGATGAAAATGTTCCTGAAACGACAAATGAGTACATAGCAGGCTATTTGGTAAACAAAAAAAATAAAGAGAAAATACCAAATTTGGGCGATTATACTTACAAGACTGTAACTGATCATAGTTGTAATTTATCATCTTGGGTGCAACAATTGCAATTTGGAGGACTTATTAAATCAACCACTGAATGGCTACAAAAAAAAAATATTAAATGAAATGAAACACATTTCGTAGAGGCCCAGGAGTTGTCAACAAACTTACATCAAAAATCAAGAAAAACAAACCCCGATTTCTATTCGATCATTTTGCAAGCTCAGAACAATAATTCATATGAACCTTGAAACTGTCCAAGCTGAAATGAAAAATGTGCAGAAAAGAAAACATTCCGATAGAAATACAAATAGGAAATAGGGCAAAAGTACGAAAAATAAGCAAAATTGTAAACTAAAATTTTTAATAATTTTTTTCAAAGATTTCTACATTTTCAATGATTTGTTTTTTTTTTATACCACAAGTAGTCGTATTTATACTCAAGTATAAAATAAATAATTCCTAATACTGTTTTGTTTTTACATAAAATATCAATGTAATGCAAGTGGTTCTTATGGAGTAGGTTACTGGCTAGTTCCGCGCCCGACGTCATCCATCACGTGAGCGGTGCGGACAAGTTTACGCGATTGAGCCATTCTATTCTCTTTCAAATATGCTTGTTCATGCCTTACCTAGTATGTGGTTAGGCTATAGTTCCGAATGAGGACCATTGGTCTGGTCATTTATATGCACATTAACGGAAAAAGCAAGTTTTCCTGAGTCTAAAATGCCTATTCATTTTTTGATCAAATGAAAAGAAAGTACTATAAACTGTCTTCAAAAAGTGGTATTTCAAGGTTATGTGCGAAGCGTTTTTGACGAATCTAACGTGTGGTAGTAGTGATATGGAAGCAAAATTTACTAAAATTAACAAAACAAGCAAAAGTTCAAACAAACTAGATTGAATTGCGAGTGCAATTGTCATTTTAGTCATTGTAATTATTTTTTCTCTAAATCCTCATGTTCGGTATTGTGTAGGCTTATTTGTAGCGATGTTTTGGCTGTTAGCACAGCGGAAATAACAACATAAATGAAATAGATTTCTGATTTCTTTTAACGTGAAGACCTGATTCTGACTATTATATCTCTCCAGGTAATGTTGATGGAGAAGAGCAAAATGTAATGCATCGATGACACTGCTTGGGTAAGTGAACATAAAAGATAATCTACATTCGATTTAATGATACCATTTCAGTATCTACTCCAGCTTCGATATACACTACCCGACTTAATTAATGTCGTAGTCTACAGCGCGATAAATATCAAAACTACTATACTATTGTAAAATGCTTTGCAATTATACAAATCCGATAGAAAATTCAAGATTATTTAATATTGACAGAAAACCACAATATCGGTTTGAACGTAGTTTGAATTAAAATATCTATTTTACAGCTTGGGGCCAAAACTAAAGCTCTTATTTTACGTTTAAAAACAATCAAGTCAATGCATAGATAACCAATTGACTGGTATTAATTACTGGCTTATTTATATTAAATTTATTTATTAATTAATTTATTTTTAAAATAGACAATGTGCTAGAAAACAAGAGAGTAACTCTTCATAAGTTCCATTACATTTAGTTTCAATAAATATTATTATTGTAATTACGCACAGGTAAGAAACGCCGTAAAATTCGTGTTCCTAGGAAAGCCATACGTCTTGCAGATCATTCGTTTTGTTAATAATGCGATTGTTTTAAATGGAATTAAAAAAAAACTACATGAATTATTGCGTTTGTAAGAATAAAGCCTTTCGTTGAAATTTCAATAACCAAATTATAAATTCATTAATTCATTATTTGTATTTCAATATACAGCAATTATAAAACTTGGCGCAATTAGTATCAATCCTCTATGTCAGGGGTCGGCAAACTTTTTTAGGACAGGGCCAAATCGTAACGAAAATTAAGTTCAGCGGGCCAGGTTGTAAACTCTAACGTGTATATTTTTTATTTAGTGTTCCTCTGTGATTTATTGAACCGAAAACAATGTACCAAAAAGTTTCCGTCGTATCATACAGGGTGTTTAAAAATTTATTAACTTGTCAAAGAATCTTAAAGTTACAAAACTTATTAAAAAAAAACACCCTGTATATTCTTATATTTTTCTGCAACATGAATGTTTGTTTGTTGATATTTTTAAGTTTTAAAGTGTCGTTTACAATTTTAAAATGTAATTAAAAGAAATTTGACAACGCCGTAAAGGTTAATAACTATGAAAACACCTAAATGATTAAAATAAAATAATGAAAAAGGAATAAAACAAAATTCCGAAACGTAAAAAACAGTATATAATTAGTAAGAAAAAACCGGAATACCCAAAAAAAGGAAAAAATAAAAAGAATAATCAAAACCGGTTAAATAATATTGAAGAAATGTAGTGTTATAAAGAAAGCCAAGAAAAATAAGATTCCACTATTTTAGGGCATTTGGAAACACATCTCAGTAGTTCAATATCTGCTACTTCTGAAGATTTGGGCACCTTGAAAACATCTGACCAGAAAATTTTGAAGTAAAATAGGATCCATTTTTAGGAATTCTAATCCAATCTAGATCACAAGAAATGAATTGCGACATATTTTTTTGTAATACTTCAACGAATGTTAATATCTTTTTATTTAAAATAATTTGAAGGGACGAAAGTTCAGTTGAGAGGGCATAAGAAACAGAAGCAATAATTACTATTAATGGACGGAACGATTGTAGAAATTCTTTCTCATTTAAAAAAAAATATTAATAATTTCTCTGAGTTCCAAAAATCTCAATAAAACTTTTCCACTATTGCACCATCGAACTGGCGATGGTTAACTCGCCGAGAGCCAATAAAGTTAACCACTGCCACAACTGGTTCAATAATGCAAAATAGATAGAGGTGTTTGATGAATTATGCAATGACTTATTGAAAGCTTTGCACAAAACAAAAATACTTGGGCAGTATCAACAATGACTGTTAACTCATCAAGAACTAACAAAAACCACTAGACATTTTTTGCCTTCTCCACAAAGAAGCGTATTGTTATATTCTCAATTGATCTGACAGTCGCTTGAGCTGCGAGGTCAACAGAAAAACAAATCCTCTTCTTTGGGCACACTTCTTCAGCTTTATCGCAAATCTATTCATGAATATTTCAAATTTAATTCTAAATAAGGTTATAAATATTATTGCGAAGTACGCCGAAAGCGTTCATAGTAAATGAATTAACCGGACTTATTTACCGCGACATCAGTTGACCATCAGTCGGTGAATAATAGATGTAGATACCTCCCGGTACAATAATTTTCGTAAACCCTTAATGTGGGTAAGAAAAACTATCGGCAATAGCTGAATTAACCGCTTGGTACTTACAACTTGCGCGGGCCGGATTGAAATACGCAGCGGGGCCGGATTTGGCCCGCGGGCCGTAGTTTGGCGACCCCTGCTCTATGTAATGCAACGACCCAAACTTTGAACGAGCTCATACACTTACATGACAGAGCAATAAATTTTCTAAAACTTTTTAATATTTGTAAAATGATTAACAAAACTACATACTCCTAATGGTCCTAATTTCAGATTAAAAAGGAAATACTTGCAATACAAAATTATTAATAAAATTAGAATAATTAAATCTGAATACGGTTTACAAATTTTATAAATTTGAGAATGGATTCATTCAAATATTTTTATTTTTGTAAAGATAGTGGAAAAGCAGTAGAAAATCTTACAAGATATGTGTATAGTGTGTGGGACAGACTACGAGGAAGTCAATACTGTCAAACTCCTGTTGACTCGATGAATGAAAGACTGCAAGAGTGTATTGAAAATAACAGGTACTACACCAGATGACATATTATGGCCATCGTTCTTTAAAATTGTTCATTTTTTAATTCGTGTGTATATAGTTTTATTTCTATTGAGTTTATATTAATTTTTTTTTTTGCATTTTTATATTTGCACAATAATTTTTATTATTAGTTATTACATGTTTACCAAAATAATTATATAATATAACCAGGCCAAACATCGTTTTTATTTTCTTATGAACAGCAATTGTAAAGTTCCTGTAAAGCGTTACTTACGGGTAGCTAGGTACTGTATTACTAAACGCTATTATTTAAATATTATTAAAATCTCCATTTAAAAAAAATAGTAATATTCATAAACTTTTACGATTGCTAATATTTTTTGAAGCTATAGTGTTATGAAGTCTTCCTCTGTTGTTTGCTATTTCCTGCGTTTTTTAAACAATTAAAACGCAAGGTTTACTATGAATACCAAACAATATTTATTTCTATGTGAGTTTAAATTTTAACAGTCAATTGGACTCAAGTTATGAATGAGATGTTTCAATTTTAAGCACGGTCAAACCGCAATATATAACGTTTACTTGTGATATTAAATGATTCAATTTTTCTACCTAATTTGCGTAATTGCGATGCGTTTTACAACTATATACCCTAATAAATCATTCACCTGTATATATAAGGCGTACCTATCCAAATGAAGAGTAGTTTTGATAGTCACCGCGCTGTAGATGACGACATTTATTAAGTCGGGCAGTGTACACACATTCTCGCAAGGAGAGAAGCCTCGAGTAAGAAATGGGAACCCCCCTTTTACAGGAAAATTGAATTGGCATGACAGTTGTTGATTGTTATTACAATGGCAAAAACAGGTCAGACAAATTTACGGTCCCATAAAAGCAATATTCAAGTCGAGGTTTCGCTGAAAGAAGTAAAATTGAACGTGAGGGTCACAATAAAAAACGCTAGATGCTTAGGCCCATAGAAAACGATTCTGAGTACTTTAGGACGATATAACACCAGTTATATGATTGGCATTTTAAAGTACATTAAAATAAATATGGTTCATTGCATATCAACCGGAACACCTAAAAAAAATTATGTTTTTGATTCTTTTTATATTTTAAATTTAAAGTCTTTGTCCAATATTGGAAGACCCATATTTTTTTTCTAAAGCTCTACAGTATCTATTTACAAAGATATTCGCGAACCAATTTTGCAAAATCAATAAAATAATCGCAGAAGTCATTGTGTTTGGTTATGCATAAATTAAAAAAGTAAAACAAACTACTTATAAATCATGGTTTATTCTAAAGTTGAAATTATACATTTTCATTTAATAGTGCCGAAATTAGATTAGTAATTTATTATGACCCCTTTTTTCTCCTGTTAAATAAAATAATGTCTTTCTCCATTTTCAAATACTTCTATTCTTGTAGAGTATAGTGCAAAGGATATTATAACATTTTTTCAAAAATTTAATTTCGCGGTAAACATAAAGTAAAAACCCATTATTTTATTTAACAGGAGAAAAAGGGGGTCATAATAAATTACTATCTAATTTAGGCACTATTAAAGGAGAATGTATAATTTGAAGTTTAGAATATACCATGATTTACATGTTTTGTTTTAATCTTTTAATTTGTGCATAACCAAATTACTGCTGCGATTATTTTATTGATTTTGCAAACTTTGTTCGCAAATATCTTTGTAAGAACTTTAGGAAAAAATACGGGTCTTCTAGGCAAGAACTTCAAATTTAAAATATAAAAAGAATCCAAGACATCATTTTTTTTAGGTGTTCTGGTTCCATATCAACCAGTTCCATATATGACCCATTTAGGTAATGTGAGCGATAACAAAGACATTTAACAATATGTATAGTATAATTCAAATTAAATGTTTAAAATCATACTTTATTACATTATTGTGATTTTAAAGATTTTATTTAATAAAATTATATGAAGCAGTGGGTTATATCGTCTTTTTATAATAATTTTAGATGTGGTAACGAAGCAAAATTAGTCATCATATTAAGATTTGGAGTAGTTAGTTATTTAGCACATATTATAAATAGGCATTTTAAACTCTGGGAAACATGCTCTTTCCTTTAATATCAGCATAAATCGTCAAATCAGTGGTCCTCATTTGGAACTCTTACCTGTGGTTATACTGAAGTTCAGCCATTTATCCATTGATGAAACTAAATTAAAGTCGTACCTCATTAGCCCAATACACAATCCGGCTTAAACTATGGAAGTACATAGGACACGAAAGGATGGTTCTTGTCACCTAGTAAGTTGCCCCATTATCACTAGGGACTACAATAGATATATGGATGGAGTGAACCACTTCGGCTAGCTGTTTTCTTGCCTCCTACCATCTCCTGAAAAAGCAAACATTGGTGTAAGGACTTGTATTGTAAATAGTTTTATAATATATAAATCAAAGCTCCTAAAGAAAAGTGCCTTTCATATTTACAAGATAGATTGACTTTGAAACATGGATTGATTTTTCTGCAATTCAATCGGGCTTACAAATGTAGGTGATCATTTATCCATACAATCTGAAAGGCATTCTGCTTTCTGTAGTGTAAAGGGAAAACAACAATAATCTGTTATAAGCTGCCCAGAATGTAATGTGAGTTTATGTCTAGGATGTTTTGTACCCTTTCGCACAGCATAAATACTACGTCTTTTTTGAAACCGTTTATATACCTGCACATTCAATTTATTCGCAGAAAGGTCAGATTAAGTGGGTATAGCAGCCACAGTTCAAACAATATACTCAAACGTTCAAGTTCTTTCAAGCTTTGGCCATCAGTTACTGCTTCATCAGAGAATTAGCTACAAAGAATACAACCAGGAAGAATTTAAAAAAAAAAAAAGTGAAAAACTTACAAATTGAGTGTGCACAATGTAGCGTAAACCATCAACACGTTAAAATATTTAAAAGTCACAATTTAAAATTATAAAAATGAAACTTCGAAAACAAGTTTGTGAAGAGGCCATGACGACATACACCGCGCACACACAACAACGAAGGCGCGAAATCCGAGAGAGGTTATATGATGCGGTTGGCAACACAAAAGGCACCAGAATTACTAAGGGTGAGTAATATACAGTGTGATGACAATACACAGAGTGATCGGAAATTGTGCGTGGACATATGAATCAAATCGATACTTCTCAGTGAAATTAAAAACCCTATAAACAGGATACCTTAGGCGGGGTTTTGCAGTATTAGTTTAAATTCGATTTTACATTCCCTTTAATCAAAACAACTTACTGAAAACTTTACAAAAGGCTTTGTATTCTAAAAAACAATTTCCGCTTGCAAAATTAGAAAGAAAACGAATAACGGGCTAGAAATAACTAATCATAAACAAACTAACGATGCTATAGGTTGGATTTGATAACTGACAGGTGCCATAAGAAAAACCGGAAACACACTATTTAAGTATTGTACTTAAACAAAGCAGTAATAGTGCTATCTCTATCTGTCACATTCATGAAATTAATCCTTGCATCTTTTTTCTGTGAGACAAACGGAAACTTTGCTTCTTTTTTCAATAGCAATACTTGAGAAAAATATTCAAATCAATATATTATCTTTACTCGTATGATACATCAATGACGTTGGTTAAAACATTAAATAGACAAAATGTAACTACCATAGCAACACTTATTCATTTACCTGTTTACGATTACGCTTCTGTCAATTCTGCCATTTCATGGGTCATTTGTCATTTGTTTCCGAGTGTGACTTGAGAAGAGAATTTTCTTTTAATTCTAGTAATTTCTTGCTTTTTATTATTTTTATATTTACTCGATTGTTAGTTAACATATTACTTTTTTCATTTTATTAACTTTAATAGTTAGACATGATGCAAAAGTTTTTAGAATTATAGTTTAGTGGGCTGGTTTAAGTATAAATAATATTTCTATAACTTATGATCTTTTAGCTACGTTCGAATATTCGTTCTTAGTGCTGCGCTCGTTGCGCTGGGCACGTCTGTTCTGAAGTCTGTGCAACAACCGAGCTGTGCGTGGTGCATGTGTTTGAGCTTACACACGATCAGCGTTCGAAAACCGAAAACTATTAAAAATATAACCTATAAAGCAGTGTTACCAGCTCCACGTGCGGCAAATACCCGCCATCTGTGATTAAATTACCCAATTTTACCTGGATCATATTTAAAATTACCCGAATTTTTACCCATTCTTGTTTTGACCGATTGTTGATTTGTTCTAAGTTGCTAAAGGGTTTAGGTGAACATTTGTATCGTATATTTTCAAAACTAGACACATCCAAAAGTAAACATTTTTCAGCAAACGTTCATGTAACTATAAAACGAACTTGGATCTGGAATTTACATTTGCGATAGATGCTGATTTATTATCTTTATTTTCTCTGAAATTAAATAGAAAGTTTGAATTATCCGTTCTAAATCTAGTCTATGCTATCTAAACTTTTCATATCATGACTCTAGGTTACAATAAAGCAATCCATTTTATAACTACCCTAATAGCCAAATTTAAATTTCCCGCAATTATTCTTAGTAACTTCAACGTTGAAACATAAAATTACCCACCATTTTGTACTACATTCATAGTTATTTTAATGCCTTTACGTTGAATTCACTAAAAGTTGTGGCGGGAAACTTATTAGGGTACATAGAATAAAATTTATAAACCGTAAAAAAAAACTTCAGCAGTGCAACAATATCAACGCTTTTCAATCAATTTGTCAACAAAAGCAAATAAAGGTTCCTAATGTTTCTAAATTATTTACCGCGAAATTTAAATAGCATATGTACATATAAAAATCCCATATAAAAATTATTGATAAATTGTGATCTGTTAAAATTACCTGAATTACCCGATTTAGCCCAAGTACCCACCAATTACCCACAGTTGGTTAAATTACCCGCATTTCGGGTAATTACCCGCTATCTGGCAACACTGCTATAAAGTGCCTACTGCGCCTATGCATAAGTAGAATGGCGAATACTACCAAACAACAAAAATTACTATGATTAGTAAGTTATTTTGCTTATGATGTACTTTTAAACGATCTTAGTGAGGACGAAGAAGAAGAACTAATGACTTACGACAAAATAAATAACTTTGCTGAGGTTACTGTACCAAGAATGGATCATAAACAATTTAAGAGACATTTTCGTATGACTTGTCAGACATTTGAAACACAGCTCCGATTGTGCAAGAAAATGCATACAAATGAAATCAGAAAGGGAAGGCCGAGTATTTCTTTGGAAAAAGAACTACTGTTAACAATTTGGTGTTCAGCAAATTGTGATAGTTTTAGGTAATAAAAATAATATTAAAGTAGTAAACAATAATTTAATATGAGATGATTTTAGGAGTGTAGGGAATAGATTTGGGATTACAAAATCTACATATTGCCTGGCATTATATAGAACATGCAAGGTATTGATTCAAGTAAACAGTAGATTTAAGATAATTTCATAGCCTACAGAAAAAAAAGCTCTCATTACTATTAACAAATTTGAAGCACGATAGCATATACCAGGTAACATATTTGTGTATATAAAAGATTATCTAACTCTGCTAATAACTAATAAGTATTATGGTGAATTATGTACATAAACATTTATAGGTGTAATTGCAGCCATAGATGGTAGCCACATACAAATTATAGCACCCAAAAGAAAACCACAAATCATATATTACCAGAAAAGGATATCATTCCTTGGTTCTGCAAGGGATATGTGATGCCACAATGATATTTACAGATATTTACTGTGGAGAACCTGGCTCCCTTCATGATACCACAATATTTAGAAAATCAGTATTTTACAAGAAAAAAAATTCAAGATCCTCAAAACTTTCCTCATAATAGCTACATAATAGGTGATGTGGCATATACTCTACACCCAAATTTATTAGTAGGGTTTAATAAGGCAATTTATCCGAAAGCCAGAAAAATTATAACTTATTTTAAGTAAAACACGAGTTGTAATAGAAAACGCTTTTGCCTTATTGAATGGTAGATTTATGAAATCATTAGATACAGTTAGATTGGATCTATCATCATTCTTAATATTCTCTGCATGTATGTTACATAACATTTGTATATATTCCAGTGACGGTTTAGAAGATATTGCTGATATAGATGTAGAAATTCGAGAAGAGCAAAACAATAATCAAAATAATATTGATGCTATAACTAAAAGAGCTGCAATAGTAAATTTTAGAATAAATTAGGAAATATACAAAGAGTATTTGCTAATTTATTCTAGGTAAAAAATTTACTATTGCAGCTTTTAGTTATAGCAACAATATTATTTTCATCTATGTTATTTTCTCTAATATTATTTAGATTATTATTTTGCTTTTTCTCTGTTTTTATATAAATAAACTATTATAGTATAAATTTTATTTTTATTTTAATTAAGATCATATTTCTCATATTTTTTTTATTTTTTCTATTAAAACAGAAAGTGTTTTCTGTAGTCCATATTTTTGAATCATTATTTTCTGGAGATTTACTATTTAGTATGACACAAGTAGAATTAAAATCATTAATTATATTAAATAGAAAAAGGATTTTCTAAAATATGTAAAATTGTAGAAGAATAAATTAACAAACTAACTTTTTTTTTTACCTTGAAAATTATGGAAAGTATCGTAATGCCTAATTAAAAATTCCATAGACTCGTTCGTTAAACTACAAACGCTGCAGATATACATTTATTATTATCAAAACTCTCAAACAACAAAAAAGTGTAACGACTAACGATTTATAACTTTCCTGTAAACGATGGTAAACAGTTAAACTGTCAAAAACGTGCGTATGTGTCTATAGCGCAAGCGTGCACAGCAAACACCACCTCTTCGTGGATGAGCAGAATGTTAAAGCTGAATTTGCACAGTTCATGTATATTCGAACGCTGAAATATTTGCACATTTCGCTCAAAATAATTTTCGAACGCTAAAGGAGTACATTATTAAAACAAAGTTAACAGTTTTGAATATTCGAACGCACCTTTAATATCGACAGGAAACCACAATATTGGTTTGAACGTAGCGAATTAAAATATCTGTTTTACAGCTTGGGGCCAAAACTAAAGCTCTTATTTTACGTTTAAAAACAATCAAGTCAATGTATAGATAACAAATTGAGTAGTATTAATTACTGGCTTATTTATATTAAATTTTATCTATTAATTAATTTATTTTTAAAATAGAAAATGTGCTGGAAAACAAGAGAGTAACTCTTCATAAGTGCATTACATTTAGTTTCAATAAATATTATTATTGTAATTACGGGACAGGTAAGAAACGCCGTAAAATTCGTGTTCGTAGGAAAATCACACATGTCTTGCAGATCATTCGCTTTGTTAAATAATGCAATTGTTTTAAATGGAAATTTAAAAAAAAAACTACATGAATTATTGCATTACTAACAATAAAGCTTTTCGTTGAAATTTCAATAACCAAATTATAAATTCATTAATTCATTATTTGTATTTCAATATACAGCAATTATACAACTTGGCCGTTTACGACAATTAGTATCAATCCTCTTTGTAATGCAACGCCCCAAACTTTACTGAACGAGCTCATACACTTACATGGCAAAAGCAATAAATTTTCTAAAACTTTTTTTCTAATATTTATAAAATTATTAACAAAACTACATACTCCTAATGGTCCTAATTTCAGATTAAAAAGGAAATACTTGCAATACAAAATTATTAATAAAATTAGAATAATTAAATATGAATACGGTTTACAAATTTTATAAATTTGAGAATGGATTCATTCAAATATTTTTATTTTTGTAAAGATAGTGGTAAAGCAGTAGAAAATTTACAAGATATGTGTATAGTGTCTAGGTCAAAGTACGGGGAAGTCAATACTGTTAAACTCCTGTTGACTCCCTGAATGAAAGACTGCTAGTGTATTAAAAATAACGGGTACTACACCAGATGACATATTATGGCCATTGTTCTTTAAAATTGTTCTTTTTTTAATTCGTGTGTATATTGTTTTATTGTTATTAAGTTCATATTGAATTTTATGTATTTGCAGAATGATATTTTTTTCTGATTAGGTTTTACATTATCATTTAATTTGTATAATGGCGCAATTACATTTGTGTTATGAGAATTCCTTTTTTTTGTTAATATTTCAGAGTTTTATTAATTTTCTTATTTTCACAGAATGTGTTTATTTTGTTTATTAGATTTTATATTGTTTGTTTAGGATTAGCATGTTTACCTAAGTAATTAATATAACCAGGCCAAACATTGTTTTTATTTTCTTATGATCAGCAATTGTAAAATTCCTATAAAGCGTTACTTAAGGGGTAGCTAGGTACTGCATTAGTAAATGCTATAAACGTTTACGATTGCTAATATTTTTTGAAGCTATAGTTTTATGAAGTCTTCCTCCATTGTTTGCTATTTCCTGCGTTTTTTAAACAATTAATACACAAGTTTTACTATGAATACCAAACAATATTTATTTCTATGTGAGTTTAAATTTTAACAGTCAATTGGACCCAAGTTATGAATGAGATATTTCAATTTAAAGCACAGTCAAACCGCAATATACAACGTTAACTTGTGAAATTAAATAATTCAATTTTTCTACCTAATTTGCATAATTGCGAAGCGTTTTACAACTATATGCCCTAATAAATCATTTACCTGGAACAGCGAACGCCCAGCCAAACGCGATAGGTACGCGTCATCGCGCTGTAAATGAGGACATTTATTAAGTCGGGCAGTGTACACACATTCTCGCAAGGAGAGAAGCCCTCGAGTAAGAGATGGGAACCCTCCTTTTACAGGAAAATTGAATTGGCATGAAAGTTGTTGGGTGATTGTTATTACAATGGCAGAAACAGGTCAGACAAATTTACGGTCTCAAAAAAGCAATATTCAAATCGAGGTTTCGCTGAAGGAAGTACAACTGAACGTGACGGTCACAACAAAAAACGCTGGATGCTTAGGCTCATAGAAAACGATTCTGAGTACTTTAGGACGACACCAGTTATATCATTGGGATTTTAAAATACATTAAAATAGATATAATAGGTGATGTGAGCGATAACAAAGACATTTAACGATATGTATAGTATAATTCAAATTAAATGTTTAAAATCAAACAAATTTATTACATTATTATGATTTTAAAGATTTTATTTAATAAAATTGAATGAAGCAGTGAGTTGCTTCTATATCGTCTTTTTATAATTTTAGATGTAGTAACGAAGCAAAATTAGTCATCATATTAATATTTGGCGTAGTTAGTTATTTTGCACATATTATTGTCTTAGGGGCGCTAAGAAGGAAGAATGAACTCCATACCTGATTACATTGACAAATTTATTTATTCAAACAAGCCATTACATTAATCTCTTTATTAATGCTTTACTTATGATGTAGTTAAATAAATTGCTTTTATATAAAATAATTTTGTTATAATTCTATACAATATTAATTACAGTTCATAAGTAAATTCTCATGAATCATCTATTTGAAACATGAATTTATTTCTATCCAATACACCAATCACTGATAAGAAACGTGAAAACTTATAATTCCTACAATAATTGTACTGTTGAAAATAAACAAATACATTAAAACAAAAAAAAATTTCAGGACATTGAACCACTGCCTAATTATTTATTTAACTTACTAATATTCCAACTCGTACTCTGAACGCGGTCATTAATTCACAAATAGCGCCAGTTTAAAGTTTCATTACTTTTAGTAACTTTTCCTTTCACATCATTACTACTACACGTTAAATCCGTCAAAAATATTTCGCACATCATCTCGAAATAGTGCTTTTGAAAACAGTTTTAGTACTTTGTTCTCATTTGCACAAGAAATAAATAGGCATTTTAGACTCAGGGAAACATGCTCTTTCCATTAATGTCGACATAAATCGTCAAATCAGTGGTCCTCATTCAGAATTCTTACCTGTGGTTATATTGAAATTCAGCCATTTACCCATTGATGAAACTAAACTAAAATCGTACTTCATTAGCCCAATAAACAATCCGGCTGAAACTGTGGAAGTACATAGGACACGAAAGGATGGTTCTCGTCACCTAGTAAGTCCATTACTACTAGCGACTACAATAAGTATATGGATGGAATGAACTACTTCGACCAACTGCTTTTTTGCCTCCTACCATCTCCTGAAAAAGCAAACAATGGTGTATGGACCTCTTTTGATTTTTCTGCAATTCAATCAGGCTTATAAATGTAGGTGATCATTTATCCATAAAAAAATCTCAAAAGCATTCTGTTTTCTGTAGTGTAAAGGGTAAACAACAACAATCTGTTATAGGCTACCCAAAATGTAATGTGAGTTTATGTCTAGAATGCTTTGTACCCTTTCGCACAGCATAAATACTTGTAATCTTTTTTGTTACCGTTTATATATCTGCACATTCAATTTATTCACAGGAAGGTCAGATTAAGTGGGTATAGCAGCCACGGTTCAAACAAGATACTCATATGTTCAAGTTTTAAGATTTGGCAATCAGTTACTGCTTCATCAGAGAATTACCTACAAAAAATACAACCAGGAAGAAATTTAAAAAAAAAAAAGTGAAAAACTTACAAATTGAGTGTGCGTTGGTAGCGATAACATAAAACAATGTAGCGTAAACAATACATGTTAAAATATTTGAAAGTAACAATTTAAAAGGTATAAAATTATTAAGATGAAACTACGAAAACAAGTTTGTGAAGCGGCCATGACGGCGTACGGCGTACACCGCGTACACACAACAACGAAGATGCAACGAAGACGCGAAATCCGAGAGAGGTTATATGGTGCGCAACAACAAAAGGCACCAGAATTACTGACGGTGAGTAATATACAGTGTGATGACAATACACGGAGTGATCGGAAATTGTGCGTGGACATATGAATCAAATCGATACTTCTGAGTGAAATTAAAAACGCTAAATTAAATTCGATTTTACATTGCCTTTAATTAAAACAACTTGCTGAAAATTTTGCAAAAGGCTTTGTGTTCTAAAAAAAACATTTTTTCTTGCAAAATTAGGAGGATAACGAAAAACGCCTAAGAAATAACTAATCATAAACAAACTAACGATGCTATAGGTTGGATTTGATAACTGACAGGTGCCAAAAGGAAAACCGGAAACACACTAATTAAGTATTGTACTTAAACAAAGCAGTAATAGCGCTATCTCTATCTGTCACATTCATGAAATCAATCCTTGCATCTTTTTTCTGTGAGACAAACTTATGCTTCTTTTTTCAATAGCAATACTTGGGAAAAATAGTCAAATCAGTATGAGCAAGTTCCTTAATTCAACAATGGATGGCATCTGCACCGTCATCAATAGATGTAAACGATTTTTATGATGGACGTTGTGACGTGTAATTTGATGGGGACGTGAATCTATATAATTTAGAAACGTTTTGTTGGTTGGTTCAGGTTGTTGTGGATGCATTTTAACCTATCCCACGGACCTATCCTATGTCCATTGCATGCGAGGACTGAATGATCATTTGAGCAAGTGGTAATAGAAATATTAGGTATACCCTGGCCGTAGCGGTTACCGCAACTGTGTTAAAAAAACGACTTTTAGCTAATGGTGAAAGTATAACTAGTAGCAGTGAAAGTTCAGATAGTTATATATAGAGTACACAATATACTAGAAAAACGTAAACGTGTAAGAATAAGAATTAAAAAATATAATTATAATGATCGACATTTTCGCTTGTCGCGAACTTGCTTTGAGGTAAGTAAAAGGTTTTCATGTTTGTTGCAATTTTGGCTGTATATAAACAAAATAGTAAATTGCCAAATCTGTTGCCCATATAGGGAACACTTACTAAAACTTATCTTGATTATTTATTTACAGATGTCACAGAATTAGCTGTGAACAATGTGTCCATTGGTCCTGGCAGACCAGCAGTACCTGCCAGTTCTGGATTGTTATTGATGTTATGGACATCAGCCAATCAATAAAGTTTTGTCTAGGTGATCGGTTTGGAAAAGGTCTTGCATTTCGAATATTTATGTGCATTTGTAAACTTTGTGTATAGCACACTGTTAAAACGGTATATTGTGTGGCTATCTGGTGATAAAATCCAAGCAACAATATCAAAATTTAAAGATTTACGTGAAAAAGAAATGCATTTTTATTTGCCCTGCAGTTTTACCCAAATATGTATGCTTATGTTTCTTAATCTAATTGATATCTGATGATTTCATATCCATTTTTTAATTCGCTCCGGCTTTCTTCTTTGACATTAAATAATGAAAGAGGTATGGCAAGGATGTATTCAAAACCATGATTTTTATGTCAGGTATTAGAACGAAAAGCTCTACAGTCGTCAGAAATATTTTTTATTGGTTATGTAATGCTGATTTTTAACATTTTCAGATAGATTTATGCGTGAGTATGCATATGCAATACTTAATTCTCTAAAAGAATTACCGTCTACTAAATTGGAATTCTGTCTTGGAACAAAGAAGTATTTTCGGATTTCATATTTGCTTGGTACAACTACTTTTGGGTAGATTGCGCTGTCATACTTAATATCTGATATTTTTTTTTGTTTAGTTCCAATCTTAATTTGCACATCCAGGCGACATCTATCGATAACTTTTAAAATTAGTTTATTTTTATATCGACTTTGTCTTCTTGTACACGGTCACGCAGCAAACCCCAGCTCAGCTGTACGCATTTCTGTTCGATTTGACTTGCCGTTACTTTCATGACGCTGCGTCGCTGTTGTGAGTTAATTCAGCGTTTCACGGCAACAGCTTGCGTTTAAAAACTTTACGCAGCGTCACACGGCTAAATTTTCGCGTTACGACGCGGAGTGCCAAAACGAACAAACCTAGTAATATTGAGTGATATGCATTGTCCATGAAAATAAAAAAATCCTACCATTAAACAGGTAAATATTTAAAGATAGCTTGATGAGAGAGTAATTGCATGGTGAAAGCATAATTGTTGGATATTAGATGATATAATAGAGGAATTGAAAAAAAGTTTCTTATACAACTTGGAGATGACTCTGAAACATCTGATGAAAGTGAAAATTAAAATAATCTATTCAAGCTCGAAAAATATATACTCAATTAATTATTGAATATTGATCTCACACTTAAACAAATAAAAAAAATAGTACTTTTTGTTACAAGTTTTAAAATTGTATTCACAAATAAAGAATTTTTGTATTGCGATAAATACTCAAGATTGTCATCTTCTTCCTCAGTATATCCAGAGATAAGTTTCCTCAGGAGATAGGAACTCCCATGTATATACTTATTAGGTTTGTTCGTTTTGGCACTAGCGTCACGCAGCCGTAAGCATTTCTGTTCCATTTGATGGCAAAACGAACAGCAATCAGAAACTCTAAAGTTGAAAAACTTTACGCGGCGTCACGCGGCTGAATTTTCGCGTTACGACGCGGAGTGCCAAAACGAACATACCTATTAATAGTTTTTGCTAAAAGTTTGTAGATGCCGTGCGCCAAACGAATATTAAAATGTACTTTTTTGCGCCTCCGTCAAGAAACACTTGTTGTCTTTATGTTCTCGGGTCTCAAACAAACTACACAAAGAAGTATGTAACGAATATATATAATAAAACTATACTGCACAATAGTACACTTATTAATTACATAGTTCTATATACGACTCTTATATCTACTCCCGCGCATCGCTACCGTTAGTTAGCTGCAGGGTTGCCAACATTCGGCCATCCTAACGATTTTCGACCTCGAAAATCCCTGTAACATAATCGTCAAGATATTTCGGTTTACTCTTACTCCTTCTGTTACTATCTTCTTGTTTGTTCTTCTTTGCGGTGCTTTTCATCGCTAAAATTCTGGTCGTTTACTGCTGCACTATCTTCGACTTCAACTTCACCATTTTCTTCTTCTGAAGTTTCTTCAAAACTATCATAATTGTCTATGTCAGTCCCGGTTTCGATCCTTTTCAGGGCATCAACAGCGGCGACACCCTTATAGAATTTCTGGGTTCTTTGAGTTTCTGGAAGATCTTGAATTCGATATCGGTCGTAGGGTAAGACTTCAGCAATAGCGTAAGATCCTCGATATTTAGGTAATAATTTCCGCGATTCTCCTGCTAGCTTGGCGTCTTGCTTTACTAGTACAATATCGCCTACCTGAAATGGGTCAATCTTACTTCTTTTCTTATTGTAAGCCTCCTGTTGTCGATTTTGGCTTTCCTGAATTCGTTCTAAAGCTGTCTGTCGTACACTATTAATATTGTTTTCTGTCTGTTCCCATGTCTGTATTACGTCTTCTAGTGGATTTCCATGTAGATCTCTAGGTCGGTAACGAAAGAGTAGTTGGAAAGGCGTTTCTTTTGTAACGCTGTGAACTGAATTATTTATGGCCCATTGGATAGTGGGAATTTGTTCATCCCAATCTCGATTCTCTGGATGTTTGCTCATAGAAGCTATAGCTGGGATTAGCATTCTATTTACGCACTCGCATTGTCCATTTGCTCTTGATGTGCTTGTGGAATTGCATATATGTATTATCGAGTTTTCTTTACAATACTTCTCAAACGGTTTACCAGTAAAAGATGTCCCTCTATCGGTAATAACTCTTGCTGGCGGACCAAAAATCTCGCTAATACTCTTCAAAAAGTTAGCTGTCGGTTCGAACTTTGTACTTTTCACAGTTTTCAACATGGTGTGCTTGGTGAACCCATCTATGGAAACTAGGAGATAAGAGTTTCCTTTTCGACTTTTTACGAAGGGACCTAAATGATCCATATGAATGGTATGATACGGAATCCCAATTTTATCTATAGGATGCAAAGCGCCTGGCCGCTTTCCTCCTGGTTCTTTATGGTATAAACATTCTAAACAAGAGCCAATATATTCTTTCACATACCTTCGCAAACGTGGGAACCAATAAGTCTCAATATTGTTGCGATTGTTTTGTCCAATGCCATATGAGCCATATCATCGTGACATTTCTTCACGATTCTCCACCTCACTTTACTAGGTACAACCCACAGTAAATTTCCATTCAACTTGCGATAGAGTCTTCCATCTTTAATCTCATATTCTTCTTGGATACGCTTCTCTTCTTTTGTAACTTTTCTCGTTTTTTTCAATGTTTCCATGATCATTGCTATTTTTGGATCTGATCTTTGAAGTAAATACAAGAAATCTTCTTCTTCTAGGGTGTGATATAGTACTGTTACATCCATCACGATATCGGTGTCTTCCTCGTCGAGTACTGGGTTTCTAGAAAGAGCATCCACGTGTTTCATTCTAACACCAGGGCGGTGTTGCACTTCGAAATGGAAATCTTGAATTCTTAGCCACCATCTTGCAATTCGTGGAATAAGGTGCTTCTTACTAAAAGTGCTTCGAATAGCTTCGCAAATCTGAAACTAAAACAAATGTAATTCCGATTAAATAGACCCTTAATTTCTCTAGAGCCCAAACAACACATAACGTCTCAAGTTCACTCGAATGATATTTCTGTTCATCACTAGTGGTTTGCCTACTGATGTACGTCACAGGTCGCAGTTTTCCGTCTGGTCCTCATTGAAACAGGATACCGCCCAGTCCCAATTGGCTTGCATCTGTATGTACCTCCGTGTAAGCTTTGGGCGAATATAGCGTTAACACATTTGCACCTATTAGTTCATCTTTTAATTGATTGAAAGAGTTTTTTTGTTCACTACCCCAGTCCCATTCAGCATTTTTCATTGTTAGTTTAGTCAACGGCTTGGATTTTAACGCGTAGTCTTTTATAAAACGACGGAAGTAACTCGTAAGTCCAATAAATTGTCGCACTGTTGTCACGTTCATAGGTTCTGAAAAGTTTTCAATGCTCAAAAGTTTGTTACGATTTGGTTTTAGTCCCTCCGATGACACTTCAAACCCTACCCAGGTAGCACACAATATTTATAAAATATCTATTTTATATTTTACAAATATTATATGTATGAGAAATATTTCCAACATAAACAACACATTTATATAATATTTGTTTATAACTGTGCATATATATTTAAAAATCATATTTATTATACATGGAAACAATATTTATATCACACATTCCAAACCCAAAGTTAACATTCAACACATAAGCAATATTTATAAAATATTGCGAGTTTAATATTGATTGCAAAAATATTTTTTGAATATTTATTTTATAATCGTTTTCCAATATCTTATTTTGGTTTTACGAAAATATTTATTTAATATTATTTTATATGGGAAATATAATCATGTATAGCACACAATATTTATACAACATGAATTTAATATTTAACAACTATTATATCTACATACATGATAAATATTATCAGGTTTTACTTAACCAACAAAAGTAGTGTTTTGTTACACTTTGGAATATTCATGTAAAAAACAAAGCACAGATTGGGTTGATCATAATTTCGTTATCTATTAAAAATTTTAATTCATGGCTTCTAACAGCATTTTAATCGAATATCTTAAACATTTATATATAATTCGTGTTCGTAATATTCAAAGAATTAATAATATATTTTTAAGTAGAATAACGCATGTACAAAATATATTCTATTTTAACAAAAATTAATATCTTTCTCTTATTATTTTAATTTGTATTTGAACTATTAAATTACTGGCTTTAGGTTTTACAAATTTTTCATCTGCG